>PTEX01000034.1:3976885-4179342 GCA_003342815.1 Eudromia elegans | reverse complement strand
CAAAAAAACCCCACCACACTGACAGAAAACTAATGTTTATTTTATTCTCCAGATTTCACCCATGAAGTGCAAAATTGAGTCATTAACAATTAAGATTCTAAAAAAATGTTATTACCTTAAATCATTTCTACACTGCAAGAATGTTTCAATATTAGAACAGGTCCAGGTTGTGGCATCTCCATATTTGGAGCTGTTTGAAATCCAACTGGTCACAGTCCTGGGCAACCTGTTGCAGGGGACTCCGGTTGGACCGGATAAACGCCAGAGGCCTTTACAACCCCAACTGTTTGTGCTCCTGTGAAACATGCTGGGAACATGGGCACTGCTAGCCCCTCCTTGCCAAAAGACAGAAGGGAAGMTACAGGAGAAGCTCCCTGGCAGAGCCAGCAGCTCAGCTGGAATTTCCAACCTGACAATAACACAGGCTGCCCTATTGCTGGAGCAAGTATTGCCCAAACTGGAAGAGTATGAGCCACTGCATCACTGCTTAACACTGCCTTGTGTTTCTATCTCCTGTTTGTGTTTGACGTCTCCTCAGAATGTGCCTAGGCAGTTTAAAGGAAACAGGCTGTTTTGTTATGCTTGGGGACTATGATAACCTTAACTCTACTCTGTGTTAGAAAAAAAGCTATAGTTTTAAACCATACTTATTTATTTAAACATTTTTACATAGAAATTCAACCTCATTTTAACAGACCATAAACATACTGAGATTGAAAACAAAACTACAGAAAAATAATAAACATAAAAACTTAAAAATTAATAGCTTTTTAGCCATGCATATATGCAATTGTAGGCTTAAGTTAAATCACAATGGAAAAGGGCAGAAAAATGGCTGATGGGAGAAGATGAACTTTATGTCAGTGAGCATGCAAAGCTTAATTAAATAGGAATCAAAACAAAACATTATTTGGGTTGAGGCTGCACAATATTTAAACTGTCACAAAAGCAGCATACGAAAATAATAAYGATTTATGAAATTACACAAGATACAGTTTAGCAGCAGAGCATCTTCTGTTAGATACTGCATAGTGAAGAAGTTTCTGGAAAGAGGCACACCAAGTTCATTTCTCTACAACTTAAGCTAGGATAGAGATGCAAGCTAGGCTAGTGAAGACAACCAAACATTCAACTAATGGATGAAATATTAGCCTGCAACATCCCTATTAACACATAAACTCACTGCAGATAAAACAACAATGTTCCACATATACATTAAATTATTTTTTTAGCTTCCTATTTCTCTCAATACATTACATAGTAAACAGTCCCTGACAAAGCTATTGCCCTGCGTGTTTCGGTTCTTTATTTTTTAATACGACAGTCTCCAGACTCTGATTCCGGACAGCAGAACAGTAAACCTTGAAGGAAGTCAAGGGAGCACCTCACTTAACTGTGTTTTGCCACCCTGTGAGCACCTGTGCAGAGTTGCTCCTGTTAATACAAAGCAGCTGATGTTCCACAAGCAAGTGGAAAATGTTATGTCCAGAGGACATAGGGAAAAGCCTCACAAGAGTTTTCCTTCTGCTATCAACTGAGGCTGCATCTTTTCTTAGGTGTCAACTTAGGTGGAATTATGACTTTTATTTTTATTTGGTCTTCTCTTTTTTAACTCTGTGTAGCTTGACACTCAGCAACAGGTTGGGGCAACACATTTGTCATTTCACGCATAAAATACAACAAGAAAAAAAAATAGAGCTATTTTAAAGGGTTTAAAGGAAAATACAAACACTTTGACTCAACTAGCTGGAGAGTAGCAGATACATGGAATTTTTGACTTTGTTACAATTCCTTGCTCCAGGGCAAGGGAACAGCTGACAGTACCTTTATTTGGAGAGTAACACCGCTCCTGGGCACAAGCAGTGTAACGGAAAGTAAAAGCATAACTCTGAGCCCACGGAAACACCTTCGGGAGACCCCTCGCAAACAAGGTTGCAAGAAGGGGCCGATATGGGTAAGAGAAGAGTAGGAAGCCGCAGAGGAGCTCATGGATCCTCCGCCCCGCACAGAGCAGCACGCGGGTGCTGCTGCTTTCGTTCCGCGCGGTAACGGAGCCGCCGCAGCAGCGGCGAAGCCGCAGCCGGCGCGGGGGCCCCGCCGCTCTTCGCAGCGGGACGGGACAGTCGCGGAGCCGCGTGGAACAGGACCAGGGCCGAGGCTGCTCCCGCTCGCGGGCCCGACCGCCCCGCAGGCCCTACCTGGCTGCGGCTCCAGAGGCGGCGGGGGCTGCAGGCCGCGGTGGGGGAGGGGGCGGCGCGGCGCCGCCATGTTACCGCCGCCCGGGCACCGCCGCCTGCCGCCCGCCGCCGCGACCACCGCCACGCCCTTCACGAGGAGCCCCCGCCGCGGCGCGCAAGGGAGCGGGAGGTGCCGCGTGCTGCCGACCAACTCACCGCGAGCCCTGCGGCCGCGCCGCACATTAACGGCCAGGTCCCCCACGGGCTTCCGTCACATCTCGCGAGAGCGCAGGTGACATCTCCGCGGGCAGCGGCGGCGGCGCGCGCRTCACGTGGCGGCGCGGGGCGGCGCGCGGGAGGTGGCGCGCCGGTGATTGGCTGAGGCCGYAGCCACGCCGGGCGCAGCCCTGCTGTCTGTGTGGCCGGAAGCGGAGAGGGGCTGGGCGCGGCCRGGGCGCCGCCGTAGCTAAGCAGCTGCCGCCTCGGCTGGCGCTGGATGGGTGACCAGCCTCCTACTTCGGCAGCCCGCCCGGCTGCTCTGGTGCCCACGGCCTCCGTGTGRGCACCAGGGCCTGCGAGGAGCCGCGTGGAAACGCTCCTCTGGGCGGGATGCACCAGTCAGGGCGAGAGGTCCCCTCTCCCCACGGGGGAGCTCCTGTGCATCGGGCTGGCCCAAGGTTTTGAGCAGACCGAGGTACCCGAAGTGCCAAACTGTGTCAGAGCTGCAGCCTGGCACACTGGCTGAAGCTGCTGCTCAAGGAAGGTTTGTGATGAAGCACCAGGAATAATTTAGGGGAGTAACCCTCCAAACCTTCTAGTGGTTGCATTGCTTTGTTTTCCCACTCCTAAACACACAGTTGCATTTTCTGTGGTGGCCATGTGTGTGCAGGTCTGAAGCCATGGCTCTGCTGAGCATTCAACTTCTTTAGCACATATCAAAAATGTTATAGACCTGTAAAAGCATCTTTATCTGAAATTTTACAGATAAGAGATAAGGCACATTTTGGACTAATTAAAATTACTCTCATCACCTCTGTGGACATAATTTAGCCTCTGAAGCCAGGATGCAGTTTTAATTCTGTGCTCATGTCCTCATTTTGGAACTTGTTCTGAGAATCAGTCTCTAGTCAGGATGCCAATCCATCTAAACACTATAAAGAAAATATAAATAGATTAAATTACTAAAAGGAGTGTTGGCTCCCATGTCCTAGGCAAATCTTGCAGTATGTAATTGGATGTTGTATAAATTTCCCCAGACTTGCAAAAGACTAGATAGAGCAGCTGCACTCTCTCTCATCAATTGTTTTGCTGGGCACTGTACGGGACTTCTGCAAAGCGCTTTGAGATGAAGAGGGATAAAGGATCATGCTCACAAGTACACTGTTTACTTATGATTATTCACTGTAATATTTTGTGAAGGACCCATCTGAATGCTGAGAGGAACAGAAATCTTAAACTTTCTACAGTTAATTTCTATGGAGAAATTAAGAGCTATGTTAGACMAACAGTCCATTTCAGATCTTCACAAGACATCTGTCCTGAGCAGAACAGTGAACTCAGGGTCTCGACCCTTCCTCAGTATGAAACTGACACCTCCTTCCCCAACTCCTCTACAAACAAACAAACAGAGAAAGAAGGAGAGTCAAAGAGAGAAGCAGGATAGAAGGATGAATGATTTCCACTTGTAGCAATGCCATAAGAACATAGTAACAAAAACACCTCCTTCATTATACATTATGGAAACATTGTTGTACACACCACTTTCAATGTGTATCTGCTCCAACAGACTCTATCAAAAAAACATGAACACAATCCCCAATTAGGACAATGTAAGAGAGTCTTCTTCAATGACCTTTTCTAAAGTCAACAAAATTCATGTCAGAAGAAAAATATGACAAACATTTCAAGAAAGTGAAGTCTGCACTATTATTTCATGGGACTTTTATTTAGTTACTTTAACCCATAGAAAAGATCTGCTAACATAGACTCTTACGGAGAGGATTACAAATCCTTTCAGATAGCTTGCTATTGCTCAGTTGTTCACCCAAAACAGATTTTTTTGGAGGTTAAAAGGAAACCTTTTACACATTTATATTTGCCCCTTTTTGTATTTTTCATAAAAAAGGGGGGTTTATTGTTTGTTTTGAGAACAAGGAAAATAGATACAGTTAATGTGTCCCTTGATCATTCAGATGTGGAAATTTGCCCATCCTTCTTTGCCTCTAAGCTCTTTATCACCCCTAAGAAGGATAATCCTGTCTGAAGTCTTGTTGCCTTGCTTTGAAAGACCTTGTCTTTATGTGCGACAGATCAATTTTTTCAAGATTGCCATAGCCTGGTAACAGTTTTGCTTGGTTTTAGATCATATTCAGTAGTCTAAGAGTGATTTAAAAGGTAACAAACTTGGGAAGATGCTACTAGTAAGATTTCACATGTGTATGTGCTTCCTTTTCAGACAAGTCTGATCATAAGGAAGAGGGTACATGTCAACAGAGTAAACCATAAGGGAAAGAAGGGGTGTGATTCCAGAACTTCCAATTCAAAGCTATTTAAAGTAACCATTGGTAACTTTAAATGCCTTCTTTTCTTAGGTTGCGGAGCAATAGCTAACCAGAACTCATCTCTACACCAAGTAGGCTTATTGATAAACACAATTTACAGAGCCAAGGCTAGACCTGACTGAGACGCATTTAAAGATTGTGGCCTGGTCACACACCAATAATATGGGAATACAAATCCTGCCTTAAACATTGTACTAGTGTTTAACAGTAGCAACAGTGCTAATAAGAACTCTTCTAAGTTCAGTCTAGACTATTCAGCAGTCTTCGTAATATTCCGAACTCGAACATTTCCAGGGATAAAGAAAGTATGGCCCAAGCTCAGGACCAAACCAGAGATTACTGTGATACTAAGAGAGTAGAACATGGATAATAGGCAAGAGGGGCAGATAAAGTGAGCTAAGCAGACACAGCCATTGCATTCCCCACCAGAAAGAGAGCAGGAAAAACTTGAGGCTAGAATCCCAAAACCTTCATCTGCAGCTCACTAAGAGCTTGTGCAAACAGCAATCATCAGGTTCATAGAAAGACACGACATGAGCACAAACATGCTCATGAAGACAGCTACAATAGGCTTTACCTCCTTCTTATAGGAAAATAAGATTTTCAAATCCAGACCTATAAGGTATTATTAATACTATACCAAATAAAGATACTGCATCTTGTAAACTCCTGAACTTCCATGTACATTTTTTTTATATATGACTGTTCTCCATCTTTAGAGTCAGATAGTCTAACACTAGAGCCTAGTCTAACTTATAATCCTTTTGTGAAAATCACAATTTTCTCCAAAGAAAATGTGGGAGATGTAGCCTCATAAGCTATGTTCCCCAGTCAGCCTACATGAATATCAATTTGGTATTTGAATTCATATTAAAACAAAATCACATTTACATTTTACCTTGACCTGACAGTCACTAGTCACTTCTTTATGCTTGCCTGGGAACAGGCTATCTATAGCTCAGAGTAGACTGCTTCCTGCATTTAATTCAGTACTCATCTAACAACAAAGACTGTAACAACTCTGTTTCCTTCTTCTAACGGCCATTTTTTCTCCATTTGTTCAATGAGCAGATCTATTAATGAATATCCTGAGTAGAAAGGTCAATGTGGAATCAGAAAACCTCTACTGGTTAGCACAGTAGTACAAAGCTTGTTGCTAGAAGCATAGACAATGCCTTGAAACACACTGTCCTTTTGAAATGCAAAGCTTGACAATGGAAGCATATTGTTATTAAAAACACTAGTGACTTAAAATGAAAGTTGGAAATTCTCTTTAGATGATATCAAGAATGCAGTAACTAAGTAATAGTGTAATTTTCAAACATCACAATTAAATACATTGGATAAAGCTATGCATAACATTAAAAAAATAAACCAAATAGTTTAATCTGCACAGGAACCAGAACTGAGAAATCTCAACTAGGGTCATCAAAAATTACAGTGCATCTGATATCTGATGTGAAAATAATTTCTCTATCCATATTTGTAGATTGTTTAGCTCCTTCTAGCAAGGGATGCCAAAACACCTTGTATGAGCTAGTATAAGAAAAAACAATTTGTGCATGGAAACAGTTCTGAGCAAGTCTGAAGCATAGACGATGGAAAAAGGCTACCCACACTGCCTTTCATATTTAATCTCTCTCTACGTTATATGTACCTGTGTGTATATACATATACATATGTATATATATGAATTTGCTTGACCTTAAGCCATTGCTTTAAAGGTCCTATGTCATATGTAATTCAGGAGAAATCCATCGTGACTGATTGACAACATGCTTCCAGATATCCTAAGGAGAAAGAATAAAGGGAGGCAACAGGTTGACAGTTAAAGTTGTTGTCTTTAATGAAATGACTCTGGAAATAGTATCAATTTCCATGACACCAACATTTTTGGAGTCCCATAAAATATGCAGTATTACATTCCAATGCCAATAGTACAGGCAGATCTCCTTTTACATGGCAAACAGGATCAAGAAAGCAACCATCAGACAGAAGAGACCCATAGCTTCAGACAGGGCGAATCCCAGGATAGCATATGAGAACAGCTGCTGCTTCAGAGAAGGGTTTCTAGAAGAAAATGGAAGCATAAGATCTTTTTATCTTCACCAAATAAGATATTCATACACAGGCTAATGCATTTGACAGATTCAGGATCTCATGCCACAGGTGCCAAAACAATAAAATCCAACAAACCCAAGCAGAAGTACTCTTTAGCAGAGATTTCAAAGAGAAAGGATTTAATTAAACACTGGGCTCCTCAGGTTATGCTGATTGTGTCTAAAAACTCATATAAAGCTTTTCCAAATTAGTATTGTTCTCCGACTACACTTGTACGTCCTTTTGGAGGCAGTTTCTTCATACTCATGCAGAAACTGTTGGCATAATGCTTTATAAACGTATTACACACCTGTGGCATCACAACTGTATTACAAAGTTCCTAATTCTACAGCATTTCAAGTAGTTGCAGTTAAATGCAAGAATTGAAACATCTGGTGTAAAGAAACAAGCATGCAGCTGTTTGTTACAAATATGCAGCAGTTTGTTAAATACGCTATTAATTATCCCTCCAATAAGTGTGATAGAAATAAAAAATAAAAATCAACATTCCACTATGCAATGACTCCTTGCACATATTGTCATGTTAAAAAAAGCAGTGTCAAGTTCAAAAAGAATTGGACAGTAGCTTTGCAGTGAAACACTTCTATTTCTTTTGCACTGCAAAGTGGACACCCCTGTCTTCAGTGCAACTAAGAAATCCTTAGGACTCAATTAAATCTTAACTGGTTCACAATAATGACGAACATGATACCATCAGTAAGTCTTTTGTACCTGTATCAGTCCTGCTCTTCAGTCATACTGTCTGACCTCTAGGAACTATAGGAAAAATGTAAGCTCTATAGAGTAGAGCTTTGTTACCAGTTTCAGTTCATCCCTCTACTATCGATTTCCACATCCCTTACTTCTTCAGATTCCTAAAGTGAATAATTAATCATCCACAGTAATCTTATACTCAGGAATGCAAAACTGAGTGCTTTGAAAAAGCATTCATTGATGCATTGAAATGCACTGAAAAAAAGCAAGAAAAACCTTACTAAGTGCTAACTTCTCATACAGTTCCTCTCACAGGATTAAAGACTCAGGCTAGATTTTAAATTATGTTCTGAAACTGAGCACTGGAAACACTAACTGTCTAATCATCTCACCTTTTTCAACTCTGTTCTTGAAAGCAAACTGCACATAGTTTTGAACTCAGAGTTTCCATGCTGCTGAATATACTGCAGTTTCATATTACCCTATTCAGGCCTATTTGATATCACTACATTTTGAGGGAATTTACAACATCTCTCCAATCCCTATTGCAGCTCAGGTATCTTATCTGGAAGTGCTGTGTCAAGATACACACGCATGCAATCCAAGACTTTCGAAAGAGAGACATTACCTGGCATAACCAATGATTAGACTACCGAAGACCGTTCCAATACCAGCACCAGAACCAGCCACACCTACTGTGGCAGCCCCAGCACCAATAAATTTGGCAGCAGTGTCAATGTCTCTGCTGATAGCACTAGTCTGGAATTCTCTAAGTGCTAGCTGGGAGACAGTGTTTTGGGCCCCATAAGGTGTTGAGTTGCCCTAAGAAAACAAAACAATGGAAAAAAGCATTATATTCCAATACAGACCATTTTCTTTGACCACTTTAATATACTATTCTTCAGTTTTAAAAGCTGTATTAGATACTATGTCTGATGACTCTCACAAATGTTTAGCCTACAGTTAAGAGTTAACACTTCAGAAGATTGCATTTCTACCTGAAAACAGTCAATGCTAAATATGGAATACTCTTCTCACGGGAAACAGCAAGACAGCAACAAGTATTACAAGGGATTCCATTTAAAGTCACAGTGTAGCTATTTGCATTAGGAGTTGTGAAGTCTAGATTGAGGACATTTAGGCTCACCAGGTAATTTAGGAAGATACAGAATTTTGTTTACAAGGTACCTCTCCAGTCCTGACCTCTGGCCTAGAGAACATAGACACCGAAATCGGTCTGTACAAGACTCTTGATCCAGCACGGATCTGAAAAAGAAAGAAAAGAGTTATAGAGACATTTGGTTACAGCAGATCCCATTCAGTGTCTTTCTGTAAGAGCCTATTATCTACTAAGCATCTTGTCCTACCTAAAAGACAGCAACCACTGCATATCTGGATATACAGCAGAGAGTAGAGAAGCTGGTGCTTCCATGCTGTTTGATGGCTTTCAGAAGACATTACTGGGACTAGCCGGATCACTCAGGGAATCCATAAAAGGATTATATGGACGGAAGAGGGGAAAGAAAAATCTAACAGAATAGCAACAGAAAGAAAAAACACCTAGATAGGCCAGGAGACATCAATGCACATCTTGCACTGAAGAAGATACTAGAAGCCAGAAAGCACTTTAAGGTTGCCAAACGGGGAGACACAACGCAGGCATTTAACCCCAGCGGGGTGGCAATGAATGAACCTCCCCGCAGCGGCCTCGTGCGTCCTTGGGCCCGCAGACTGCTAAGGTCACGGTGGCTCCGTGCCGCGCTCCCGCGGCGGGGAGCGACGGGGCCAGAGCCGAGGCCGCCCCACGGGAAGGGGCACCTTGAGCGGCGGGAGGGCCCTGCAAGGGCGCAAAGTGACGGCTCGGCCCGAATATGATCTAGAGGGCGGCGCGCAGCGGGCCCAGGAGCCCCTCGCGCCGCCCGGAAGCCCCTGGCCACGGCGGAGGCTGCGTGCCCGCCATGGGGCCGCCGCTGACATGCGGGGCCGGAGCCGCCGCCACTCACCAGGGCGGGCGAGGCGGCGAGCTTGGCGCAAGCGAACATGGCGGCGGCGGCGGCGGCGTCCCCGGGGCACGATCCGGCGTCTCTGCGGATAGAGCGAGAGGGTGAGTGCGGCAGGAGGGCGGCGGCGGCCGCGATGGGAACGGATGGCGCCGCAGGGCCGAGGGCGCCGCCGCTCACCGCGCGCCGCTCACCTCAGAGCCCGGCGGCCGGCGCGTCTCTGCGCATGCGCGGCGGATGCGGCGCGGGGCTGGAGGCGGGAAGCCGAGCCAAGGTCACTTTGTAGCAACTTTATTGGCAGCGTGGGAGGCGGACAGCTGCGCGTGACGTCAGCGCGGCGGGCGGGCGCGCAGTCGCAGTGGCGCCGGCCCGCCTCGTTGCAGCGTGGGCGTTGCGACGGTTAGGGCAGTTGAGCAGAGCTGCTTGAGGCTCGGCAAGGCCCGAGGGGCTGGTGTGCCTTCCCTGAGCTACTCAGAGCGCATATCTGTTAARCTGGAGAAAAACAAACAAAAAACTGAGAGAGACTGCAAGGCAWCAGTATGTAATTAGCAAGACTCATTAGGCACTAGGGAATCTCTCTGTACCACGGTGAAGGAAGTGACAACAAAACCCAGCATCTGGGGAAACTAATGCCTGTTTGGATTCGTGCTTCCATCAGCATGGAGGACACTGAGATAACGCACGAAAACGTTCGGGATCCTCAGATCCCACTTGGGAGGGATTTTCAGGCAGAATAAGAGGGCGCATGCAAGGATGCCCAAGGGCACAGCAGCTCGGCGGAGACTTTGAACAGAGGATCTTTGCTGCTTGATTCATCAGTGGTACACAATGAGCATGTTCACACAGAAAAACTGTTGATGTAAACTTAATCAGACCAAGATTATCATTATTGAGCTGAGTTCCAGAGACTTCATTTTTTATGATCTCTTTGATGTGTTCTTCTCAGTTTGGAGTATAATTATATTAATGGTCCACTGTGCTAATGTTGATGCCAATTGGGAAAAATACAGAAGAATTTGCATTTTGGGTAGAACCCTGGGAAGCATATTTTTAATCAGTGGCATTTCTTCTTAGATGAAACAATCTGTGTTATAAAAATGAACTAAAAATCACAAATAGTCTGTGTGCTATAAACTAGCTCAGAATTAAAGAGTAAGAGAATACTTGCACTGCGTTTAGGCATGGGAACATAGCACACTGTTTCATGTCTTAAAAGGTAGTTGCTATTTTCCTGCAAACTTCCATGGACTATTGATGTTACTGTCACTGATTAAACCACAAGTGTTATGCACAGAAGACACTCTCCACATCATCAGCTTGAACACCAACCAACAAACACAATCAATGTGCACGTTCAACAGCTACATACTAATCTTGAGGATAATTTGCCTACTTGTCCTGTACTAGACTGCTTTACTTACGATTCTCAGGTGCAATGGTTATAAATAATACTGAAATGCAGGTCCTAATATTCCAACATCTTGTCTGCCTCAAACCCAACAGCAAACATGGCTTAACGCATGGATATTCTAAGATGGAGCAGCAATAAGGGAGTTTATGAAGAGCTTATGCTACCTACTTTTTTTGTTGCATTTTCACAATTTTACATCCATGTTTGGGAACTGAAGTGAGATCTGCAGTACCTCTCTTGAGATGCTTCCACAGATAAACACTAAGACAGGTAAATGCCAGTAGCAAAACCCTTTCTGATTAGTTAAAACTTTTAAATTTTCTTTCAATTTAAATCTACATAGCATTGTGGTAAATATCATTTCCAGTACCACCAGTCCGAATAAAGCAAACCTGGATGTTGTATTGGTGGAATTACTTAAATGTAACTTGCAGTACCTTACGGTGACGTACAAAGGATACAATTTATGGAGCACTTTCCTTAGGAAGTGTGACAGTGAATAGGTCCTTTGCAACAAAGAAACTCACTTGTTGGTAGAAAAGGGTGAACTGGATGCACCGAGAGACTGTTAGAGACATTTTCTTCSTAGGGACTTAGTGGTCTAGACAGACCTCCAGGTGTGAAACTGACCTTCCTGCAGCTCTCCTGAACAGAAAAGAAAGCATACGCTATGGTCATGTATACACACAACACAAGCACAAGGGGTTAAATGGAACCATCTTAGATGCTCATAACAGTAATCAAATATAGAACTTTAATGCTAAACAATATTAATTTAATTATTGTCTTCCATAGATACACGATTTTAAAAAGCAGGGATGCCTTTTGAATGTATGTACATTCATAGCATAGGATTTTGTCTTCTGTATAAAGGTTATTTATTTATTATTCCTCAGGAAGAGTTTGATTACTGTGGGCTTTTCATATAACATTAAATATAAAGACACATTTAAGCTCTATATATTTTAAAATAGCATTATTATCAATCTGAAGGTGCATATTATATTTGTCACATTTTGTTCAGGCAATTACATCCCCCCAGAGACTGTGTCCTTTCCTCTCAAATAGCATCCTATTTTAATCCATTACTAAAACTATCCTCAAGTCTCATGAATATTGTGCACTTTCTGCAATGATTTCCACTGTAATATTTTGCCAAAATGCATTCACAAGTTGTTTGATCTCAATAACATCAAAACTACCATTAAACACTTGTTTATTGTTGCTCTTAGTCCTTATTAAGGCACAAGAGCTAATATGATATTTTACATGCAACTCAGCTGTTGCTTTTAGAAGGAGTTAGAATAGCAGTTATTCATCTATGCTATGTTGTTCTATAATGTGTTAAGTTTCATTCAAATGGACCTTCTTTTAAAAAAAGAGTTTAGTCAGTTTGACTTTATTTCCTACCAGGTGGGCCTTCTCTTAGGCCTTCAAAGAAGTATATGGGTACATTGAAGAACATTCTGAGTGCTTTTCTCATCCTCCCCATATCTGTTGAAAGGTACACACATACAGGGCAAGTTTTACACGCAGGCAGTAGCCAGGGCTGCCAGAAGAGATGTGCTCCCCTCTTTGCCTCTGACAAGGGACATGGGAGCAGTTGTTTGAGTAGTGTGTGGCACTCAAAGAGCCAGTGCATGTCTCCCCTAGAGCTCCCTGATGCTGAAATAGGTTTATGTGAGGACAGCAATAACAGTAAGTCCCACTATCTAGCGGGCTAGCATGCTAGACCTGGAGAGGAGAGAGTAAGAAACAGGAAAGGCAAGATCTCCCAGATCTCAGACGCCCCGAACTTCCTACAGACTTTCACTGAAACCCGAAGAACAAAATACTTTCATCTTCACTGCTGAGCAGCTGATTTTCTACATTTGCTGAAGGAGAAATCATGGTTAGTGAGGAAAAAACCACATTGTTCAAAGCCTAAAGAAAAAGCAATCTTCTTTGGGTCTGTGAAATGAGTCTATGAAACCAAATACCCTCAGTTGCTGGAAGAATCCCAAAAGATCAAACAGTAGCAAAGGCCTTCTGGGACTCTTCTAATATTTGTGAAATGTTTCATGCTGTAAAGTGGCATTATTACCTCAGGATTAGCTCTCCAGCACTATCAGATTTATGATGTGCATTGCAGGGCATTGATTAATATTGACTTTCAAAGTCAGCATTTTTCAGGAATTTACACAGCCTGGCACACCTACCTCTTCCATTCATAAGCACGTGGTCAGATCTTTCTCCTCATAACTGCGTAGGTGTCCTCAAATAAATGGAGTAAACACCTATGGAAAGAAGCTGTGTAAAGCAGAATATTTTACGCTGTAGAATTTTTAAATCAGCTCTGGAAAGAAAGCACACAGCCATCATTGCATGGCTCTGCTTCAAGCAGAAGTTCAACGTGCATCACACTGTTAATACTTGTTTTCCTTGTTGTCTATTACTGGTTGGCAAACTTAACATGTTGGAAGTGCTAATTGCTGAGCTGGGTGCATTGGAAGGGATGCTGTATAGGAAAGCAGATAATAAAAGCGTCTTCCTCCCCCCCCCCCCCCCCCNCCCCCCCCCCCCCCCATCATTGTAGACTTTTCTAGACTCAAGAAAGGAAGAATCTCTTTCTCAAGCAAACTGTCTCCGAGAGTACTTACACAAGACATTTTTCACTCAGTTTCATTTTCTTTTAGTCTCAATAGCTCCTTTTAGTAAAGAGCTGAAGGCACGTAACAAACTAATTCTGCTCAACAATCTGCTGATTATTTTAACATTCGAGTCCTAGAAACTAATGACATTAAGCACAGAAACAGAAAACGTAGTGTGTGCATACTTAGCAAGACTCTGACACTGTGCTAATACCACTGAGACCACTGGTGTAACAGGGGAAAACAAAACAAACTTCCAAACCCGTGATAACTCATATCATGTCCTTTCAGGGGCCTTAAGAGCTGCTTTAAATAGCACAAAGATCATATGCATGGGGCCTGCTACTATGCTAACCACATAATTATACACAMAGGTATAGAAGTGGGGTATTGTCAAGAGGAAGATCAGAAAGCATTCAACAGAAATTCTGCACAAGAAAGGGATTTCTTATCTTCATCCTAGCTACTGGGATCTAATGTAAAGTGAGACCAAGGCTCCACACAGCCTTGCCAGAAAAGCTGCTGCATTGGTAGAGTCGCTGTCACTCTAGATAACCAGGCCTGTTGCCCAGTGCTCAAGTTCTCCTGCTTAGTCTCCGGATCTTGTAAAAAGTGTAAATAACCGCCCTACAGTACAACCCAACATGATACCAACCTGAAGATAGTCCTATTTTTTAAATTTTTTTTAAATGTGATTAAAAAGTTATAAATTATATAAAAATGATTCCATAACATAGCTATAAAATGTGAAATCAAATATTTTATTTGGATTTATGAACCATTTCACTCTGTCTAATACTTGTGGCCATGAGATCATCCATCAGCTTAGGCTTTTATATATTTAAAAAATGGAGGTATGCATCTCCTCAATATTTCTAAGAAATTGATTTTTGAGGAAAAGAAGTAATGAAAAAATCCAATGACGCTTAATTACAATAATAATTACAAATATAGAGAAWATTCAAGTGTCTTACTCAGATGACACAGATATTTTCAATTGCTCTTACTTCCTCTTTACTGTATTATTAAAAAAAAACCCCAAAAAACCCCACTAATACCTGAAATATACAGTCAAGTGACAGGGAGCACACACATAAATTGCTAGTTAACATTTTTTTTTTCTGAGATTAAACTAAGTTAAAAATCCTTCCTAACAGAATCAAACTGCTTTTCTTACAAAAAGCAATGTTCGGAAATAAGTTACATTGGCAATATCAGCTGCATTGTTCAGCCCAAGTTGTTAGCAACTCAGCTACAGCACCTTTCATACATTATACCTTTCTGATAAAACACGGATCCAGAGAATAGCACAGGCAGCCGAGACTTTGGCCATAGTAGAACCAAAAATAGGCATGAATTTTGATTGCTGAAGATGAAAAAAAAAAAAATCACAGATTGTAGAGATGTGTTGTTACTAGGCTCTTTTACAAGCACAGGCTTTTGTGCATGGTGAATTGCAGCACCAGCAGCACTCTCAGTTTTAAAGCAGTAATAGGCAAAGTGTTTTTGTGAGATTATTCTGTCCCTAGCCTTTCTCAGCATTGTGTGAATGGTTCTAAATAAGTCTTTGAGGGCAATATGCAGAGGCATTTTTTTTTGTTGACAAGCTGTATTTTAGCTATCCACTGCCCCAATTATAATTCCTGTTTTGAGAGTAAATTAGTGTTTTGACTAACTGTTTTGCTATGACTGTCTTATGCCATGTAAAGAGCAAATGCAGGTTATGCACATAAATGCTGGGAGTTTATCAGAAGGATTTTGTATTCAGGATCCTTCCAGAGCACTTTCTCCACCTCTCCACAGTACATATAGTTCCAGTTAATCTCTGATAGAAGGGTAGATGGGAGATAGCCATTAATACATGCAAGATTCATTTTCCTAATTGTAAATGACATACCTTTCAAATGTACGTCTAAGTTCTCATATATTTGCAGATTGCTTTGGAATCACTGGCTGAAATGCATGGTACAAATGAGGAATATTCATTATCATCCTAAAACTCTCCAGTCTGAACCACTTAGCAGAAAACCTGTGGAATGATTTGACTAGAGTGCACTGATTCTGCCCTCTACGGTCTGGTGCCAGGCTGATTCCTGAGAAGCAGTTGCTCTAATTCAGCTGATTACTGCCATGCTTTGAGGGGCCCAAATGAGCTGTTTTAAAATTATGATAACTAATTGTGCTCATAGTTTCAAAAGAGATAGCATATTCGTATACTCTGTATACCTAAGGCACCTAAAGCACAGCAACTCCAGCCTGCCTGCCATTTTTAAATTCTTGGAAGGGCCTCTGTCCATAATGCTCCAGCTTGATGAACACCCTGGTGCTCTGGCATGTTGCACTTGCTCCCATCTGCTGCGCTGGCACTGGTCCCACGCATGATCATCTGTGCCAGTTCCGACAGGGCATAGGTGCTAACCAAACACGGCTGTAGAAGGACAGCTTTCATAACACAGCAAGTGCCATCTCTTTTGCCAGGAGATCCTGCTGTTTGCAAATAATCCCAGCTTAAGGCCACATGCTTCATTACATGGGATCACATCTGTAGACGCTTGTGGGCATTATAAAAAAAAAGAACTCAACAAATGTCTCTTGTATTGCTCTTTCAGCTTGGCTCAGAGCTTGAAATTCTGCATGTGGAGAATGAGTGCTCTGCACCTTGTTAACAAGAGAGTGCCAGAGGCTGTTATGTACTTGAAGCAGTCTTAGCACATTTCTGCATCTAAGCCGAATTAACAAACTGCAGAGGTTTACCAGAGCTCAGCTGTTTTTTCAGGTGGCCCTCAATTGCTTTGGGTCTACAGTATATTGTGAGGAAAGAATGCTATAGCCTTGCCTTTTGCACCTCATCTTCTGGCTGCCCAGAGTCTGAATAGATTTGTGAAAAAGGCCTATTCTGGCCTTAAGCAATTTTAAATGGGCATTTATGTAAAGCAGTATCTATATTATTTATTATATTGTATGGTATACATATATGGTCTATAAGTATTATAACAATATTGTATAAATATAACATTATAGTAATATATTTGGGTGCCCTCAACTCATTTTTGCTTTGCTGGAAAGATTACTTGTGTTAGCAGAATTCCTTTATACTGTATAAGGCTGGAAATGACTGAGCAAAGCAAAATCTGTTCATGATCCCCATCTTGTTTTATCATTATGCTCAACTTTATTACATCATTTTGTAGTTATGGCAAAAGCACATTTTGCCCAGAAAAAAAAATATATATACATACATATATGTATACACCCACATATACAGTGAGCAGTAGTTTAAATTCTGGGTCAATCAGAATTAAGTATATTTTCAACCATATTTCATTTTTGTTTATCCTAAGTTTAGGAAATCCAGTAGAGTTAGCAAAGTTTCATAGACTTTTAAACATATTTAACAAGTTTCTCCTACGAAATCGAAAAGTCAATCATCAAAATGCTGCATGGAGACTAAGAAGCAAAAACGATCAGTCTCATTTCACAGTATGTTACTAAACCAGCCATTCCTACCTAGTCTTTCTGTCCTCTCACCTGTTTTCTGCCTTTAGTTGTTCTCCCAGCTAACCCAACCTTTTGAACTGCTGGCATGGATTCATCTCCCTTGTTGCTGAAACTTAGAGATAGTCTGTTTTTGCCCTCTTCCCTCCCCTGGMTCTCCAAAGTACTTTCTAGGTAATACAATTACCTGGCCTTTCCTTTATTCTTATCATCAGCAAGACCTGTCCCACATGCTAGGAAAGGCTACACACAGTGTTTATTAGCCTGCAGTGAATTACTTGATGGCATTATTTACATGGCTGCCCTGCAACACTCCCAGCTGTGAGATATTGCAGTGAGAAGGCAGGCAGCTCTCTTTCTGTCCTGTCATCAAATCTTGTCCACAAAACAAGAAGCAGGTCAAGGTGCTCTTGCTAGAGAGCACCTAATGGCAGCGTGGCTGAGGCAGGCTAGGGAACAACTGAGGGTGACCTGTGCTGGGACAGGCAGCTTGGAAACCATGTCTCATCAAAACCACTGAATCAGGACCCCAATAATTAAAGACACTTAGGCTAGTAAGTTTGAAAAATTATGGCTGGATTGTTGCGATTTGTGGCTGGATTGTGTTTTTAATGCCTCTAAAATGACTAATAGTGTGTATAAATAGTGACATCCAGTGTTCAGTTCGATCAACCACAGGCCTGTGTTCCGTAAGGTCATTTAATTAAAAGATTTATTACAGAACTCATTTAAAACCTGTGTAAAGATAGTAGGCTAATTTGAATATTAACTACCTGCCAACTTCAACACACCTCCACATAAAAATTTCCTTCCTGACTTGCTGGAGAACAAAAATGTGGCTCTTGTACAACGCTTTAGCTCTCTTTTTTTTTTTATGACAGAAAGTGTCTGATTATTCCCAGGTGTTCTCAATTTCTTCTTTTTCTGCTCCTGTTGTCATGAATGTGGCCATTAGGGCAGCACTTWAAAAGGATGTGTTCACCACTTCCTTCTCTGTCTGTCTCTTAACATAGCCACAAGTCAACCATCTTTTATCCACATTAATTCCCTGAGGTATCCACACAGTATTTGTGTTGACTGCTTTAATTTTGATCTTCTCTAATCATTCCCTACCAGATGGTAGTTAAAGTTTAATGGCCCCTGTAAAAATAGTTCCCTTTCTTCTTTTAATCAGTCACGTGTGTTTGCTTAGCTAACTGTTAGATGTTCRGAAAGCATGAAGGGACCACCAACACAATTACTTCAAAATACACATCCGTACTGTGATTTCAGTGTTATGTAAAAGCAAAGGGTTATAGGGTAAGCAGATTCCTGGAAATTTTCATGAGCTACCTGGCCTTAAATTTTGTGTTTCTTTAGAAGTATTAGAAAGATAAATGTAGTAATTAGTGACACTTCATACAAGCAAATGTAAATTATTCTAGTATCAAATATTTGTATACACTGTGCCAAAAAGTATATAAATACTAGGCTTCTACAGATGAATTGAGCCATGCACTTAAACAGATGCTCAACTTCAAGCACATGGGGATAGGTAACAGCAATACTGTCTTCAGTAAGGTATTTAGGCATACACTGAACATTTAGCCCCTAGGCAGTTCCACTGAAGCTATGTATCTCCTGGCAGGTTTAAAAGTACAAATGGACACCTAATGACACAGAACCTAAAGTTCTTCAGTAGGTATTTTCTTGATTTAAGCCTATTATAGTTCTAAGAGTTCTGCTTAATGAATAATTGAATTCAGTTGCATACTCACCCTTTGCCTAAGTACCAGATCATGTAACAAATGCTGTAAGCCACATCATGCACCTGAGGAGTTGGGGGGTACCACTGAGGAGGACAGAAGGCCTGGGAAGAGTAGCCTGGGAGACTAATCCTGCTCAAAATGCTGTGAGGGGAATGACTGAGTTAAAGGGGAGGTGGATCAGGCCCTGCACGCCTTGCCTAGAGCAATACAGGAAACATACAGGAAACATAACAGAACCCAGATCTCCTGATTCAAATTAGTGTTGTTTTGTCTCCAGCAGCTGTGTGTACAGTGACCGGCTATGTCACCCAGCAGCCCGTGGAGACTGTTCTGGAGCTGAGCTTGTGTGAGGAAGTCATGGCGCCCGCCCACACGCATGCATCCCAGTAAGAGGAGGCTAGCAGAGCATAGGTCACCCACAATTTCCTTCCAAAACTATGTATTAAGGACCAGTATCAGAGCAGGTCATCAGATACGACCAAGTAGGGACTACAACAATAACCTACAACAATGCATTGCTTTTGTTTTAAAGTGAGTGTTGGAACTCAATTACAAGAAATTCAAGGAATTTCTTATGACCCTTAGGGTACATCTACTTTGCCAGGCCTGCCTACAGGAGATGGATAACATAGGGAGCTGTTTTACCTGTAATTTTTCCTCTTATACCTTAATTAGCTATGAGCAATTTAGTCTAAGTTGATGGAAATAAATGGATATTTTTCTTAAATTTTTGACCTGAGAGGATCTTTTGTTGTGGTTCAGCTAAGTGTTTTTCCTTAGTTTCTTTTTACATGCAGCTTCTTTGGGTACAATGTAGGCCAGAGCAGACTGGGGACTTACATCTCTGTCTGTAGATGTGTTGTGTTTGTGTTACGGTAAGAGCCAGATGACCTCACTGAGATCAGGGCCTCAGGTACTAGGTGCTGGGAAAAATGTAATAAAAGCCAGTCCCTGTCCAAAGGAACTTTAAGGCTAAATACACAGCTATTGAATAAATCTGGGATGCAGAGAGGTTGATTTGCTCAGTGTCAGGAAGCCCGTAGCAGTTGTAAGCAACTGACTCTTGATCTCTGATGACTCAGACCAATGGCCTTACCCACTAGAGCATCTTTCTTCTCTATTTAATTAAAATATCAAAAGAGCCCAGCTTTGGTAAATTAATAAAAATAAGATTTATGTATATTTGAGCTGGAAAATGTATCAGCTGTGGGAAAATGCACATACCTTTCTTTTTTCTCCCTTAGTTTCCTCTTCTGGAAAGAGTTCTGTATCGGGGAAACATGCACTGTTTCCTTTCCTGCTTGGTTAAAAAAAACATACACACAAAATAGAGCTCGCTGTGCTGCTGATGGCTGATAGCAGGTGTTCCCCTATGGACACAACCCATCGTGGCTGCCCAGTTCATAGGAGGGAACATGAATCTTTCAAATGGAAAGAGAGATAAATTGCACCTAAATGCTCTAATGATGATAATGCAGAGACACAGATGTGGTAACCCAGGGTTAGAATTCCTCCATACGCTCTTTACTTCTGTTATGCCATTGTATTACATACTACTGACTAGGATATGTCAGATGAAAAAACAGGATATTGTATCAAATTTATCCTCTGAACTTCTCCAGCTTTGTGCAACTTACAGAGAGAAATACTTCCATCATTAAACTGACACAAAGGTCATTTTAACATGTCCATACAGAGTGAATTGTAAAGCACTCACTAGAGTTTGTTTCAGCCACACAACTTTTGTTAAAACATTTGCATTGTGAAAAACAAGAGGACTGCAGCTCAGAAATCCTGACTCCAGGCAGGGATGCTCTTTCCTTGCCCCTAGCATGGCCACTCACATGTTTGCAAAGTGGCCGCAACACAGGACAGTTGTAACTCTGAGGTGTTCAGGATCCACTTTCCATAAATATAAATGACATGAGGACTTCACAAGGTGAAAGGCAGCAGAAGAGGAGGTGCAGTGAGCCTACCTAAGTGTCGAGGATACACAGCAAGCACATAGAACGTTTCACACCTGGCACAGTGTGTGCCAGTTGTCAAGGCAGGAAGCCAAAGGGAATGAGCACCGTGAGAACTGTGAGCGCTCCTTTTTGGCCTGGGTTCTTACTTCTAATTGAGGTGCTCTCCTCTGCTGATTCTTCAGGTGCTACCTCGATGATCTTCGCCAGGCTTCAAGAGACAGCCAATGCTCAAAGAGTGGAGGAAACTTTCTCTACATCATAGCGTTGTGCTGGAAGAAAGCTACAGACATGACTTATGAGTATTCCTAATAGTTTTCAAAGAAAGTGAAATTCCTAAGTGAGCTTAGGTTATGATTTTAATTTAGAAAGTGATTTTTATATATGTGCTATAAAATGAATAGAAAACCATATCCTTATATATTTACATTATTAGAACTCATCACAAACGGACATTAAGGTATTATATTTCTTAAAATATATTTTAAAAATCTTGCCGTACAATAATAGAAAAAAAAAAAAAGCCAGTAATAGTAATCTACAGTGTATTTCCAGTCAGTTTGCAAACTTCATTAATTTTAGCAATAGGCTATTTAGCAATGGCTACTTCTTTTTCTATTTTTTTTAAGCAGCTCTTCATGTGCCCACAGACAGGGAGCTTCTAATTTTATTTCTGAATAAGGAAGTTTATCTTTCATCATCCTAGTGAGCTCCATCTCACCTAAAACACTGAGTTTCAAAGAACTGACACCTCCTCTGTAGAACTGAAAATTTCCTTCTGTTTGTCTACTTCTAACCTTGAATTCCATTGTAAAGGATAATCTATACTTAAGAAAATAATCAGATYGATAGCTCAAAGACTATCTAACCTGGCAATCTCATTAAACTACATATAGTGGTCACTTACCTCTGCTTACTTTCCACATCCTGTCTTACTGCTCTTATTTTTGGCAAGGGACTTAGGATGTTGAAGACTACTTTAATTATCCAATCTGTTTTTTAATCTACTCATTTTATGATTGAGTATTGACATCTGAGTTCAGAAGCCTCTTTTAGAAATGTCTCCTCACAAAAACTTTTCAAAATTTTTAAAAGAGAAGGCAGTAGTTCTGTAAAGCACTGAATGTGTAACTGACGTATCAGAAAGATAAAAAAACCCAAAAACCAAAAAACACTGAGAACATGCAGGTTAGAAACAGATAACTGAAAAGCAAAAATAATTTGCTGATCTCTAAATTTAATTTCTTTTTCTGATGATTCAGTGATGTACTGTAATGAAAGGGTTAATTCAATTTGAATGGGAATTGTAAATTCTAAATGGACTTTAACAAATGGGGAAAAACTGTGTGCTTCAGTCACTGAAAACCAGACCCAGCCATTGCACTTTGCTCTCCTGAGTGCCTACAAAGGGCAAGTCAAACTGTTCTCTCTGTTTCTTACTGCAGATGCTGTTTTGAGAAGACACACCTTTTCTAGGTAACATTAGCTGTGTTATTTCTGTCACAGAACAGTTGCGAGTCAAAACAGAGCGTGGGTTTCCTTTAGCTGTCCCTAACATCCCATTTCATTCACCTGCTTCATCAGCAAGACCAAAAACAAACAAACAAAAAAAGCATAATGAGAGAAAAAAAAAAAAGATTTAATATAAAATCCTTTAGCTATTAGTAAAAGTAGTCTGACAGATCAAATATTGAAGAAGTTACCATGCTGCACAGTATCTTTCTACCTTGTGGTTACAGTAAAACCTATTTTTTTCTCCATTCTGTTTTCATGCAGATGCTTTTCCTGAGAAGCAGAAACCCAAATTATAGTCTGATCTGAGAGGAGTGTAGCAAAGTAAATCCATCTTTCTCAGAAGAAACAGTGCTAAAGAAAAATGTCTAGCTCTATAAAACATCACTGCTTCCATCAGAGTTACTAAAATGAAATTCCACTGGTATTTTAAAACTGGAAGCTTTCATACTTTGATTTTACTATATCCACCTAACTCATGAAGAATATGTATGAACATTAAAGAACTCGGTTTGCACCTGTTATCTTTATAGTATGCTTTGCATTTTTAATGCTTAGCAGAAGCAGTTGGTGTTTAAAAATCTTCAGTGAATGTATCTATGCAGCATGAAAAAAATGAAGTCATTAAACTGCGTGTCATATAGCAGAATCATCTTGCATTTAATTACTAGATTTCAAAAGCAATTACCAAATTTGGCCCAGGTGCCTGCCTAGAGGGAAGCCAAGTTTTTCCTCCATTTTGAGAAAATAATCTCTTTTGTTTTCTCTGCGGATAGGGAGTGTGCAGCCAGAGTGTGCCTGGCATGGATACATATAGTAGGCAGTGCAGGATGTCTCGGTATAGGCAAGTGCTGTCTGTGCTTATGCCGTGAGTGAACAGGTATAGATGTGGACTTCACTTTACCAGCAGGGTTTGTGAAAACTGAAAAGACAGGATAGTCCATTTCATGGAAGTTAGAAGTGAAGATCGGTTTCCCCTCTTTGACTGCATATAATGACTTCCAGAGGAGATCATATCCTTGATTTTTTCTTGATTTTCTTATATAATCCAGTGATAATTGACACAKTATAAATGTAAAATTTGTACTACTAATAGACATTTACTAAATACCAAAATCCACTAAATGATGAAATTTTGGAAACTAACAAACAGCACTCAGAATAAAAGTGTGTTAATGAAAATCTGCTTGGACCAAGGTCCAAGATTGAATTATGCCCTGGAGTAAGGCCATGACTTCACCTAGGAAACACTGCTATATTATRTTAATATATATATWAAAATATATATAGTAATTATATATTATAGTAAGTACATTTTCAACCCCAGAGATGCATCTTCAAAACATCACGCTTRGAGTGCAAAATAYTGTGCACCTCCCATTCCTAGAATAAGGTTCTGTAGGTAACTTATATTTCTGTTTATGACAAACTTCAATTTGCTGGTGAGTTATTTTGCTGCTCAAAAACTGTTTAAAATGTTTATTTTAGGTGAATAAAGGCTAGGAATAACAGGAATTCAGTTCTCATTGAGACTTGGGATTTCCCTACACACTCTTGAAAGTTCTGTCTCCAGTATTAAGATGCCTAACTTCCTCAGTTCACAGRAAAATCCATTTACTTACAGCCTTCTCTATAAGAGATCTCCAGAGATGAAAGATAGGGCATTCTCCTACCATGAACAGAACTGCTTAGTCCAGCGAGGAACAGAGGTTGGCCTTATTTATATACTTGTTATRAAAAGTATACAGAAAACTGACAACTAATTAGGAGTTCAGGTGTAAAARCCTGCATGACATTAAGAATTACAGGGAGCTTTTTTTCCCAGTGTCTTAGACACACTGTGGAAATTTTTTCCCCAGTGAGAAAATTAATGGCTTGACAGAAATACAAACACTAACAGAGACTGGAGTAAAAGAGCCTTTAGTCCAGCCTAAAGTAGAGGAAGCATCACAGTAATAATATAATCTCTCTTTTTTTTTTTTCTCCTGTTACATAGGAATGATCAAATTGAACAATATTGTTATAAATTCCACTACTAAATACCGTGAAACTAGAAAACTGTGATACTAGAAAACAGATAGTCTTCAAGATTTTATTATTTTAATCTGACATGAGGGTCTTACACTGACTCAGATCTTTAGTTTTAGTTTTGCCATTACATTTTCCTGAAAATATCTGTTATCTACAAAACAATCACAAGACAGAGAAAACATTTTCTGTCACTTAAAGGTATTTGGATGTTGGTATATATTTGCTYCTGTTTAGAGGATAATGACTGAGGAACATATCTACATCTGCCTTGTGTTTAAACGAGCAAAACTTAYACTGAAATATGCTTTCCTGCATTTGTAAAGGTAAAAGCCTAAAAGCCATGTGCTAAAAACTAGATTCAAGATCGGATTATTCCTTCAAATACACATTATGTCGCCTCTGTACGTACACAGATCAGATGCTAAAATAATAGGCACAGCATCCATTTACTGTGGACATAGAAGAGCCATAAATGAACTGTAATGCAACTCCTTAACTCTTTAGCATATTCCTATAATGAAAAATAAGAATATATTTTACCTCACAGTGTATAAAGACAGATTTAGTAGGAGGAAAGGGTTAAGAAAACATATTAACACTGTATATGGTTTAGCACATATACCTCYTAAGTTCATGGTTTCACTTATATTACCCCTGAGTAACTTCTGCTGGGAAAAGGGRTTTTGGCCATACACTGCCATAGTTTTGAGCAGAATCCCTCCCCAGTGCTTGTTTATATTCTGCATTTGATCTCATGGATGCTGCAAAATGAGTATTTGGCATGAGATAGTATGGTGCTTTATAAAAGAATCGTGTTTGAAAACTCCTGGTCCCGTGGTAGCTGTATAAGTCTTTTTTTTTTTTTTTTTTTTTTTTTGTGTGTGTGTGTTTGTGTGTGTATGTGAAATTGTAGGTATTAGTTAATTTACCCATATACACTGTGAATATTTTGATTCATGTTATGAAGCAGTCATAAATCCACATGAAGTTCATTGCAATTTATTTTCATCCTTGGCTGCCAGCAGAGGGAGCACAAACGATTAAACTGCACAAATCTTGGCSATTTTGTGCACTGATATATTCCCTATCATTCATCAGCCAAATTCTGTCTTCAAACGCTGAGATACAACCCTACAACCCCGGGTGCTGTCAGGAGAAACTGAGGAAAAATATAGTAGGGTGGAATTTATCTGAGAATGGATTCAAATATTCATATATTCTCCAGCATCTTATACATGCTCTAGATAAATAAGAAGCACTATATTCACAGCTTTATGACCAATACATGTTACAGAGGACTGGCAACCTGCAGAAGATCTGAGATCTGACTATACAAACTATGGACACCAAGACGTGCTCTAAAGACCTTTAGCAAAATATTTCTGATTTTGCAACTTAAAGCAGAGTTTTGCAGGGAAACACAGGTCAAATACAAAAACTGCAGTTAACTTAGATTCTAAAGTGTGTGAAATACATTTCAAAGTTACAATTTGTTGCAATTGTATCATGTTCCATAGTAACTTTCAGACAATGTTTAAGTGTTGGAATTATTAAATTGGCACTTAGATATTTTAGCATTTTCACTCAGCCATCAAATCTACCTGACCTTTTGGACCAGATCTAAAAAGACCTTCAGAGCTGCTGCAATGATATGTAAAAGGAGATGGGATATTAAATAGTTTGGCACATCTCCACAGCTCAATATTTCACTGGGTGAGAGCAGTATAGAGAATCTCTGATAGAAAAACTCCTCATTTGAGTCCCGTGAAAGGAATCTCTTGGGTGGCTGTAAAACATTTTACCCATATTAGTATTCTTCTTTRCCAAATATAAACACCTATGTTTTTGTCATCTCATATAAAGTAATATAAAGCTACCCAAAAGGTAGCAGGTTGGACTTAAGCTTATTCTCCCATATTTTCTCACAACAGCAGAAGCACTTACTAGGAAAGAAGTCAAGTTGAAGTATCACTCCAATCAAACAAATGATTATTTTATAGCTTAGATGATTGTTTATAGAMTTGATGGACCTAGACAGACTTGATGGAAAGGCTGTGCACGTGAAAGCTTTTTTTCCTCCCCAGTTTATTATAATCATCTCTAACAGAAGACACTACCTCTATTTATGTACTTATAGCCACAGTTAAAACAAGCCCAAGGTACCATCAAACACACAATTTCAGTTCAGTTCATCCCCAAGACAGCTATCAAAATTGAAAACCTARCTATAATAATCAGCTTTACATGATTTATAATTAATGTTTATAATGAATGAGGAAAACAGCACTTATGGAGGCTTCATATTACAAAGAAAATTTGAAGTGGGCTTTGAAAATATGAAAATATGCTGGTGGCTTTGCAGAAAAGATTCTGGGGATCTTGGAATGTTTCTGGAGCAGGATTCCCCACCATGATTGTATCACACATGCAGCTCCTAGAGAAAGGTGCAAGACTAGCTAAGCAAATGTTATCCCAAGTTACTTTCTGTCTATAATGTGGCGTGACRGGTGAGTACCTGGTAGCTGAACATCGTACTTAGCCACTGAATTCTCTACCATTTATCCACTCTTCCTGTGCTTACCTGTCATGGTCATTCCTCTAGTCTTTACTTAATGTAATAACAAAATTAAATGTTCTTACCTTGGGTGGTGTTGGAATAACAGCAAATCAGACTTCAGTGTGTGCAGCAGCATGGTCTTCCCAGGTGCTTATCCAGTTTAGGGCTATGCCTTGATCCAAACTTCTCAATATACACAAACAAAGGACTCCAACTTTCATGTTTTCCCTGGGCATATTTTTTTTTCTGTGAGAAAAGCCAATGTCATTRTGTCTGCATGGCTCATTCAATATGCTATAGTCCCATACAGGCTAAGCAGAAATCATGAGGCTTTATTTTGCTAGACAAGTATCATTTTAGTCAGCTTTGAAGAAAGGGCAGAGGATAGATTGCYAATCTAACTGAATCATGTCTTCTGCTTAGCATCATTACAATACCTCTCAATTCTCTGGCTAACTAATTAAATCTACACAGCTTTTCCAAAAATTATATTCTTGAAAACAGCAGTGCAATTTTGGTTTGCACTACATTATCATTAATTCATGCTTGCTAAGTACTCTGTCATTAATCTTTGTCACTGGATACTCTATTCTTTAAAGGGAATTTAGATCATAACATTCATTGTTGGTGTGGTAGCACATCCAGTTTTTCCCTTTTTTTCCCTCTAACTCCTTTTGAAATATATTTACCATTTTTATCATTTACCAAAATTATTTACCACACAAGCAAAGGTCCAACAATTTCAGAATTCACAAGGCCAACAAAATGAGTTGTTCAAAATTTCAGCTGAATATCTTAAAAATAAATACTTATTGTTTCTCTTTCAAATGGCTCTTTGATACTACCGTTGGTTAGAAGGACACTGGATGTTAATGAATTGCATAATATTTAGTACTGCAGCTAAAGTGGGATTCCCTTTACAGTAGTCCAGATTGTTGTTGGGTTTATAGAGTGATTGCCTGTGTTSAGAAAGGCAATGGTGATCATTTTGCTGAAAACATTTACTGCTCTACAGTATTGCTTTCGGATCACTGGGTATGCCTTTCTTTCAGCTCAACCAGAATTATTGTTGCCACTAATACTAAATGGCTAATGTTTCTTCATTCTTTAAATGCACGCCTATTCCTAAACAACATAACTATTTACTGTCTTCTAGCTTAATTTGCCCAGCTATAGCAAAACYTGCTATAAATGTTTCATTGAAAATTGCAAATACACAATAATACTGTATTTTTTTTTCCTGTGATCTGTAGGCATATGTGCCATTTAACAACCAATTAAAATATGACAGGCATATACTCAATTCTGTCTGAGCAGGAAAAGGAATTTTATTGCTCAGGTTTCAGTCACACATGCCCTACATAAAGTTGTACAGTCAGATCAGTATTTTATTGTTACTTACCATATGTGTTACACCCCTTAGGCATTCAAGAATGAGTTAGAGAGAAGGCATTATCTGTAGAAGGAGGACTTGCTCCAAAAGAGTTTGTAGTCAAGACAGTCTTCTCGGGGAACAAGACAGGAAGAACTGGAAACAAAGGTACATATCTTGTAAGTAACAGAGTAGAAAAGAGCCAATTTTGCAATTTAGTGTTTTTCTCTTCTTTTTTACATACTGCATCCTTTCTTACATGCTGCAATCCTTGGTGAAGCCCACCACTGAGGTCAAGAATAAACTAGTCCTCTGTATCCTCCTGAAAAGCTCCTGGTATTTGGGGCTTATTGATCTATTACAGAGAAAACATTTACAACTTTACAACGTTATGTGCATAAAATTTATGTACGTGATTTTGCAACTCTTCTACAGCTGGAGAAGGATTTCACAGAAAATTCCACCGGCTTTTTATTCACTAATACACAATTCCYATTTAATAAATACATGATCCAGAATTTATTTTTAGCGATGCAYTACATGCATTTATCTCTGCAAGTTTATGTATGTTAATAATCGGCAAAGTATTTAGAAGTCAGGATAYGATCCTACACAGGATATGAATATGTAGATGCCAAAAGAAATKTAGTTATAGGTACATATTAGTCAAAGTTCCTTAACAGGSAGAAAATATCTTTCTTTAGATCAACTGATACAAAGTASCAAATATACCTTCAGTCACAATGTTCCAGGTAYTCCTCTTAAATATTTGTAACTGAAAGAAATAAAGCAGCAATGGTGAAATAGCAGCGATAAACTTAAAGAGATTTATCTTGGAAAAAGTTGCTAATCTCACATTTCAGATAAATTAGTACAGTGCCTAAGGAAAACTTCACCACAAATTCTTCAGAAATAGGGTTTTCTTCACTGTCACTTATTTTCACACAAAGAGTGCATACACAAATAACACTTGATGGGTATATGGATGATTATATGTGTTTGAAGAATATAGAATTATTCCCTTAAGAACGAACACTTGAATTTACTGATTTCAGTTGACAATGTTTCTTCTGATTCTCTTTTCTTAAACCAAAGCGATTTCCAGTTCCTGAGGAACAACCTATAATGGGACACAATCTGTTTGAAACACTTGAGAGTAGAAGTGTTAATTATAGGTAAAGTGTTTGATTCCCCTCCCCACAGGCTAAACTTTACATTTTAAGGTTGCAYGCATTTTAGTAACCATTTGATCTTTCCCAGGAGAGGATTTGGCACTAGTTCTTTTAATGTTCTCTGCATGCAATACAAAATTGTCTCACTGAACTCAATTTTAAGTTAATATTTGTGTTTATAAGCAAGAAATTGCAGTATCTATAACAGGGCARAAATGCTGCTTATAGATTTCAATTAAAGACGATTGTGTCAAGTAAAGTTAGATGCATCTGATAGTATTACTCCTGTTAACATGATGTGTCAAAAATATGATTTTGAAAGTTAAGACCTTTCTAAAATACAATGGATTTTGATCATAATCCCTTTTCAATTACCGCAAGTAGCCAAAGCAAATCTTTTTAAAATACATTAAAATTAAACAGGCAAATGTTTTACTCTGTGCATGTGAGTATCAACACTGACTTCAATCAGATTAACCAGAAAGAAAAAAGTTWAAAAGAATATAAGTCTTCACAGAGTGTACATTCCCTCAGTATCACAGTCATCAGGTAACATGCCTTGTGCTGAGAGAGTGAAATAGCTTCCACTGAGTCTGATTTTGGCAATAATATCAGTGCCGTATAGATAKATCTTACAGCTTTTTGAACACAATATATCAAAAGTTCTCAAAATGAAAACTTTTAATCAAACTGGATGAGATTCGAGTTAGTGGGAAATGGTCATGTCTGAGAAATTGCTTTTTTTTTTTACCCAGCCCAAAATATGGTCTCATATCTCATTCTATTTGTAAGAATGTCTATAATCCAAAARTTTTTGCTGCTTTCATTATCTTAATAAAGTTAGCATTCCAAAGAGACATTAATTTCCTAACTTCCTTCTTAGCATCACAATAGCAAAATTTGTTGCTGGTATTAGCCATAGCCACAGTTTGGTTTCAGACATCACCACTGACAAATGGTGCTAGCTGCAAGACCTAGCATATGCACAAAGCAGAAATTGCAGCCATGTGCTACTAGTGCTTACAACATGAGAACACCCTACCCAAATTATTGAATACAAATTAAGGAAACTAAGAAAATACAGAAAATACAAAATTAAAAAGTAGAAGTGAGAAATGTGGTTGAAGGTATAGCGCTCTGCACTACACAAGGACTTCCATTAACTAATATGCCAAAATAGAATTAGAAATCTTATCTGGACTGTCTCTATATTTATGTCTCATTAAAATCCACTAATTTCAGAGTTGTTGAATTTAGGAGCAGTGCATCATATAAAAAAAAGCAAAAGTTTATGTACTGAGTGCTGTGTTTCAATAAGATGAAATACTATTTCATTTTTATTCTGATGTTGATTGAACCTTCAATTAGAGACAGAAGAGGAGACGTAATGGTTTGTTTCCATGTCACAACTAACCCAGTTGCTCTTTTAACTGTAAATTCTGCAAGTATTTTTTTTTTTCTTACGTAGCAATTCAAGCAAGTGATTTAAAATTAAACCATTTTCGCAGCACCTGTAAAAATGTGCAAATGATAGAACTGGCAGTATGATGATTGCTTTACAGATAAGCATTTTCTTCATCATCTTCAAGGACACTCAGATTTACGATCTAATCACTCAGCCCTCTAACAGGATGCATTTGAGTTTGATTAAAAAAGAAAACAAATAGCAGCGTAGATTTATTAATGAAATCTCCATGACCTTTTCACATATGGAACTCTCTCCAAATAGTGAGTTTAAAACAGAGTATGCTCTTCTTAACCATTTTAATTGAGACTGTCCTGCAATGTGAAATGCTTTTGGTGTTTTCTTCACAAGGGCAAGTGCAAATTTTGGTAAGTTCTCTCTCCCTCCCCCTCCTCGAACTTTAATTGCTGAACCTACATCCTAATCCAAGTTGCTCATAAACCTTCGCCTTTGTTGTAGGTCCGACAGCTGCAGTTTGTCAGTAGCAAGTAAAACGTTCACAAAGTTCCGGAATGCTGCAAGACATTTTATAGGTGCTGCAATAAAAGGCAAATTGAATTTACAAAAATGCATTTGTCACTGATTAAAAACTTACAAAGTTAATTGGAAACACTGTGTAGGTGTTGCCACACAACTCGAGGTGTAACTGGTGGTTTTAATTCAGTTGGAACATATCAGATAGTAGCTGTTTGTCTAACACTAGTAATCTTATTCTTATTTCTTTTCCTAGAGAACAAACTGAGGATATTTAGGGAAGGCTCTGGATTAGCAGTCAATACGTAGTAGTATTAAAAAATTTAACCAAGGAGTGGCYATCACTTTCTGGCTTAGTTTCCAAGACTGCATGAAAGTCAAAACTGTCAGTACCGCGCAGTGCTCATCGGTAACTGCAGCGTCCCACCGGAACRCTCTCTGGGCCTTTTCTCCCTGCCTGTCCCACTTTGGCAAGGTTGACACTAGGGTAACAACCCTTCTTTGGGTAACTGAGGAGGAAAGAGGGGGGGTCCAACAGCCACACCACTCAGCACCCTCCCCCCGTTGCTGAGTGAATTATCTCCACGTAATCCACTTAACCTTTGCCATTATGGGACCTGGGAAGCTGAAGGTATTTTTAAACTTGAGTCTTTTAATTGCCAGTTTATAGTGTCACCAGTCCAGCTCAGCTGGAAAGAGGATGATTGGAAAACRGTTCCATGAGGCAATAGCTTTTCACCTCAGCTAGGAGTCCTAATTATTACTACTTCTCTGGCTTGTTGTCCTCTGTGTCCACTTGGACAGTGAGCAACAGAGAAGCCACAGGTGATAGAGTTTCTTTAACACAATATTACTCCCGGTTTATGCAGCTGAAATGTCACATTTCAAATTACTTACTCCACTGTTCAACTYGRGTGACATAGATAYGTTGTCACTAATTGTCAATATGCAGAAAAAAAGGAAAAAAGGRAAAAAAWAAGWAAAGAAAAAATAACCTGCTCCCAAAGAACTCCTCAAGCATTAATTACTTTTTCAGCCATCTCCTGATCAATGTTTGTTGGTGTGTACTCAACCAAAAGAAAGCTTTCCTATGTGATATGTTGACATCAAYACAGAAATAGAATTATTCTGGAAAATTGATGCAAAGAGTCTCACCATTTTTCACCGCAGTCTCTTTGTCAAGTGCTTTATCTCTTATTAATGATGAAGAAATAAATAGCAGCAGTCAGAAAGCAGCCGCAAAGATGATCCAAATATTCCATTCCTACCTCTACTATTCTGCAATTCAGCATTATATGATGGGAATACCAGATTAGGTTATTTTTCACGTGCAATCTTTGAAAAGAAACAAAGACTAAAAAGAAGGAAAAATGAGGGGGAAGGCATAGAGGATGTGCAAGCCTAAATAGATTATTTTATCCAGGACTACTCAGCTAAAAAGAAAATCTGCTCCACATTGCTGGATATTCCTTCTTGCATTACAGCTAAGAGTTTGTGATTCACACAATTCTTATCAGAGAACTCAAAAGAGGAATGAAAGAGGAATTCCTGAAAGAGTTTAGGGGTCATCACATACCTGGGCCTGCCAGATTCCCTGTTTGTTTCAAATTCCCTGGAATTTGAACAGATTTTTATGGCAATTCATTCATTCCTCTTAGCCCACATAAGATGATGAAAGGTAAGTGCCAAAGAAGGACAGTGCAGGATTAAATAAAAGAGAAGGAGCTTGGGTTGTTTTTCTGCTTTCCCTATTATTTCTCTAGTTAAGACATTAATGAACTGATTGGCATTAATATGACGTTTAGCAATTAAGGGATAAGAGAAAGTGAGGTTTATTGGCCTTGGTGCAATATCTAAAGGAGTAAGAAGAGCAGCCACACCTGTAATTTATTCTCCTTTATCAGTTTGACTTCTGTTGAAGTTGATGAAATAATCTTCTACTAAATCATGATAAGGCTCTCATGGTTTCAGTCATATTTTTCCCCATTGGAGGGGAAAAAAAGATACTTTGCACTATCAGCATAACAATTGTAACTTCAGATTAAAGATAAAGAGCAGAAATAAAGCCTCTATGAAGGAGTACAGTATTTTSTTCCTTTCCGTAGTGTGCTGTAGTTGACTGAACTGCAGAAAGACAGCTCCTAAAATTGTACATGTGCATTATACCATAAACTAAATTGAAAGTTACATAACCATATACTCYTCTGTTTCCATCTCCGCCATGTACAAGCGTGCATTACTGTCTTTCAGTGCAAAAGGAAAAACTGAATTTGGTAGTACTGGAAATACCAGAGAGAGGTAGCACACTGCTGTGTGCTATTCAGTCAATGTGCTGCATTTGGTTGTCCTTGTGTGAACATTAGGCATGTTGTTACTACTATTAATTCAATAAATGTACTTTATTCAAAGGTAGTCAAGTCCTTATCACTGATGCCCGATCCCAGMTTACGGCAACGAATTTAACTATTTCTTAAATACGGTTTATAGTAAAATCAGGTTACTAAAGTGACCTACATGGACATAAACTCAACAGTAATAAATCTGTGTCATGAACTGCTGTCCTCTTTATATTTCCACTACCACTACAATTATTATAATTCATACTTTTATATATATATATTTGGGGATATATATGTGTTGGCTAATTTAGGAGAGATTGGAAGATAGTAATAACAGTGATCAGGTCTGTTTCTGAAGGAGGGTATTCAGTTCATGTGTGAAGAAAGGCAGACRTATCAGAAAATCTCTATGAAAAAAAAACTGCAGCAGAAACCCAGCTTAACAAAGAGATTCCGGCCTATTTAGTTTCTCCACAGAAAGTTAAGAGAGAGTTTGATCATGGTCCATAATTACCTGCAGATGAAGACATTTGAAACTTATAAAACCTTTAAGCTAGTGACACAGACACAGTAAGATCTAATGACTGGAAAAAGGAAAGTGAGACATACTTATGGAGCATAAAGTGCAAATGACACTTAATCACTAGAACTATTTCCACATGATGGATTCATCTTCATTTGGAGAGCTTATAGAAAGCTTAGTGTTAGACTAAAGAAGCATTTTAACTCACCAAAAACTTACAGGCTTGATGCATAGAACATGATTTGAACTTCTACTGTCTGTTTTATCCAGGAGGTCAGACAGGGTGATATTTGCTCAATATGGGCTTGATGTAGGTTTAATAGCATGTTGTGATCATTGCTGATAAGATAGAGCTATAACAGAACAAGTTGGTGACTGTCTATTCCTGAGAAGATTAATAAAGAGATTTTGAGGATGTTTATAGGCTTKTCTGAATGATCTGTTGGGTCAGTTAGAGCCAGTATAGCTTCCTTTTGAAACAGAAAACAAGGCATATGCTTATCTATTCTTAGTGCCAACATGAAAGCCTGTCRGCAAGAGGCATTGTCCATAAAGTGTACCATATCAATTAGTTCATTAAAAATAGATTTAATTACTTATAYATTAAAAACCTCACCTTCTAGCTGGCTCTCTTGTTCGGCCAGAGCTCTTTCAGATCTTTTATCTGTGAAACCTTCCTCAGTATACTGGGCTTCTAATAAGCGGAATCTAAATAGAAGAAAAGTATGTATTTTGAGTGAATTCAGGGCTGCTTTCCAGGAATAGTTATTTCTTTGGAGATTAGGCTTGTTATGTGAAACTTTATTTTGAGAAAAGTTTCTAAAGTTATTTATCTTACCAGMCATACATCGTAACATTTTAAAAACAGGAATGCAATTCATCTAACTGACTTTACCTTAAAAAGCTGACGATCTGTCATATACGCAATTCCTTTATCAGAATACAAGAATGGTCATCCAGGCTCAGATGGAAGGTGCACCCAGCCCACTGCTCTATCCCTGACAGTTGTTGGTAGCAGGCGTAGCACCCATAGTAGCAGGATGCAGGATGGTAGCATCCATAGTGTGATCTCTCCTGTGGTAGAACCATTGAAAGGTCTGACCTGGAGGCTGCATCTTGACTGTTGTATTTCATAGTCAGCAGAAGATTTATCCTTTGTGAACCTTTTGGAGGCTATACCTTTGTTCTCTGCAACCTGCTATAGCAATTATACTAGGTTTTTGAAAAAAAAATTTCTTTTGTTTATTTCTAATACATTATCTCATTATTTCAATATATGTTGCCTTAGTCCTCCTGTTATGAGCATTATGAACAATCCTCATGTCATGATACTATCCTCTTTTTTTAAAAAAAAATAAGAGCTTACAAAGCCCCAATCTAATCAATTCTTACCTGCACAGAACTGCTCTATGTCTGATCATACTGTCATACTTCCTTGAACCTTATCTAGTTCCACAGTAACTTTCTCATAAACTCTGACCAGAACAACAAGCTGTATCCACAATGTGGGCACCTCAGACATTTAATCACTTCACTGTTTTGTTTACAGTTTCTTTCTCAATTAATCATTACACTGCCTGCTTTTATAGTCATTGAGAAACACTGAGTTTATGCTTTTATAAAGCAACCCAAGGTAACTCAGAGATCTCTTTCTTGAGCGGTAATAGCCTGCTCAGAGCCAATCWCTCCATATGCTTCTTTTTACCATGTTATTTTGCCCTTATTGCCATGCATTTCAGCTACCAGTTTATTGCCCAGACTGTTATTATGAAAGTCACAGGCAAATTCTATGCATGGATTTTGATTTGACTACCTTGAATAATTTTATACTGTATTCAAACTTAGTCATTTGACAATAYACACTCTTTCATCTTTATGTTTTCTTAAGAAGAGAAAAAAAAAGAAAAAAAAAAATCTTTTTTTTTCTCTGATAGAAGAGAATTGTATGCATTTAAATACCTGATTTCCCCTACTACTTTTCCCTCTTTTCATTTCTTGCAGATTTTTGCTGYTTTGTATTATAAAAAAGTTTCATTCCATGGGAAAAATTAGTGACAGATTAAGTATATTTCTTTAATCGCAATTCTCACTGACGGCAACATTATTTCYAAGGTATATATTATCTGACTAACAAATCTTACATTTTATTGGCTGTCTCATTTTGTTCTCTTTCATATTTCACATTTATGATATGTTCAGACATACTCTTGTTTTGTTAAGTAGGAATCTGTGTGGTCTTTGATGTAAGACATAATTTATTTGACAAGGAAATATGAGATGGTGCCCTGAATCTGTATTTAATTGATGGATTGAGAATTTTTAGCATTGCAACAAGATATTCTCACCTAACATGTCATGGAAGGAATATGTGGTTAATCTGTTCTCCTGGGAATTAAAATATATGTATTTATATTTTGAAGAATAATTTWAAATATTTTTTATTCAAGGTAATGAACAGGGTTTTCATACATATATGATATCCAATAGCATCTGCTGATGCCATTATCTGTTCATAAGGATATTTTTATATCTATAAATAAAGTGCTCCATTATGACAGGACTACAGTAAATACCACTAACATTGCAAATGAMTACTAGTTCTTGGAATTGCATTAGAGTTTGATATAAATCCAACACTTTTCTCATCAATGCAGACTTACTCGTAACTAAGCTTTCCAGCATTTAAACATCAGACAATCAACTTCTTTTCAGTATTCTTCCATGGCATTTTACGTAAGAAAGTTTAGTACACCAAGAACTCAGAGACTTCACTTGTCACCTTATACACTCTGCTGCTTATTAGTATTTCTGTTTATCGTCACAGATCCTCTAAGTATTGCAAAACTGTGGCATGCCAAGACAAACAACAACTGCCCTTTTTAAAAAACTGCCACCACAGTCCCTTGCTGTGGATAGTCCTCGAGAGATATGGAMGATGAGAACAGATTTTTGGTCACCATTTCTGCCATGATTTCTKCTTTTGAAGTATTAAAAAAAGCTATTTTAAAACTGAATGAACGCTCACAAGTGACCAGGCATCTGAACGACACATTCTTAATACGCATTGTCTGATTTTCTTTTACCAGAAGGAAGCATTAGGCATGGCTATTAAATGAACACTGGTATTAAGCCTAAACTCCGCTCCCATAGGTGTCAATAAAATGCTGCCACCAACTTCAGTGGTAACAGGATTTAGTCATAGTACCAAAGTTAAATTGCTGGCAAAGAGCCCAATCCTGCACCATTGAAATGAGTGGGAATTTTGCCATCCTTGTCAGTGGAAAGTGGATTGATGTCTAATATCTTTAAGTTGATGCCCTCTCCATTTCTCAGAAACAATAAAACTGGATTATAAACTAGCTATGCCTTTTTTTTGTCACATTACTGTAAATTTGGAAAGCTCCATAAAGCAACCCATAGATATTCTGGTATCAGTAAAGTTAACAGAGCATATCCTAGAACATGTTTGTCYCACAAGTATCAAGATACATACATCCATTGCAGTATATCCTAGTTTAGGAGTACTTTTAAATCATTTAATCTTTAAATCAGGAAATAATAAACTKATTTTGCTTGTTCAGTTCAAATGGATAACCTCAAAACCTTGCTTTGTGGATTTGATTAATTTTCTACTAATAATAATGAAACAGAACTTTTTCATTTTTTGCTTTATATTTACCGTATAATAAAAAAATACAAAGACTAATTGGCATGATTTCTTGCTGAAAAAAGACTAARAAAATGACAAGCAACTGCTTATTTTTCATACAATATCAACTGTAATCAAATAGACCCTCAAAAATGCAAGAAAACATGACAGTTAATTTATGAAGKACTACTATTTTCACCTTTCAAACATATTCTTATCTTTTAATCTCCATACAGGAGGCCTGAGGAAAAAAAAAGAAAAAGGCAAATTTCTTGAGAAGATATTCTCACTGAAGAATCTTCAGATTTTTACATTTACACTTTACATCAGGCTTAGAGGGTCTCCAGGTTACAAGAGTGGCGAAATAGAAAAGAGAGAGCATGGGAAGCAATCATTATTATTCACTGTTCGTTGACTTGATTCCTTTTTCTCCTGATTCAGATAATTTTTTTTTTCTTTTCTTTTCCTTCAGGATTTGAATATACCGCTAGTACTCTGTCATTCCTCTCCTCATATTTTGTTACTGTTATCATCATCAGGGCCTCAGTTAGGTAAATTTGACTGTTGTTAGGTATCCCCCAGGATGCTCTCCTCTTTCCTTCTTATTCCCATTCAAGTCCTGTAGCAGAACAGATTATTTGATGACTATTTACCTATTATTAGGACTTGAATCAGAACATACCTACATATTTAATCAATAGATTCACAGTGTTTTCTCAATTATACATACTTTCCTTTTCAAGCTCTTTTACAACAAAATAAAACATGCCTACCTTTCTTGTGCCTGTGATGCTGGTAGATTGTCTCAATAATTCAAATTTGTAGTATATATATACTTAATCTTTGCATGTCCTTCTGTAATCCCCTTCTCCCACACTAAATCATATTCCTTTCCTTCCACTYTACCCGGCCAGAAATGACTAGGAAAATTCTCTGGGCCCATGAAATGGTTGTACTAACTGTACTACTAAATTATACTAGTTTAGATTTTGATTTTTTCCCCTGAAAGTACAGCTTAGTTGCTTCACAGAAGACCAAGGTTTCTCTCCAGGCTCTGCTGTAATTACAGCATCACTGCATATGAAATAAAACCAATTAAAAAAAAAAAAGAAAAGAACCAACAACCACCACGGCATTCCTCAGGGCACACATCACGTCAATGGCAGATACCCTCATGGCAGCACTGCACTAGCCCCACGGCCTGCAGATACACCTGAGTGCAGTTCTGGAGGCCTGGATGGGTAGTTCGGTCTCCAAGGGCGGCAACARTGAGCTCTGTCGTAGCCGTATAACATTTCCACATGCCCACTAGCATGACGGTTACGGTGTGAAATCCCTCACTGAGCCCTATCAAATGGTATGGGCTTGTGCTCAGCACTGGTTTCAGCTCTGCTGGCCTGCGGGAGAATTGCTTGGTAACATATTATTAATTTCCTGMGCCATTCCAATTCCAACTCTGACCATGGGACTTTTAGGAAAAGGTAGAAATAAGCTTTAGGTAGCATTTTTCCTTTTCCACACATTTTATTYTTCCTGTTGGAAAACAGCACTATCCCATCTAATTCATAATAGGAGTCCATGCCTCCTACTACCATCACAAGACACAGGCAGTGAAGAATCACCTCAAGTCTACCCACCAAACAGGCTTGCTAAATCCCACTAAGGAAGAGGCAGATAATATCTGTTTGCTAGTGAGACAAACAGTAATGAACTCTTCTAATTTCCACTGCCTTAACAAAGGTAATTTGTCTTACAGCAAGTTATCATAACTATGCTTCTAAAAACTTTCTGAAAAGCAAATTTTATTCATTTTCATGCTGTCTTACAGAGCCTTTAAGGAGCAGTCTGGTGGCCACAAAAGTCAGTCAGTTCTTGCCAAAGGGCTGCAAAAATCGGACTCTATATTACAAAATTAAAAGAAAAACAAAGGAGAGGTAATAGACAGCAATTGCCTCTTTCAGTTGTAAAAACTGCTCTCTCATTTTTACCTTGCCTGCAAATTTGAGCAATAAAATAATCGACATTTTTCATCATTATGTCTTTATATCTTTCATAAGAGCAACACTCTCCTTGTTATCTTTATTCACTGCTGTAAAAAAATGAAAAAAAMCCCATCCCTTACTTCATAAAACCGTGCCTTTTTTAAAGCTTTCATTTTAGACCTAGTGTTAGGCCATGATGAATTGCTGAATGGTTGATTTCCTGACACTCTCTCTTACTAACCTTTCCTGACAGCTTCTGGATTGCTCTACCTGGTAATTTGCACTATAATAATGGCTACAGKGAGATGTCTCCTAACTATTTCCTTTATTTTTAACAAGATTCTTAACACCCTCTGTAGGTGACAAAATGCAATTACAGACACRAAGTGTCCCCTGGAGGATGGTTGCTCACAGATGCCACCAGTACTTTAGTTGTGCAACTGTTAAATGAAACAAAAACAAAGAATCAGATTYTCTAAACATACAGTTCAAATAAAAATTTAATTAAAAGTTATGAAGGCATTTTATTGATTAACAATCTTAGTAATTAAATAGTGTAGCTGACATTTTTTTTGGTTGGATTTGTTCTTCCTTGGAGATCTCTAATTGTTGTATGGCTTTGCATTTATTGATAACTCTGTTTGATGAATACAGATGCCACCTTTTATGGTAGTCGTTGACAAAGTAATCATATTGTGAGAAACACCAGGCTTATGCAGTAACAGCTGTTGCAGTTACACATGCTGATATCCATTGGGAAAATGTGTTTGCTGCTATCATGGGTACACAATAAATGGAAGGTGCAATAAAGCACAAGCTAATATTTTGAAAATCCTTACAACTCTAGGAACTTTATTGCAGATTACAAGCACTTTGATCTCTGTCCAGTACTTAAGTCTTAATTATCAGACTAATTGCACAGACTATGTTCATTTTCAGTGGTAATCCTTTTGTGATTAGCTTCTGTGTTCAATAACTGACTTATCCTTTAATTAAAAGGACTATTAACCTTAAGGCTGCTGTTGTGGCTTGGGATTAAACCTATACAGAGTTAATATTTAATATCAKTGTACAAAAGCCTCTGGTGAAAGGAACAGAATGAAAATAGAGTGATTCCCCCTTTTACTGTAACTTGTGCTAAGTGATAACTCCAATAAATATCATTATAATGTATKTTACCTTGATATCCTACTAGCTTAAATCTATTAAAGATATGCAAGAATATGCATGAATTTTGCATTCCTTTTCTCACCTCCAGGCACTGCATACTCACACCGGCTATTTCCCAAATCTTCCTATGCACTTATGATCAGAGGTTGATCTGCAATTAAAAAAAGAGAAAGAGAGAGAGAGAGAGAAGCATACATTTAAGATTTTTTTWAAATCAAACTTAAAATGTTTTTGTCTTAATAAACTGGGAATTCACTTTTTACTTATCYGACAGTAAGAAGTTTATTTAGGGAAAGGGAAACATTAGGTGAAGTGATGGACTGTAGAGGGAAGGGTTCTATAATTTTGCCCAGGGCCATTGGCCACAGAAATTCAGGTGGTTGAAAAACTAAGAAGCAAATCCGGAGTCATCAGTGCGCAAGTGTGTAGACCCTGCCAAAAAGCCAGATGCTACTAAGGGAAGCTCTGTGCTTCTCTCCCAGTTTGGCATCTGGGTCCTTCTATGAGGCACCATGCTCAGTGTCTGCCTGTGACTTACAGCTTTTCTGATGCAATAATAATAAACCCTTCCTTTCCTAACACATTTACATAAAAAGCCCCTCTGTCCCCATAAAGCTAGTCAAATACTCTCATATAGATTAATTTAAAAGTAGGCTGTGTGCAAAGTCCTAAAATCTGCTCTCTTCAATATCCTCCCTGACCTATATGATGATACTGTATCTATTGCTAAATCCAGATTTTTTTCCCCTTTCTTCTAATTGTGGTGGAAAAACCTGTTAGAGAAGAACTTGTTAGAGACATTCTTTTCCTCTGAYACTATTTTTCTTATTTTCAATATGGTTAATTTGGGGTTAAGACTTGCTCAATTATTGTTACTTGTCATTAATGAGGGCTAAAACTACTGAAGAGCTGTTCAAAACCCTTCCAAATCAAAGAGGAAAAGTTAGCATCTCCCCCCATATTTAGAATTATGATCATATCCCCCATAATTTCAATATGATTACCATTATAAAAAAAAAATTATTTTTTAATACATTCTAACAGCTGGTATAAAGTACTGCTGGAGAATTTCTTTGCATTTAACTACAGTATTCTTGGTGATTCTTGGTAATTCCCTGTTAACAGCCTTGTTAACAATAAGGCTGCTAATATACTGAGTTCAGATTAAAAGTCTCAAGAATACCAATGWATTTCAAATGATAATAAAGAACAGTTTAAAATCTGTAGAAAGTACAGTTAAAGCAAAGCAGTACTCGCTGTAACTGCAAAACTGAAGAAAGGAATTAAAATGAGAGGCTGTTATGTGGAAGCCAACCCTGAGAATTCAACTGAAATTCAAGACAGATAATAAGCATTAGCTCCACATTTAGGAGTAGGAGATATTTAGAGCAAATGTGCTGGTTGCTTTTTGAAGCTAGTGAACCTTGGCTTTCAATTGCTTTAATTCTATGTTTCAATAGACAGCTATCAGTAAGTTTCATGTAGATGCTTCCACACTGAGAAACTTCTGGGTAAACAAAAGTCACTGACATTGACTGTGTTCTGATTAGCAATTTTAGATGACTGGAATGTGGTCTTCTCATCTGAAACACAGAAGTAGTAGCAGGCTCTTGTACCATTCCAGTTGCTGCCAGCCCTTTGCTAATTTGTACAATGATAAGCACCTATTTCCATCGCTGCTGCTAATCTTGTCATTTCCATGATGTCCTCATGCAAGTCTGAATAGAAAACGTCAGTGGTACATTGAGGTACCATATATAAAATGAGGGAAAGAAGGGAGGGAGGGTAGAAAGAAAGGAGAGAGGGGGTTAGAAATGTAAATGTTCAAGCTCACCAAGGCACAGAAACAGCTATCCAGACTAGCTCAAAATACTTTTCGGTACCTAACATAAACAAGCAACTTCTGCCCACTGCATTTCACCACAGCGGCACTGCATATACTGCACAGGAGGTCCTAGTCAGGCCTAGATAGACCAAAAAGAGTTTGCAAAAACATATATTTAATGACARACACTAGGTATATTTACTAAATCCTTTGAGGGCCCTTTTTTTGCCTTTTATTTTAAACTAAAGAAAATACTTAATACAATAGAAACATATGTACACCATATAAAAAAGGGTATTTAAAGATAGTCTATAAATTCTCACTACCTTCACTCTGGAGAAAAAAAGTAACTAAAACAATATAACAAAAATCTTTGAATGCCACAAATGAAATTAGAGATAAAGTCAAAATTCAGGCCAAACATTATGCTATTAAAACTCCTGAAATTAAGTTAGTCTGGTTATACATAGAAGGAGGAAGGGAAGAGAGGAGACTCTCAGGGGGAGACACCTCCTGAGCAAACAGTGCTGCTCTCGTCCAGCCTGCAAGAAGGATCTAGCACTTCGCCAGTGTTTGAGGAGCACTCTCTAACTCACCTGCTGCTGCTCTGCTAGCACTGAAAGGAAGCCTGGAGAAGATGATGGCAAGTGCTCGTTTCCACAGGTCACTGCAGCTACTAGAGAACAGATTTTTTGCCACAGAGGAGAGTAAGATATTGAGGAGGAAAACTGAGGTTACTGTGTCCTTAGTTGGAGCGATAAGATCCACTGTTAGATTGAAAAACAAACATCATATGAGAAAGAGAAACACCCTTGTCACATCYTAGGCATTTTTCTTTAGGAATGGAGTGATCGAGAAAATTCTAATATTGCCATCTATTTTTCCTTATCCTTTTCTCCCACCTCCCTCTTAAAATAATGACTCGTGTCCTATAAGCTAGGAGAACATCCTAACCTGCTCCAGCTAATCTGTAGATACAGATAGATTATACAGGCACGTTGTCAGCATTTTGATTTTGATTTTTTTTCTGGATTTCTACTGCGATCTTTTAAAAGTTTCATGAAGAGGTGAGAAGAATATGGGATTTAATTGGYCTCCAGTTAATATTAGACTCACTGATTCATTGCTGCTTTTTATATCTATGTTGTGAATAGAAACCGGTATTTGCTATCACTGTTATAGTGACACAGTGAGGTAGCAACTGGTTCCAAGAGCTATATTTTTGCTTACCTTATAGAGTGATCTCCAAGCACTCAGCTGCTAAAATACACACATGACTAAACTGTGTAGCTCAGTGAAGACTGGAAAAAGCTGTAAAGTTGAGAGAAACTTAATTAAATCAAGAGAGATGCAAACCAGCAATTAGTTGAAATTCACTGTTGAGCCAAGTAATGGATATGGAATAGAATACTCTAAGCTTCCTGTTATGGAGGCTTTTTTGTAAAACAAAACAAAACATAAACTAACAAAAAAGACAAAACAACAACAACAACAAGCTGACTCCAGGTGATAAAAGCAGACAGACTTCTTCCATATGGGCTTTTTATCATACGTTTCTTGGAAATCTAAGTTTTGATATCTCTTACCAGTGGAATATTCCAGAAAGCAGACAACTAGTTCCACAGAGCAGCACTATATGCTTAGAGCTAAATATAGTAGTTTTGTATCACCATTTTTTTTGCACATCTATAATTTGTTTTCTTTTTAAAATGGGAAAGTCATGTGATTTTTATGAAGACTATAGCTGCAGTCTATTCCTATTGTATTTTTAGGGACATTGCATTGATTGAAAGAGAATCATCTAACCTGAGATGTAAACAGTGACTGGCATTGGCCTTAACCCATGTGCTTAATATCACTGATTTGTCATGCTGAGTGATGTGAAAAGAGAACGATTGGTTGTTGATTATCGAACATCTCCACACAGGGCACATTTGGCATGTCAGATGAGAGGTTATTCTAATGAGCTAGAGCTGCTGCCAATTACTTAAGAGCCAGTGCCTCCACAAGCTATTTTCTACCTCTTCAAGATGTTTAACTAAATTCCAGCTCAGTAACAGACTGCAAATAAGATAGTTACTCTCTAGAATCTGTGCATTTATAAGTACTGCAGCGTTGCTTCACAGGCACCTGCCTGCTAAGGGAACCCTTCATTCTGTGGTGATGACTAATTAACATATAGCACAGCAGTCACTGTAAGAAATGCTGTGTTCTTTGTGTAATCTGACAGACTTGCATAATTGAAACATCCGCCTTGAACTTTCTATTTATTTATTGTATTCAGGAATTAAAGTTATATCAGACTTGAAAGTTGATTAAAAGAAAGCATCCGGGCTTTAGCATGCCCTGTTATAACAACACTCTATGCTCTCCTTCAGGGAAAAGCTCGACTCATTAGAGGAAGTATAACAACCAGCAAGGTATAAATATTGTATTTTCTGATCATACATCAGAGCTAGATGTACTGATCATAAGTATTTGTAGTTCAGTATTAGCCCAAACTTTTGTTTTATCTTTTCTTCGTGGATGTGACATCAAATTGCTCTTTCTAGTAATGTCAACCATACCATGCTCAGGCCTTCTGTGATTGTCTCAACACAGGAAAAATATTCTGGCTAGTCCCATTCAATTATTGAACTTTGCTTATAATATACACGCACCAGGACCAAGTCCTGGTCTAGTACTAAAAGCATTATCCTCAAATATTTTTAGTCACTACTGAACAGGAATTATTTTAACTGAAAATGAATGACTGATTAGAAAATTTTTATTTCAAAAGTGATTAAACCTCTTTAAAACTATATTCATTAATCCAGGCTTTCCAGAGGTCTTATCTGTTCAAGTAAACATTGGATTCTTGGTGATAACAATCCATATTGTATGTGCAGATCATGACAGGTAAAAACAGTTCCTGGTATTTCAGTCTCCTGTGTATTTTGTTAGGTGAAAACAGGACCTTATGTTGATTGTCATGGCACACATAGGTTTTTCTGTTTTGTTTTGTCTTTTAAAGCAAAATTACAACATCCTTCTGACAGAAAAAACAAACGAGGRAAAAAAAGCAATTAATTATATTGATGTGGTAGGACACATACCTTTTACAATAATAGGGCTATAGAGTTTGTTTAAAAATAGATATTCAGAGTGAAGTTTTGACTATTCATTTAAAACTTATTGAAATAGAATCAGGATGCCTGTCTTAGAAACTCTAGAAATTTCCTTTCTCTGTAATTTTATTATGGTGTCTTTAAGAAAAGTCTTTATTTATCTGAGCTCTTTTTATCCAAAACTCTTCCTGTGATGGCTACATTGTTTTCATAAAAGAGGCTTTATGAAAACTGACAGCAAATTGCCTATYACTGTTGAATACACATGAGCTTTCTTGGGCCTTACAGACTGGAATAGGCGCCGTGACCACGCAACGACGTGTGCCTTGGTATTGTTTCTCTCGGGCCACACGCGCAAACGAGCGCGAGATGTGGGAATGCACACAGAAAACACACAGTGAGTGCTTCTCTACTTTGATGAAAGCAAATACTTAGTTTACAATAGCAAATCTATTTCAATCAACCCTCAGTGCATATTCAAGATATTTTTATGTGCACTAACATAATTTAGAGGCACTGAAATTAATCATTTTCTTCTACTTTTCTTTATATTCATACAACATCAAAGGCTCTTTTAAAAACGGATTTTGTAATCATTTGTTGTGGGTTCTGCAGTTGAAGCACCTATATATTTTTCCTGATGAAATATTTGCTGCTTCCAATCACCGGGGGAACATTACCTTGATGAAGCCACTGAAATATGCTCCATCGGTCCCAAMGGGTTTTCCTAGCCTACTTTTCACCCTCTTCTTGCCAATTAAGCTGCCACATTATGTATGATAGTGAGGGTCACTTGTTTTTTCAAAGTGTGATTCTGAATTGGTGAAGATGACAGAAGTATACTGGGGTAGTGAATAATTAGAGTGGATCTTAAAGTCCCAAACCCCCATCTTACCCCGCCACATGCTAACTATTTTTAACCTGAGCTCTTTTCTTCTAGCAAGGTATGTGCATTTTGCCAGGAAAAACTACCCTGGTATTCTGCCCTCAGCATCTATATTTTATATTAAAAAGCTACAAGATAAAATAAGCAGAGAGATGATATTGAAAAATATAAAGCATTTGAAGACAATAAATATACCACCTAGGACTTACTTCAACTGAAGAAAAGACAACATTGCTCTAGGACCACATAAGATTAATTATACTATATTCAGTAAATATCTGTAGACAACCCTTTAGGTTTTGAATTTAAACATATCAGTTTATAAGCAAGGTAGAAAACACAGTTCTTGTGGATGCTTTAAAACCAAGAATTGCTTTTCTAATAATTAAGTCTCCACTGAGACTTTTATTCCTGATGAGGATTTCTTTTTAATAAATAGCCCAGAATTTCTGTAAAACTTTGATACTGTACAATCTCAAACTAAATAAAAAGTGTAGAATGTAGCAGGGGCAGACTATAATAATTTCACGCTCTATGAAAAACATTTGTGATTCTAAAACAGCCTTTCCAAMAGGAAGACAAGTATCTTAATGCTTCATGACTAACCTACTGCCTAAGACATTCAACAAAATGCCTTAGCAAATAGAAAATTATTGATGCAGAGTGAAGTTTTTAAGTGAAAGAGCAGAGATGTCTCAGCTTGGAAATCCTTCTTCAGTATCTGTTAACAAATCTTATTGTAATGATCACTAGAAACAGAGGAGTAAACACATCGATAATGGAAGGCTGCATAGTGACTTTTCTCACCTCATCCTAAGTTGGGATGTTAGTGCATTTTGTAATCAAATTCCTTAATTTAGCTCCAATTTGGTAGAGTGTACAAGAACTGGGACACTTGCAAAGTAGATGGATTTTATAAAAATAAATTAGATTAGTCTTCAGGAAGTACCTAGATCCTAGTTACCTTCTATTTAATAGTAGTGACACAACTGTATAACTTCTCTTAACTTCATCCTGTTCTTTCTCACACTTTTTTCCCTTCATCTCAAATCAAGGAAAGTTACTTAGAAGCTATCAAGTGCTCTTGGTTTACACAGGCATAATACAATCCCTTATACTCAAAGGGATGCCAGACTCTTCTCTAAAATATAAATAAATACCAGTAATTAAACAGAGTTGTTCCTTTGACGCAGCTGCAGCCTGTAATTTGGGAACCAAGAGACAGGCTCCATGTGCTGAGGCAGAGGACTACAAGTTGCCCATGTAGTATGTCTTGGGTCACTTTGTGCTTCCAGCTACACAAACATCWTCTCAGCTGCACTGGAAATAGGGCTATGCACTGCTTACCAAAGGGGCTTTCTATCTTCAGAAAAAGACAGAGATTTGTGGCAACTGGCAAAAGAATTGCAAATCAGATCATGGTCCACGCACATTCCAAGCTGCTGAGGGCTGCACTGCCTCACCTAGCCCCCAAATACTGGTAAAAAGGTAAAACCATCCTCTCAGCCTTAAAGGGAGACCAAATATTCTTATATTTTGATGGGTTCATCCTTTCCTCCAGTGAGTGCATTTTCTGGGGGTAGCGTCCTTCTAATAAGGACAACTTGGTACTGGTTTCCATGCGGCAGTTTGCCTCTTCTACTCAGAACTTCAGTTGTSAATTTTGGCTACCTATCTCTCTTCCTCTAACTTCACACATTTCAACAAAGAGAAACAGCAATAGACAAGCCAAGTGCAGACAAAAATCCCAGAACCACCCCCATCACTGTTTATATACAGGTTCTTTAAGACATTCTGAGTAAGGGTAGTAGCAAGCAGGCGACTTGGATATAATGTTTATTTTAGAGTTAGTGATAAATCACTGTGAGATAATAATGGGAGCATATGTCTCCAACAGCTTTTCAGAAAAGGTGTTTTATTCTAAATGTAAACTAGTGGACCAAAGAGATAGTGAAGATTTATTTCCTCTTTCCTGGCAGAAATAGATTTCTTTCCTTAGCATATTAATGATGATACATTAAAAATGTTTACAAAATACCATCACTTGAAATTACAAAATGAATGTAATTAAATTGCCTACAAGTCCTTAGGGCTGTGAACACCAGCTTATGCATTAGTGAGACAGATTGCAAGCTAGGATTCTGGTTGCTTCTCTTACGCTGGGGTGAAATGGAAGTAGCATTGCCATAGAGAGCTRTATCATTGCACAAAAACAGCACTGCAACATGGCAGAGAGGAGAATTTCCAGGGACGGCTAGGATCGACTGGAAATCCTGCCAACGGGAACAGCACTAATCTATACCTCTGACCAAGGCTATTTGGGAGAACATTTATTATATTTTTTTTTTTCAGCAGTTTGGAGTTGCTATGGTTATTCTGAAAACGGTTGTATTTAAAAATAGTCTAGGAGGTCTAAGAAGATCTTTGTCTGAAAAAACAAGACTTCATAAGGAATGGCACTCTTCTTTTGCCAAACAGTTACTCTGGATAGAACAGAGCTCTTAATTAAGCTATGTGACCAAACTAAAGCATATCTGCATTTGTAGGCTCTGAAGTCATTACTATTGGCACTACCTAACCCTTTTCTTGGTGTTTATAACCACCAGTATCTAATGGGGCATCTCTACAGTTCTGTGTTCTTTCAGGCAACTGGTTTCCTCATTCAAAGTGACTTCTTGCTGTGCTTGAACATAAAGGCATCCTTCATCCACTGCCTGCCAAATGTTATTGCTAGCTGGCCAGGGGTTTACGTCATGCAAACAGCAAACTCCATCAACAGAATGGAACATTAAAAGTCAGCAGAAGAGATGAGAATGAGGATGTGGTTCTTGAGAAAAGAAGGATTTAACACTTAATACCTTATTAACAAGTCAACTCCTTCATGTACAAACCCAAATCCTTTGCAGCTTTTTGAGGGAGATTTTGCGCATCCTGTTATCCTTGTTAAAATCTGCCTGTTAGTCATAACAGAGCAGCTYACCTGGTGAAAACGAGGGCATGGGCCTTCCTCCTGTGGGCATGGCCCTCTGCTTTGAATGTCCAACATTTCCAGGCCTGCCKGGAGCCGCTTGGATTCCAAGGAGGATGATGAAGGGCAAGGGGAGATCATCCTTCCTSCTTCCCCACAGCTAGGCAATCTGTACTCTTCCTGTTGCAATCCCTCTCAGGTCCAGAAACCTGACCTACTGGACACCTCCTATGTTGAACCTGGATGTGGCAATTCTAGGCTCAGTCCAGAMCTTCATGAGCCAAGAACCTATGGAAAACTGGAGAGAGGAGGGAGAAACACAGTGTTACCGGCTATACCGACTCCTGCACACACTACAGGAGGAATCAGAATGACATCACTGAGAACCTTAGTTTGTGTCTCATCATATTTGCTGTTCTGATCTGAGAAACACCCACCTCAAYCAGCCCCTATAAAAYTTAYTGTGTTCAGTAGGATTACTTCTGCTRTTTTGCTTTCAGTTSTCACTCAAACATCTATTATTRTCAAAGACAGGCTCCTGGATTTGACAGGCATTCATTTGRAAAWCTCTATTCTTATYTTCCTTCAGCTCCCATTTACATGGTTTTGAGGAATATCACTACAGAGAAAAGCCATGCTATATTTATTCTTAAAARCATGCCCTATGCTAAGGTGTCTCCACAAATCTGCACAGTAAACAACATTTAGAAAAAATTCAATTCCTTACAAAATCTGAATTGTATCTTGTACTTTCTAATTGTACCTTGTACAAAATACAATTGTACAAAAAATTCATTTAATTACAAAATCTGAATTGTATATTGTGCTTTCTACAATTCAGATTTTGTAAAGAATTAAATCCCCCTTAATTGTACAAGGTAAACCTTCACTTATTGTACAATCTCCTCTGTTATACAAGGTACAATATGTTGCTCCTATACAGTGTATAACAGTGAGGGCAATGTATCAACATGCAATTGTATATTAACTCAATATAACAGTTATTCTRTCAGATATGCTTCCACAGAAAGACCAGAAACAAGCCTGGAGTATTTTATCAGACAATGTCTACAGACAACTCAGTGGATCTGAAACTCTCTCAGAGAACCTGTTACCTAGAGTCTCACCTTACACTGGCGTTCTCGGATTTGCAAGAAGTCCCTCCAGCACATATGAGAGTTTAGTCTAGCTTAGCGGTGCAAGCCAGAACACAAGTGCTTTGSGCTACTTACCACCATTTTCCTGAAACATTTTTACACTTGATTAAGGGCTGCCTCACAACTGGAGCTCTCCTTTYCACTGAGGGTAGCCAGCTGCAGTTTGGAGAGTTAGTCCCAGAGGTTCTTTTCAATTAACACAGATACTGGATGCTTGCCACAGGACTCCAAAGGAAATTGCTTTTGTTCAGTCAAAAATGCATCATCTGTGTAAAGCTAGTGAAAGAAAGCTAGACTAACTCCAGTAAAATACATACATTTCTCATGTTAATATTGAGACAACATAGGAAAAGTCACTTTGCTACTTTATCATTTCAGTGCTCTCCTTTAGTCATCATTTAAAACTCAGCTTGTTTTGTACTTTTCTGGACTGCAGGAATGCTACATGCTGTTAATAATGGCACTACATTTATTTTCTGTGTTACAGAAAATACTATTCTCTCCTTAGATGACAATAGAATGAGTAAATTTCTGTCTATAGTAATTAAAATACTTTCACACTATCAGACAAGTTAGAAACACTTGAAAGCACTTTACAGATATCTGAGAACTACATGTTCTCTTCTGTAAACTCAGTACTACACAGACTAAGCAGGAAAGACTTAATATTATATTTTCTAATCACTGTTTTCTAACTTTAACAGGAATGACAGCGCCACCCTAACTTTTCCTATATGAGCTTTCTGGGCTACTATTTCCTATTTGGCCTCTTTTCAAGGAACAAATTGAGGTGCCTGGGCTTCAAAACAGGTGATGGKTTTTACTTGTAATTAAAAGAGTATCTTCTAAGGCCAGGTTTTACTTGCATCCCTGGAACTAGTACAAAACTTAAATTTATTGGATTTCACAGAGTGACTGACCCGTACTTGTCACCTCTCCAAGGATGTGTGACAAACTTGATACTGACCCWACATCTGGATGCTAATCAGACTAAGAAGGGARGTAGATAAGCTGGTCRTAGTCTKCCTGCTCTCTATTGGTTCGGTCATCTAGCTGAATGGGTAAGGAGAATGCCATAATATTGCAGCCTCTGAGGGAGGGCTGTTGAACACCTTGTCTTGGCCAGACTGGAAAAAGGTACTAGCAACTCCATAAGGCAACTCCACAATGGAAAGGGACATGAAGCATCATAGAAGAGGTTGGTTTCAAACCAAACGACTGGCTCAGGCTCTTGGCAGGGAAGATAGGACACCCAATTCAACATGCAGCACCTGACTAACAGCTCCCTGAAGTGACTGGTTTTCCACAGTTGCTGCTTCCTAGGTCTCTGTGATTCAACTCTGCAAGCCTTAGATTTTCAGGAATCAACCCCAAAACTATGTGATATCTATGGTTCTTGATCCACTACAGGCTGTTACTCCTTTTCTGTACATCACAGAGCAGGAAACATGCAGCTATTTTTTTGTCTCCTGTAAAAAGAACAGCGGACAAGTCTGGTCCAGAAACCCCAGTTGGTCCATGTTCCTTAGAGCATTCTGCAGCTCAGCTGTACTTAGCCTCTTTTTGAAAGTCATTTTTATTTATTATTTGCAGTGAGATGAGATGTGGAACCACCAGACAACTTCTCTCTCCTGYTGAATATATAAATATGCCATTTGGAGTAGACTAGCAGAAGTATTAAATACTGAGTTCAGGTTAACTTAGAGTACACATGGTGGGTATCCAACCATTGTGGTTGGGTATTTTCCTAGGAAATATTTAAACCTATCATGCTTAAAAGGGAACCTATATTAATCTCAAGTTAGCTTGAGATTGATAGCACTTTAGCCATCAATCTACTTACTGGTTTGAGAGAGAGAAGCTCCTCCTTCATTCTATAAGCTGAAAATAAAAAGCATAGCCTGTCAGAAGCATAAGAATAWTCAAAAATAATCCACAAAGTGTTTCACATCAGCTGGAAGAGCTATTTTTAAAAATAATTTTTAGGAGCATTAAAAAGTATCCTAGCCTGAAGAAATGACATGAAGTCAACTAATAGCATATCTGTATCAAGCTATCTATATCAAGTATTTTCTTAACCTTTGGATATATCCTTTTTGATYAGAGTTGTATCCTTTTTTATTTTGTGTTCCAGTGCTCCTTTGAGGCTACCTTTGTGCCATACTGGCTTGAAGTGGTACATCTGTTCCTTCATTATGCACTGTTCAGGTCTTTAAATACCTGGACCAAACCCCAGACTCCAGATTTACCTGCTATTTTAATGCAGCCGAACTATCTCTTCTCTACTTGGCAGTCAGTGTTATTGCACAGACTGTAGAGTTGAACACCATAAACTTTTCTGTGTGTCCAATAAATGTGCTCTTTCGGTAGGTTAATGCTTGTATTCTGCAATTATTTCAAACAGGTGGGCACTCTGACATTTGCCATTAGCCAGTCCACAACACACAAATGTATTGATCAAGTCAGAGATACACTTCTGACTTGTACTAATCAATATATTAGTCCTCCAAGGGTTTTTGCAGTGTAATAAGCAGGAAATGTATAGACCACTGCTAAATTTSTGTCTCTTCAGGGAGCAACTTGGTGCACTTATAGAAGAGCTGATGTACTGATTCACAGTAAAGTGAAATGACATCGCCAAATAAAATTTTAATCTTAAGTATGTAGGTCAAGTTTTGAGGAAGACTGATGGATGTACTTGCAAAACTTGCAGGATTATGGCACTTAATATACAGCTATAGAGCTACTGTGCAGTCACATCTTTTCTTGTAAGTTCCCCCAAAGTAACTAGAGCTAGACCTGCTTTGGGCCCCCCCGAAGGAAAATAAGTGATGCCACAGGTTGTGTTTTTGATGAGGAATTAGCAGTTTCTGTTCCCACTGATCTAGCACCAAACCTACTTGGGCTTTTTGCTTCTGGAGGTGATAATCTGAAAGAGCACATCAGTGGCTGATCTCTACCATACCTCGTTTATCAGCTGTGGGGTGGTAGCTCTATAATAAGAATAGCAAGTCATGCATTTTCTGTCAGTCTGATTATAAATAAAAGAACAAATCTGTTCTCCACATGAAGTTCAAGTAAAGCTTGCTGAAGTCTGACACTGTGAATGCACTAGAGCCTTTTAATCTAGAGATGAGGTTGGAGAACTTTCTTTAYATGAAATCTATTCAGCCACTCTCCAATGATCTTTAATTAAATATTCAGAGAATAATACATCTAATCTCTAGTCAGTGGCATCATCTGCCACTTTCAGTGAAGTTTTGTGTTCTCTCCGACAAAGCGGCAGATAGAGGGCGTATTAAGATTGCAACTRGGATTTGGGTTCGTGCAAAGCATTGTTGACCAGCGATGTCATGAAAAGTAGTTATGTTATCCAAAGTCTGCAGTAGCAAAAATGATGTAGGGAAAAAGCCATCCAAAAACATCAAGTTATGTTGAGAACGAGTTGTTGAAACAAAGAGAAGTGGTTTAACTGAAAGAGATGACAAAAATACATGTTKTTATCAATTTCTAACTTCAGTTTCTACTGTTTCCATATTTACATTCATCTTATAACAATGAGTTGAATGCTCAATAATTCTCCCTCTTCTCTGGATCTCAATGTGTATATACACCAAACCTAAATGTCTGCCCCTTCTGTTTCTCTAAATTCAAGATATTTGAACCAGACATTTTCATAAATTTCTTTGATCTATTTTTGTTACCCAAAACATATATACAAGCTTTATGCAAAAATATAGTTTAGTACTACCAACATCTGACCCATTTCTCAGTGCCCTACTCTATTCAGGGGACAAAACTCCTTCTGAGAGGCACAAATGGAATTTAGGAATTCTTAATCTCAAAATTCAATGTGTAATCCATTGGCACAGCGTGGGTCATATATTTTAATGGGCAATGTACATAGATATAAGTGTACTACTGCAAGCAGATAATTGATTTATTCTTTTAATGGAGGAAGTCTGGTCTGTTAATCTGAAGGCACTGTGTTCAAACCCTACTGATGATCCAACATAAATTGTTGTTTTATTAAGTAAAGACTTAAATATGATTGATATAATTTAAGCTATTTAATCTTCCATTGTAGAATGATTAAGATTCATCCATCTGTTCTATAATCAAAGAAGTTTTGAAGCTAATAGTATAACAAGTGTTTTTACTAATCCCAAATTGTTGGGATAGTTCTCATCTGGGAGCAGTGTGGGACACAGCAGGAGGAACAGTCCGACTCTATTAGCAGTGATTAGTATAACTTTAAGCTATAATTACTTGGATACATTCACACAAGAGCTGCTACCCAGCCATTAAGTACCCTGAAGAGGATGATCTTTTGTAACACAAGGTCCAGCAGTTCTTCTGACAATTGAGAAGTTTATCTCCACCAAGTGCCCGAAGAGTGACTCAAGCACAGGCAGTGTCTCAATGGACTTCAACTTTTTGTTAGAGGGTGACAATTTAAAAAAAATAGATGATATATTATATTTCCAAGTTTGGTAACTTAAGATGTTACTTAGCAATTAAATGGCATGACAGTTTAACTAAGCTGAAGGCACCCTGTGCCTACCAAAACTTTATTAAACTGTCAGTTCAATCATTTTAAAATTATGAATTCCACTTTGCATAGAAGGTAAGGATACATCTATATTTGTTGAAAGCAAGAGTTTTTCTGAAGTACTCCAAGAGACAAGATTTTTACTCACAATTCCATCATGTTCCACACTGCTCCATTTTTTAGGTGTTCTACGTTCTGCATTTTTACATTCTCAGGACTGTATTTCACTTTTTATGGATTAGTTACTGAAGCTTCTATCTGCCAGCAGTTACCCAAGTTGCCTTGCCTCTCTATTTTATTCTCACAAGCCTTCACAAAAAGTAGCCAGCAAAATTCCAACCAGCTCCATTTTATTTTCAATGACAACACTTACCTATGTTTYCATGGCAGGAGCTATTATGAGTAACCTGGGCTTTAAAAAGAGCTAAATAATTCCTTAGGTAAAAAAAAAAAAAGGAATTGTTTTGTCATTACAAGTCATTACATATTGGAAAAACTGCTTTGGTATATATTTAGTGCGAGAACAGAATGATTCCTGCAGCTTATTGCATCAGGTAGCGTTGCCCTCTAAGCAAAGCCCAAMGCTGCACACATTCACAGGGAAAGTATAAAACAAAATTCTTTAATTCTTAAGGGACACACACAAAAAGACAAGTTGYGCAGTTTTTATCTTGTGACTGTGGGAGAAAAAAAGAGTATCTGCCCAATTTGTAAAACAGTATTTACAGTATTTCTAGCTCAGAAAACCGCCTCCATAATCTGGTGAAACTTACGGACTGCATGGAATTCTTGGTTTTAATTTCAGGAAGAAAAAAAAATTCTAGTCACTATGGCAGAGAAGCATCAGAAGATGACAATTATGAATTCAGATAAAAAATAAAATAGAACATGTTGAAAACAGAACTCAAATCTGATTGTTCAAGCTAGAATTGTAGAAATAAAAACTAAATGTAACAATAAACAAAAAAAATAAACTATAAATATGAAACAGAGTCAACTAGAAACTTCTCTAAKGTCTTCCCAAGCTTGCTGACCTCTGACAGCTTAAAGAAACTGTTCGCATCCTCAGAGTCCTTTAGTTTCAAATTTCTATTCATGTTGCCTGAGAAAGGGCTGAACAAAATCTGCCCCGGGACTACAGTTAGTTTCGCTGTCTTATTAACTCAATATCGAGTTATCTTCAAAGATAAAATATCTACTTTAGCTCTCCTTCTGACTAGTAATCTTTCCTATTTTTCCGGTTTACCTTGCTTTCCTCCTGCAAGCCCCATCCATTATTGCTACAAAGGTTTATCTCATGAGTAAAGAATGAACAGTCATCTAGGAAGAGAAACAAATGGGAAAATTTTTATGCCCTTTCCCACTAAGGGGAGTCAGTAAATGGTAGCTTGCTTCATTCTACCACAAATTAAGTAAATTTAGAATGCTCTTGTTTTTTAACATTTTAAGTCATTAATTCTACAAACTTTTTTTTAACAAAATGTATTTGAAAAACATTTCCAGGTTGCAAAGTTCCTTATATAGCTGTTAAAATGAATGAGACTTAATTAGGCTTTTCTATTTGTAAACAAATCAGATAATTGTAATTAAGGCAACACATCAGCTTCATCAGCCTCTTTCTCTTGCTCCACAGTAAGTAGCCAGTGGCTCCTTTGCAGTGTTGTGCAAGAGCTGAGACCTGCAAGTGCATCACAGAAACAAACATGTGTGGCTTGAAGCAGATAGAGCACAAAGAGCAACATCGCATGCATTTCATACTAAACAAAGATACCTACATGGTGCTGCTACTGCTTTGTCCGACTGCCACTGAGAGAAAAAAACTGTTTAAGAGGAAAAAAATCACTAATTTCAGAAAGCTGAAAGCCTTCCTTGTTCCCCTTTGCAAGCCAGTGACACAAGTGCTACATCTATATCAGCAATCTATCATGCATTTTCTTCAGTTAGATTTTGATATTTTAGAAAAACTAAAATTTCAATCAGGATACTGCAAACTTATGTAAGGTCAAATTCAATCACTGTGTGTCCTATTAGAAACAGCTTGTTATGGAGAGTATCCCCTATACTCTAGCCCTAACACCTTATCTATTTACCTGAATGTTAAACCACAAAAGCATTCCCTGCACCATTGTGCACTGCGTTATGGTCTGGATGAGACCCTTTACCCTGAAGGCAGCAAACAATCTGGTCACTACTCTGCATAGAGTGAAATTGTTGCCTTTTGTTCCAGCCTTCCTCTGGAAAAAGTGTTTTATTCCCTTGTGCTTTCAGCATAATTCCCAGCGGTAGGTTTAACAGATCTCACTGCTATGACATCCCCTGAGTTGCCTTTTAGTGCTACAGGTTAGGGCTGAGCTACAGCAGTTAAGGCTCATRGTCCCATTCAGTGTGTGTGATTCAGCTACGCTGACAGCTTAATATGGGCTCTAAAATGCCAATCGGCCAGCTTTGKTACTCATACATTGAGAAACCTCTGAGAACTGTGGCCTCCTAAATACCAAAACATATGCTAAACAGGGATCAAAACCATTCAGTTCATTAATAAACCTTGGGTTCATAAAGTCATTAACAGCAGATACCGGTACTATGAAACTTATTTTCATTTAATCAGAAAGAAACAGAAAGACTTCCTATTGCAACACATTACAATAAAAGAAACAAAAGTAATTCCTCTATAACCATAGCTTCATGAATATGTATCAGAGCCATTCTGAACAGAAAAACTGCTGATCAGCACACGTTATAAAAACTAAATATTGAGCCAAATCACTGACCACTTGGCAAAGTTGTCACTTTATTTTCAAGAAGAGATTAACTGGATTCAAGGTGGGCTCACAGACAAACTATTCTAAATTGGACCAGAAATCATCAGCCACCTACAGTCTGAATTTGACCCCATTATATTAAACAAAGAGCCCTGAGAAATAATTGAGCTGGGAGCTGCACAGCAGCCTAAACCCCTGCTGGCTGACAGTGTCCAGCAGAGAACAAATGAACCCACTACTAATGCTAGTCAACAGCTTCTTCAGAGGATTGAACTTAACCTCCAAAGGAAAAAACAATATTCTGCCTGGTCCTTATCAGCCAACACAAAGGAGAAAAGTGCCCAAACCTTCAGCTAAAGCTCTTCTGAAGCCAAAAAATCAACAACGTCAACTGAGATCTTCCCATATTCTCCTTGCAAACCCAAATAAGTGACAAGGGTGGCAAACAAGCTCCAAAATGTCAGAGGACTCTGCTTACTGATGTAGGCTTTAGAGAAGATACAATTCTTTGGCAGGCCCTGGGGCAGAGTCCCTGAAAGCACAGATATACAGATTTTTTTACATTTTTAACATAATGGAATGGAATATTATGCACTTCCTGCTCTAGAATAAATTGCAAATATTCTTGCATTTTGCTTTTTTTTCTTTTATTATTTTTATTTAGAATGTAACAGTGAAAAAAGTCTGGACCAAAGTGATTAGTTCAGTCTTTTCACATTCTTTCAAATGGCCTTCTGAGTATAGGAGCTCAGAGCTGAGTTCTGAGTTGCAGCAAGTCTGATGCAGAGACAGTACATCATCTACAACGTATACGGAGAGTACACCGATAATGCTGGTACCACATAGCAGGTCAGTCTGATTAGGACTCTTTTGCCATACATTGTGTTTTGTCTTTTTTCCCCAACTGATCAGGAATCTCAGAATTAATTAAATCTCCTGAAGCACTTGGACAGCTCATGGGATAAGTAACATTAGAGACACTGAACTTGCTCATTTGATTTCATCTCTGTAACCTGAGCTCCAATTTAACGCCGAATCTTCTACCTTCCTGAAGATTAATTACTGCACCAGTTAACAAGTCATCTCACCTTCTTTCATATGTGAAAAGTGTAAGCCATTAGAAACTTAACTCAGGTACTATTTGAACTTACATATGACCAGTGAAAAATTAAAGATTTAATAGTTAAATATATGTAGCACTACAACATTTTTCTTAAAATACCTCTGATGCCAAATCAAGCCAAGAGAGGTTACAGGTGGAGGAACGTGACTGATGTTTAAATTCTGCTTCCAATTGACCCAGCAGAGACACAGATACCTCACTCCTCCCAATATCAAGAGTTTTCTGGATTTACACTTGTGTTTGGGAGAAAATGTTAATTCTGTGGCTTTCTTTTTAATATATTATAATGCTATAGAAATGAGATGCTTATTGTCAGCATGGCATTGCCAAACTTATTCTGTAATTATACAATGCAGGCCCTTTCTACTGGTTTTGCAGTAGCTTGACACACAGTGAAGGATTCACGAATAGTTGAGAGAAACTGCACTGTTATACCACAGCACTCAGATTGCAAACACCACCGCTCTGGATCTTGCATGTGTTTAAATGAGACGAGGTACACACAGAACTTCAGCAGGCTCCATATTACGATAACTTTGTCATGCTGAAGTGCTAAGTGCTGGCAGCAGACGCGCTGCTTGTGCTAGAAATAGGCAGAGAAATCAAGTAAAACAAGTTGAAAACATAACAAAGACAGACACTGGAATGCAAAGCAGTATGGACACTCTTCAGCTTCAGCAGGATGCGTTGAAGAGACTTTAGCTTGTGCACTAGTGAGTAACTTTGAAAACTTGGTCACCAGAATAATATTGATTTCTCAGACACCTAACCAAGCATGCTTTCCTGGGAACATAAATCTTTTAAATCCTGTACCTCTTCTGAAGTCCATAAGAGGCAAACTTAAATACTGCTCAGGTTTAAGAAAATCCTAGTTAATGTACGTAACTTTGCAGACACTTATAATCTTGACACCACAATTAAAAACCAACAACAAAATCTAAAGAAACAAGACTTCCTTATAGGTAGAAAAAGCCACCAAAACCCAAATATGACTAAACTCTTAATAGTCCCTGCAATTACCATAGTTTTGAGCATTTCTATTAACACTGCAAGTGCTTTTAACAGTGCCCACTAAACTTGTTCTGCTGCATAAGGATATAAACACTCCTATCTGCAGTAGTACCTATAGTACGGTACTTAGGCCATAACGCTGATATCAGTGAATCTTTCTATGAACCCACTGTTTGAAAAAGGCTGAAGATGGCTCTGGACTTGTTCACTTTGTGTTAATGGATTTTTACAATAGTGGCTTCAGCCTCCAATCCCTACATAACTTACTTGTTCACTTTGGGTTCACGGATTTTTACAACAGTGGCTTCAGCCTCCAATCCCTACACAGCTTCTCCATACAGCTCCTACAKGACTATTTACAGGACTACTTACAGCATCATCCACAACAAGCAGTAGTTGCCCCCAGGAACACTCTCAAGACTAGTATTTGTTTTCTCAAGTTTCTTTGGTTCCTTCAGCTATATCCCCTAGGAAGGCACCCAAGCACAAATAATGCTGTTGCTTTAGTAGGACACCAGGTTGCCTGCTACAAACAACAAGCAGCAAGTCTTGCATTAATTCAGATGTCCATCCCTTATCTTGACATCTGAAAACGGCACCTTCTGGCAGCTTCCCCTTTGGTGTTGTCTCTCCCTTAAGGATGATGTATAGTGTCCATTTTTTTTTATCTGCTAGGACCACCAGCAAAGCGGCAATACTGTATTTTTTTTGCCCATTGACAGCATTTTTGATAAGTGATTTGGGACTTCTGTATTGCACAGTAACGTTATGTCTGAAAAAWCAATGCCTGTCTGAAGAAGAAAAGGAGATTTGATTGGTGTTGCCGGTGTACATTTGTGAGTTTTACATTGCAGAAATGATACTATTTGGGGATATAGTAAAAGTGGTCTTTATCCTAGCACTGTTTTACATCTAACACATTAGGTGTCTAACATACCAACAAATACTGGTTTTGACATTCAGCTCAGCAGCACCTGTAGCTGTGAAGGAAGTTTTAGTTGCAATAGGAACCTTGGAAGTTGCCCTCTCTGAGGCTAATGGGATTTTTTTTTTTTGATAGACATTTCTTAATGTGAACAACCATTTCAGAATTCCACCATTAACTATATCATATTTTTTTCTTTCTGTTACACTTATGCACTAAGATTTTTTGCCCCTCACATATCATGCAATACAGAACATTTCCAAAATATCTTCAAAAGGCTAAAGTTGTGCATCTACTAAGTACCCAAGAACAATGGTAATTCAGATGTTTTAGAAAGCAGACAGGAAATTATGTGTTACCTGCATTGTCACAGGAAGCACCTTGCTGCAGGAACCCAGGAAGAAGCCAGCAGTGAGAAGCATTTTTATCTGCCCTCAGCTTGAAAGCAGACAGAGGTTCCGAGCAGCTGCTCTGCCGGGGTCTCGTTGTCATCGTTAACAGGAGGAGCAGAAGAGCTGCAGCTCTCACAACTTTCCCTCCCTGGGGTAAGTAGTAGAGGCTAATTAGGCAGCGTATCTATATAACGGCTATACTAGAGTAGCTAAGGAAGAGTTTTGTCATTCCTTACCATCTTAATAATGAACCTTCCTATTTTATTTTTCCCCCAATATCCCTCCATTATTGCAAATCTATGCTTTTAAATGAAACAGTTCTTTTATCATTAAATCTTTTCAGGTGACTAAACTGACAAGGTGTGCCACTGGCACGCTGAAAAAGTCACCATAAAATGTTTCAGACAACTTTTTCTTGGAGGCAGGTCTACTTTTGGATTTTAAATCCCCAAAGGATGAGAAATTATCTTTAAATCTATATTTAAATCTAACAGTAAATGCTTGTCTGCAGAGATGTGTAAGTTAAAGCTTTTGATGGAAAAAGCTTTTGCTTTCCATTGTCCCACGTTGTCACACCACATTTTTTTCTTTCTGGAATGCAGCATCTTTCCTGAGATGGGATAAATAACATGTTTCAATTCTCCCCCTTCTTACAGAGGACCTCTCCCATAAAAACTACATCCTTGCCAATTTAACACTCCCGCTGTAACAGATCCTTTTGGTTTTGGCTTGGTGCAAGTAAACTAATAACCAATTTTTTTGCTGTAGGCTAAAAGGCCTGGTCTTGCTCGTAATCCTCAGGATCCTATCTGATCTTGCTCATAATGATGTGTTAGTAAATGGAATTAGATTTTCCTGGAAAATTTTGGTAGCTGACTTCAGCTCACGTAGAAACGTGAAGTTGCCCAGCACAGACAAAAGCCAGCACCCAAGCAGTCACCAGCCCTACTACACCTGAGCACAGCCAGTGCCTGGAAATGAGGTCCCTGCCAGCAGGCACATCTGCCACACAGTGAGACTCCAGCCAAGCCTTCGAGGAGAAGAAAACCAGGCCAGCAAAGAGGTGCAGAGGACACAGTGCAAAAGCTAAGAGCCAGTGATGTCAGTGGGTGGAAGCCCCTTCCCAGCTCCAAATGAGGCAGTATTCCAGAGCCCGGAAGCAAGTACACAACCCAGCTTACAACTTATCACTCTGTTCAGTCATGAGGTCCTTTGTCAGGCAATAATCCTCTTTTCCCAAAGTTTCAGATCCAAGCCAATCTGCAGCCAGGAAGGGTCTTGCCAAGTGCCATGGGCATTTGGCCAGCAAGTTTGTGGTGACTCTTGTACAGGCACTAGACTACCAAGCGGGAAGGGCTCGAGGACTCCACCATCCCAATACTGCCTACCTGCTATATATGCYTACCTGGTTACGGATGTAAATCATTCCCATTTTAAAAAGGGAACAACTACCCAGTTTGGCCTGGTGGGAGATTTGCCTGCAGTTGGAGTGAGGAGCCGTAGGGAAATAAAGCCCGGAGCACCGCAGGCGGGTCCGGTTGGGAAAGGTCTTGGGCACCTTTTCCACTAAGAGCAAATATCAGCATTGCCCCCCCCTTAAGCAATGCAATGCATGGTTGTTTTTATTATGGTTCTGTCACTTCGCACAACCCAGTTTTATTTCAATAATAAAAATATAGAAATATAATTAGCATCTTTGTTTTAAAGCACTGAGTTTTTAAATTACCACGTGTGACAACTCTTATGGCAGTGAAATCGTTAAAATCATGTAAATGCTTAAACCATGTAGGCCTGGGAGATTATAGTTTCATTAGAGAAAAGGCTATAAAGTTAGACCTAGGTAATTACCTTTCCCATTAATGCTAGAAAATTCTTTGCTCCACTGAGAAGTGATTGTGGTGCATCATGCCTTCTGTGCTTTTACATTCAAGCTGCAGGAGCTTTATTTCATCAGCACAAACTGCAAGGAAACAGCGGCAGCCTTCCAGGTGTACTTTGCAAATTGGGGTTTAAATGTGGAACACATCAAATTAAAATTCAATATTAATTATTTTGTCTTGCTAGGAGCTTGAGTAGTTTAAAGCAGCAAGGGTAATTGTCTAACTCATTGTATGTGTCTACAGCGAACTTAATCATTATGTCAGCTTCCTAATAAAAGGTTATTACAGAAACAAAGATCCCAATTTTACATATGGTAGGCAAGGGAGAATTCGAGGAGCTAGTCTCCAAGGTAGACTTGAGGTTCTTGACAAATGATGCCCATGCTGTGATCAGATACTTAACAAGAAATCTCGTTATTAACTAGGCCTGTACAGATAATTAGCACTTGAGCTTCAAATTTTAAATCTGGCTTGAGATGTATAATTTATCAAAAGCCCTAGCTCGCTGTCAAAGTCCTATAATAAGGCAGCGTTATTGATGAATTGAGATTAAGAGCAGATTGAAGAGAAAATTAGGCCACTGGTTAGTCTGAAAGGTCTGATTTCAATATTTACAGTACTAATTTGGAATTATTTTGGTAAATGGATGTGGTCCCCAAGTGCTGCACAGTATAAAAGAATAAACTGAACATCATTATTCTAACAAAAAAGTATTGTTTACTATACGCCAAATTTTGCAGCACTAGCAGTCTGCTTAATAAGCTTCTTTATGGGGTAAGTGTACTCGTTTTATTGCATTAATTTATTATAACACATAGGGAACGCTGGGCTTTTAGGCGGAGTTAGAAAACGTAGCATAGCTTCTTTAACATTAAAAATTATATTACTTTAGACTAATTACCATGGAGCATGCCAGTGCCTAATTTAGCTCAGTTTCATTTATATCTTTGAATTGTCTTTCAAACGGTCTTTACCACTGGAATGCAGATAAGTCCCATTTTATACATTCAAGCTACATAAAAAGAGCAATCTTTGTTTAATGATTGTCGGTAGCACTTCAGTGCAAGTGGTTCCAAGAAGAAATGAAAGAGTTACTGTATGCACTCTATCTACAGTAAACCGCAGCTGCAAAGGTGTTAGAGACACATTCATGACCCCTGGTAAGCCAAAGCTTTTGGATACCCACAAGAAAATGCCATTTAGGGCAACATCTGATTTCCAGAATTATATTAGGTGAAACATACGGTTGGGATAAATTCTATTTGCAATTTTTCAGGATTTAATTCTTATCCCAGGTATATCCAAAAGGCCCCGAATGGCACTGTGCTTTACCATGCATCACGTCACGTACGGAACAAATGCAACTGCGTATCGTCATATATTTCTCATACATCGCATCAATATCCCCAGGCAAAATAACTATGGCAGTTGCTGCCTGTTTCCTGGAAACTTTGCGTTGAAAATCCCTTATAACATGTTATTGGCAGCAGCTCCCTTCCTCTCAGTTTCCAGCTGTCCAGCGGGGTCTGCCAAGTCGCAGCAGGACCTGAGGAGTGTTTGTATTCAACTGTGGCTCTGTGCTTTATGGAGATTTGCCTTGTATATTGTGCACTTGCAGACAGGCGGGATTTCCAGGCCCCAGCAGGGCTCCCCGGTGTTTATGCTGAGGTGGTTAGCTGCTTGGCAAATTGCTCGGGGCCAGCAACGGGTGACAGCGCAAAATGTATTGCATTAGGTTCTCCAGCACTCGCATCTTCGCACCGGCTTGCAACGCAGTTGCTCTTGTGCTGCTCCTGGCTCCCCATTTTCATTTTAGGATTGACTGAATTTTTGCAATCAAGTTTTTTTTGGTTTTGTTTTTTTTTTTGAGATACTAGAAATTAAAAAAAAAAGTTTCTTCCTCCCTCATAAATAATATGCCGTTAAAAATATAAGCAACAAAATACAAGCAACTTCAGCCGCTCTAATAAGCCATTGACTRATATGTATTTACATTAATTTGGAAGGCGTGTAATCCATTTGATATATACATTGTAATCATTTTAAGAAGACTTAAAATAATTTCTTTTTAGTCTTGTGCACACAGCAGAGTAGCATTTTGTGGGAGCATTTGGGTTTTGCAGGATTTTTAGTAGACTTGTAAGAGATCCAAAAAAGGAGGTCCTGCAATTCCCAGTAAGCAGAAATGCTGGTTTATACTTCGGTGGTGGTTTTCATTCAGTGACTTCCTAATGTTATGCACATATTGTGGAAAGATTCTGATTTTGTTTAAATTCTGAAATTAATTCTACTATGCATTCATGCAATTTCAAATCAGGAGACGCTTCTAAGCTGAATTAAGTCTTGATTCAATGTAAGAGGAAAATTTAAGGTGCTTAAGAGTCATCTAAGATAGAAGTGATCAATAAGCTACAGTTTTTAACTTGGCTTATTTAGGAAAATAATGTGGGGATTTTTTTAAAGTCTTTAAATATTTCCAGGTGTACCGAAAGCTAAAAATCTTAATTCATAATTTTGATAGAAAAGAATCTTAGAGATACACATTCAACAGAACTGTGGGACACAAAAAAGCTCTGTCAATTTAGGACACTTTGGACTCCATTAGCTAAACGGTGCTTTCTAATAAGCTTAGCAATGCAATAGCCCGATTTGGAGCTCCTTTCACATGAGGCGTTCCCACTGCTTGTGAGGGGAGCAACATGCACCCAAAAGATCTGCAGAACACCCTTCTCCACATCCGAACTGCAACTGAATTAATAATAAAGCACTTACCATGAACTGGGGTAAGAAATGAGGCAACCAGCAATCACTGTGCTAAAAAAGAGCAGAAACACTTATTAAACARTGCTAGGCACATAACACTGCTTATTAAGGAGGGGGTTTGGTGCTCGGGTGCTTAGTACAGTYGTGTCCACATCCTGTTTTTAAGCGACTTAGTGGTGCTGGCACAAGTGGCCGCACATGGGTTAAACGAATGAGATCACCAAACAGATGTGGGCTTGAGGGTTCCCTCCGATACAGCTAGCGACTACTCAGTGCACAACGGGAAAATAAAACAGCATTTTGCAGATATAAATTATTTTGGATATTCAAGACTCAATTTAGTACCGTGCTACAGCTATGTCTGTAACTTGGGCACTTTCAGCAAGCAGCTTTGCAAATTCCAGGAGGTGCTTCCCAGTGCCAGGCTTCTGTTTGGAAAAAGCCACGGTGCTGCTCGGAACATCCCCTGGGCAGCTGCAAGGAGAGGGGCTTCTCTTTACCAGTGCGCTACCGGGGCAGGAACTTCAGCACTGCTCTGCAGGAATTACAGGCACATGCATGCACATAAAAAAATACATATACACACATAAATATATATATATATATATGTGTATATATGTCATTGAGACACCGACAGGGGTCTCCAGTGCACCACAGAACCAGCGGGACACAGAGCAGAGGGGCCGCGCAGCGCGGGTCAGAAGGGATGGAGATGGGATGGAGCCCCCACGCACCTCCCTGGGATAACAGATTCCCAACAGGAACGTGATAAAATCACACGTGGATTTTCCCTAGTAGCTCAAAGCCTTTCTGTTCTACCTTGCATTACACCAAGACACTTCCCACAGACCCAGTACTTACTAGTGCTTTAGCATCCATGCAATGGAAGAAGCAGAAAAGCTCACTGGGTTAAACATGGTATTAAACAATAGTGTCACACTGTTACATGCACTTGCARTTAATTAGTTAATTTTTAAAGCACGAGGCCCTTAGGTCCTTTCTCTTTGTTGCTTGCCTGGATGATGCAAAAAGACAACTGTCCTGAAAGCACAGGGTGTTTTGCAGCTGCAACGTAGCTCTGTGGTGTGTGACAATGTACGGCAGTTGATGAGTTAGTTCTAGAGGCTTCTGAATTTTAATGATGTTGGAGATGATATTGTGTGTCCTTCAGCTTGTTAGACTGACACTAGCACTCCATAAATCATAATACCTGTGTATTGTAAAATCAATACAAAAGTGCTATCTCAGCGCTAAACCTTAATAAGTTTTTCAGTGCCCTAACAGCTTAAACTTTACTGTAACGCCATTGGACCTGGAGGTTAGGATCAGAGCATGCTTAATTTGTTTTGTAATAGAGACTTTTCTTTAATGAAGGACCGATTAGTAAAGCTTTGGTTGCCACTCTGGTGATCAGTTGGCAGAACAGCCTCTGCAATTAAACCCGTGTATCTCTGTCCCGAAGCAAAAAGGCCAGCTTAAACAGTCAATAAATGTTAATCCAGTCAGAACCCGTGTGTGCCTTTGAAGGCTGCCCATGAGGGGTTCTTCAAATCACATTTTTTCGCCTTGTTTTAAATATGGAGGTCCCCATAGAGCTGGTACATAGCGTACAAGGCCTCCCACTGCTCTTTAATAAGATCTGGCATACTAACAACGCTCTGCACAGATCTGTCATCTTTGGATTTGTTTGTCCCTCCCCGTCCCTGCATCCGTATATTTTTGCTGGTTATAGGGCAAAAAAATCATCATGTCTTAAGTTTCATACATATGACAGTAAAAAGGTTATGATTTAAATCTTTACACAAAAGACATCACAGACAGAATTTTTATCATCTACAAATACCTCTCCAAAACTTTTCCATTCACATTTGTTTCTTTGTGGGGCAGTTCTCAAGGGAGGAAGTTTACAGATATAAACATAAACTGCAAAGCAGACATAGGAAGTGCGGAGCTGCCAAACAACTATCCTTAAAGCAAGTGGAGAAAAAAGCTGAAGCTAATCTAGATTGTTGCTGTTCTCCCTAGGACAGGCTTCTCATGAAACGCTGCCAGATATTCGTCTAATTCTGTTTTCCATTCTTGTCTACTTACTTTTCTTTTTTTTTTTCTCCTACAAATAGGATAAAAAATAGCAAGCTGATAACTAAAAGCAGAGTGAGGGTTAGCAGAAAGTTGGCTGATGRAGTTAGGAGGGAGACATGAGTGAAAGAAAGATGCAATACCCAATCCTTAAATGCTTCTTTTTGATGAAATGCAGCCTTTCCTAGGAACTTAATTTCCACCTATTTTCCAGACCATTTTTCATCTATGCCTTTAGCTGCATATGTAGTAGTACATAAAACATTAACATATGTGGCAGGGCATGTTTAATTTAGCCTAATCATAACTGGAATCCCCTTTATGTTGCTTTGTATAATTTAGCTTTTACTCATTATTGGCAAAGTGGGGGTTCAGTTAAAAAGATAAGAAAACTTGTATTAATCATTGGACTGGAAATGAAAATATCTGACTAGAAGTAGTAAGAAAAGAGGGTTACACAGGGTTAAACTCATCCCTATGCCATGCTGGGTTTGGAGGACAGGAACTGCTGAGGAGCACTTGCAATGACCCTCCGGGCAATGCAGCTGGATTGGTGCAATCATGCAAAATTTCAGCCATGGCAGACAAGGGTGCTAATATCTATGATGTAGCATTTTCTGCTATTTCCTGTTGGCTGTCAGAGTAGCACAAATTACCAGGCTGGCCTTACTGTAGCACATGCCAAGAAAGCAGCGGATAATAACGATACCTACAGTGCTATGCTTAACTGCACTCCTACTACTTACAGATAGGAAAGGATACAATTTCTCTATACTTGCTGATTTAAAATGATTACATTCTTATGAAAAATAATATTATGAGATTTTRAAATACCAATTATACATTTTTAAATCTCCTGCTCACTCTTCYGGTTATTCCAAGTTCTCCTCTGTTGTGAGACCACTGACAAAGACAGCGGTAGAAGCCATAGTGAAAGCCTGTAACTGCCCAGGGTAAGTCAGCTTGGTTCAGGTTCAGTCTGAGGTACACCTTTAATAATAGTCTGAAGCTGAGAAAAAAGCAGTGTCTTATCCTATCCTTTGCGATGTCTCCTTTCCATTATACCAGCTCCTATCTTCAATTTTGAACAGTTAATTCAGACTAATTCATGACACACTTGCTTGCCCTGACTTACCTCATATGTCACCTCTGATTTCAGCCTGACGTGTATTTCCTCCCATAGCCTGCATTATGTAGGTAAAATCCAGCTTCTTTTTTTCTTTCTGTTTTTGCTTTGCTGTGACTGTAACATCACCAGCAGCAGCCTAGGTTCCTGTTGAGCAGGTTTGTGTACAATCTTGTAGAAATCAGAGAATATTCCTGCAGAAGCACAGAAATCAAAACCGCAGCCTGTAGGTCTTTTACTCATTGAAAACTTGAGCAGGGCCTGGGAAGGGGCAAGACAGTCAGATAACATCCTTCAGATAAAATAGCATGAATGAAAGGTTTCTAAGGGGGGAAAAAAAAAGATGTCTTCAAAGATTTGGATGTGCTTGTTCAGTGCATGAAACTATGGAGGCCACACAGCTGTAGGAAAAGACAACCCGGTAGTATGGATATTTAATAGTCTCTGCAATTCACACCCACAAAAAATCATATTCCTGAATTATAATACATTAATTGCTGCATTTTTAATTCTTTGTCATATTTTTACATTTATTTCACATTTATTTCCAGCTCCTGCCACAAAGATTAGTAAAGAGTTGAATCATGTATACCTGAGCGCATGCAGTGTAATCAGCATAGCCACAGATTTAAGAACACAAGAGTTTATCTCCTAAACTGAGGGATAAGAGAAAACTCAGAAGAACCCCAGTGTGAGCCACCACATTCTGGGCAGCCTCTATAACTGAGAGGGGCTTGGAGAATCTCCCAGAAATTAGGAGCCTTTGCCTGTTGGGTCAACCCTGTTCCCAGGGTCAACCTTGGGTGGCTGCAGGAAAGAAAACTTCAAGTAGGCTACAGCCTTATAAAATATCAGCAGATAGGTACTTGAAAGACTAATGATCAGTCTACCTTAGCTTAATGGGGTTTATGTGTTCAAGGATGTCCTGGCAGGAAAAGAGGCTAGATTCAAGAAAATTAAAGCTGGAACAAGTTTGTACATCCAACTGAAGGCCTCAATCTACCTCCATCCTGAGCAGCAGCTTTCTTAGCTGACTCCTGGTACCCAAAGAGATGCGCTGGGTACAGAGTTGTTCTCACTGGTTCACCAGCCTCCAAACTCCCTTCTTAACTGGTCACAAAGCACCGTGCTGAAGAAGCTGGTGAGTTGGCTCAGTGCTGCTACACTCAGTCCCTTTCCTTCCCTCTCAAGTTGTCTCATTCACCCCTGGCAAAAATGAGTACATGATGAATAGATTTTTGAATTAGCTTGTAATTGGTTGTTCTACTATGTAATATTAATTTTCATCTTCAGCTGTTCATTGATTGAAGAATACTGGATGTGGATTGTTAGTTTTCTTCATGACACTTATACTGAAGAATTACTTGGAGACTGTTTTAGTGCTAATTGATGGCATTTCATCTCTCCTATATATTTTTAGAGTATTTTTCTTATTTGCTGCTCTGGAAAAAGAAACACTAGCTTCCTCTGGCTTGGATTTTTGACCTATCTCTCTGTTTTTCAAATTTAACTATTATAAAAACATTAAAAAAAGAATTAAACTGCATTAAAATGAGGAAAACTCCATTAAGAAAAAGGAGTTAACTTATATCCATCTTACCTTTCTTTCTGGTGTCTTTCTTTACGTATATCTCGATATCAAATCATTTCCAGGTGCATGGTCATAGATGTCCCAACTCTCTGGGTATATCTGCAGACCCCAGCAAAGCTGAAACAGAAATGTTCGCACTAAAATTGCTGATGATAGTCAATTCACTTCAGAATTCGTAGATACAGACGAGTGCATATTATGGAAGACTAACAAATGAATGTTCTAATGTTCACCATCAATCGCTAGGAGATCCCTCAGTTTATCTGAGGTGGTACAGGCCTAGGAAAGGCCGAGGCTGACGCTGGCAGGTACAAAGGGGAGGAAGACATCACTGGCTTCCTCACCTGAACACGGGCTGGCCTGCACGCTCCTGCAGCTCCGGAAGGCACTCATCTGCCCTCCTGCACATTGCTCCAAGGGCTTCAAGACTATTTGGTTGAATAGTCTTCAGTATTTTACTGACTATTTTGGGGCCAATACTGTTCCCTTTCTGTCAAAATCAGTGTTATAACTCATTCWTTTATTTTAAAGCTGCTTGATGTCTTCTAGGGAGCCAGGATTGTATCATGCAAAGGAATGTCAACATGCAAATATAACATCCTTACTTTCAAACTATGATTGARAAAAGTTTAGTTTAAAATAAAAAAAGTGTCACAGGCTGAATATGCTGCTTTTCTGAAGCCTTAATGTTTTTACAGTTAACAAGTTGCAAGAACCTGACACAGAATGCAACTACACTCATTTAAAATTAGTTCACTCGATTATTGTCTTTTGAGAAGTAGCAAAACCAATTTTAATGAAAATTTGTATTTTGGAAACAATCAACAAGCCGCACACAACCACATGCACAGCTCGACTTGCTGCTGGGGTGAACCCTGGCATGCCAAGTTTCAGCCTGAAGCTAATTTTTACAGCCAAGTTATAAAGCCCTGAAAAAGGGGTTTTATTGTGGAAATGCTGACAGAACCATAGTGGTGCTACTGGCTGCCTCTCTAATTAGTCTAAAGAATGGAAAGTTATATTTTGCAATATGTGGTAAGCACTATTGTCCTGATGTTGCTGGTTTATGCCAGAACTACAGGCTTAATTTGGTGTTACATGCTCTGTTACAAGTCTGAAAAGGCAACTTTGACTCTTTTACTGTCATGAAATGTTAGCGCTTTCAGGCAACAATTGTGATTTGTACTTTCAATTATATAAATATTAAAAGGTGCAGTTTGGATTTGTTTTTGGTGACAGTAGCAGATCCCTGCTGTGTTCAGTCTACTTTGAAGATGATGTGGAGTCCACATGGCGTTTCTTGCATGTTTTCCAGAGACTACTTTTAAATTCTTTCAATAAAAGTTACTTTTAGTCCTGTTTAAGTGTTTTGTGGTGATGTTTACAGAGAAACATCCTGCCAGCAGACTCATGTAAATAAAAGGCAGGACACCAGTAACATAAAACACATCATTTTACTACTGTTCTCCCACCACCTGCACAACCCCCATCTCTGCCAGATCTCCCCACTTATAATTACACCTACCTGGTCTGGCTTCCACGGGTTTCTGCTTTTGTGGAGCACAACAAAAGCAGTGGGGGTTGTTTGCCCTGTTGCCCTGTCATTTTCTACTGCGACATTCCAGTAGCTTCACTATGGTCAAGTGTCTTCTGAACTTCACCATCTCTTCAGCATTAATTATTTTGAAGTTAAGGCTCTATTACTGTGCATATTATGACTGTATTTATGATCATCTGTAAGAAGTCTGCATCCTGCTATACTCCCTATTGTACAACACTTAACCAAAGAACAGACCTCTCACCAAAGATACCCTGCCTGACGTTACAAGGACTAATCAGGTGACGATAAGAAATCAACCTTTCTCTTTCAGTCCTTGCTTTTAACTCCCATTATTTGGAGGGAATGTGCTTCCCTGGTACTTGATAGTACCTGCAAATGCTTCAACACTGAACTTAGTGTCTGATAAAAACCTACTATTGCGCTTACCATAGTATTTTCTAAATGCTAATCGGGGGTGATGYACTAAGATGCAACTCAAATAGATCTGACTAAGAAACAGTCCTCAGAATTAGCTCACAGTTTCTACATACCTTCAGATCTGCAGCCTACAGTAGGTCCATTTGTCCGTTGGACAAATAGACTGTTTTGGATTTAAATTACCATTTTGATGCTCTGACCTTCAAATGTCTTAATAAAGCAGAAAACTATCTGTCTGCTTGTCCTTCTGGCTGCAGTAGTGCAGAGTGGCACCAACGGCTGGGCAATACAATATTAAACATAGTCATCCTACCAAATAGAGTATCAAGACAAAAAAAATACATATATTGAAGAGCTTGATTACAAAAGACATCCCCTGTATTTATTACCCCGCCAGGGAAAACAAGAATCCTGCCAACGCACTACAGTGGTCAGCAGTGCACATCTAGCATCAGTTCCAGAGTCTAGACAGGATGCACTTCAAAATCTACTAAGAATCACATTCACTTCAAATACTTTTCATTTAGACAAACACACACAGATGTCTGGCCACTATTGAATTATGATAATATTCTTCAGAGTTTGGAGGGGACAGGAATGGAATCTGAATCAATTTCTTCAAAGGGACGGGTAATTGCAGCAAGGGGAATAATTCTTTTCTGTCTTAATCAATCTGAACTTCAGATGCAAAGCAGRTATTTTCAACAACAACCATTTCCAGGGCAGTTACACTTATGACATCTCAAAGAGAGAAAAAAGAAAACCTCTTCTTTCTGAAAGCTTTATTATTATTTGTTTTATTACCAACTGACTTTAAGATCTACTAATGTAGTAAAAGAATTCTGTGAAATGAACCGGATTATTTTACATTGGTTTACACCATACTAAAATTTGGCTTTGCATTTCTAGAGCAGATAAGCAAAATACCTAAAAGAGCAGCTTTTGAAGACAATAGGTCTAAAGATTTCCTTTCAACCCAGAGATATAAAACATAAATATATCACACTATACGCAAAAGGCTGAACCAAGCAACACCCATTTCCCTGACAGAACTGCTCACAAAAAATAAGTAACATTTCTGTGTTAAATTATTTTTCCTGAAATCCAAGATGAAAAGTGCAAAAACAATTAGTCATGGTCCATTGTGGGGGAAAAAATTGCAAAAATATTAAAAGTGGATAGAAAAGACTGGTAAAAGTAAAGATAAAATGTATGAATGTGAAAATAAGTCTTAGGTTGTATTACCATGAAGCTGATAATTTGATCTTATTTATTAAACATTTTCATTATTAGAACTAAAATATATTCTTCTTTTTCATGAGAATTGGCAAGTGCTTTTATTGCTTTCTAAAATATTATTGAATTGTACTCCATAAACTTAATCTGTGTATAGATCTTGAGGGTGTTCACCCACACAAACTTCTAAGCATGCATAATAACTCTGAACTCTATCATTTTTTTCTTTCATAACCTATTGAAGAAAAAAACCTCAAACTTCAGCAGATCTATTTTTATTAATATAGAAATAAGTTGCAGTTTTATATRTCTAAACATCCCTGGTCTGAAAATCCCTTAAGAGCAGACCTTCATGTGAGATTTCTAGTAATTCCTCCTTTCAGTCATGTGGAAATGCGCAATAAGCAGCTTTCCCATGCTATTTACTCKTCCTGATAAAACAAGTAGGAATAATAATTAGTATTTTACTATAGCATATTGTCAAAAGAGATGAAAAACATGATTAATTAAGCACTAACGAACTGCTTGAAACATTTTAATATATCAAGAAACAGTTCAAGAAACTTCCAAAACAATGAAAAAAACCCAGTTCTGATCCTTGCATTTTCAGCAAAGGCTCAGCTTGACTTTTAGCTGACCCAAGCTCATCACAGATAACCTGCGAGGAAGGCATAGATGGCACATATTTAAGTTTTCCTGCATTTGCCTCTCAGGTGTGAACATTTGCATGGATAACGCCGCTAAGAGGAAGTTTTTAATGGAAGTGAAGCCCAGGTCCCTGCAAGTATCCTGCATTTAGCTGTCCCCACACAGGTACTGGTCCAGGGGCAACACCCAGTTGGGCTTTGCAATAGGCTCGGCCATACAACACCCACCACAGCCTCTGTGAAAGGTCTCGTGCCAACAAACGTAGGTACCAACAGGGACAGTTGGGAGGAAGCACTGGCTTCCACGTACCTTACACCCTCCGCTGTCCTGCTGGCAGCCACAAGCACTGCATGAGCTAAGGACCTTGGGACCAAACGGGCAGCACSGAAACAGGGCACCTTCTGAAACGTTCTGCTGCTTTGTTTGCAGACATGTTTGCTGTTCTCACTGATATCAACCACACATAGGAGACTTTTTTTGACCCAAAATTAAATCAAAGCAGGACTGCTACATGCCTTTTTTTTTCCCCTCTCRTAAAATACTATTTTATACCTAAGACACATCTCAGGAAGAAAGAGCACCATAAAAAATTTTATGCATATATTAGAATGTTAAAAGCACTGCAGTAACAAGCCCTGTGTTTTAAATAAAATATAAATACTGAATTAGGAGTGATATAATAGAGCCTCAAAGGCACTATCTAGAAATTACAGACCACTAGACTCTAAACCCAAATAAAATCCAAGGAGCTAGGAATACTAGAGGGACTAGCAGCAATAGCATTGCATGCACAATGAGTTCAGGTGATCATGGATGAGAGATTCTCTCATTCAACAGAATGGATTTGGAAGCTGAACAGAGGCTTGTACAGGAGCCAACATCACAGTGAAGCTGCCTGGATGGAATCAGACTGGATTGAATTGCTGTCCTCATCACTGAATGAAGACACTCCTTGGACAAGCAGACCCTTCCTCCCTGTGCCACCTTCCCACTGCCTTTGTGTGGCCCTGCTTGTCCCCAGCCTCCTGCTCCACCATCCTCCAGAGACCTAGAGTCTCTGACAGGCTCTGCCTATGTCCACCTGGGTGCTCTGTACCCTCTGTACTTTCAAATCACAAAGCTTTGAAGAGCCAGGATTACATAGACTAAGTATTTAGGGCTACACATATCCCTTTTACTGTAATTATCCTAACCCTGCACTAATCAACAAAACAACAAGAGACMATATGCTCCAATAAGTGAACGTGTTCCCCAAAAGTCACTAAGAGGTAAATAATACTGCGCTTTCTTTCTTTCTGTTCCTTTGTTTAAATTTTAATGACATGTTCCAAATGTCTAAAACATTTACTGAAAACCCAGGAAGCTATAATCCACGTGCTATAGGGCGGCTATTCAACCATTCTTCAAAGAACTCCCCAATATGTTAGTCAACCCATTTTACACAATGAATCTTGGCATAAAAGAATAGCAAAGCAGCAGCTCCATGTGAGACAGTGTGTACAATAGCTTATCTCCAATGCAAACTAAATTCCCCTTGTTTTTCATGTATATAAAGCACCACTGTCGGAGATTCCCCCCCAGAAGTGCTGGACTGCGTGTAATATTACTCACAGCATAACAAGGTCTTGTTCTGTCATTGCAATTGCATTTTTCCTCAGATGATGAAGTGCAGACATGTAGAGATAGGAAGGCTGTCCAAGGAAATAAAAATATCAACAGGTTTAACAAAAAGTCTGGGGCAACTGAGTGCCACACAAGCACTCTTTGAAGTATTTAATTAAGTCACCAAGCCTGATTGAAGTTCTTAGCTSGTGCAACTCAGCACAGCCCTGCTCACCCCGCTGAGAATGTGTTGATTAAGAATAACTCAGGATAAGAATATAGCAGAGAATGTACAAAACCTGCCATCTACTTGGAAATCTGTTTACACCACAAGCAAGGCCAATTTGTACCAGTATTCAGAACCCTGTGCTTCAAGAAACAATCCACCTGCCTGTGTCTGCAACACAGCTAAATCAAACCATGAAAATGGTCCATTTTAGCACATCCCTTTTTGCTACAGCTATGCAGAAACTGTTCCACTAGGGATTTGAGGGAGGATCAAAACATCTGGACATCAGAGTACAGACTCAGAAATCACAGAAAAGCAGAAGCAGAGAGACTGCTGATGGAAGAACCTCCTCCTTCCACCCCAGACACATATTTCTAGGTAGACAATGCTGACACAGGGCTCTGCCAGAAGTCTATCTATGGTTTGTAAATGTACTTACTTATAAATACATAGGCACCATATGTGTTGCATTTGCACATTAAATATTAATGATCTCTGAAAAATATTATTTTAAATTTTATTTTAGCAGGCCAAGTTTCTCTGTTGTTTTAGGCAGTGTGATTGGAAAACTCCCAATTGCATGGACTGTCCATAGGTTGAGGTACAAGTTTATGGAGCTACAAGTCRAAGTCACACACTGGTTTCCAACATGATCATGAGGCAGAGCTCAGCCAGCTCAAGAAGAGTTAGAGTCCCCAGAGATGAGATGAAACCAGTGTTATTTGAGCACTCTATGGGCTTTGCTGCCCKGAGATGACCAGTTGGGCACATTATCTATCTGATGACCAAAGAGTGAGAGATCCTGGACGTGAAACCCATCATCAGTGTTGGTGATTCCTCTGGAAACAAGTGTCATGTTACAAGGAAAATGGAAACGTTCCTTTGTCAATTTGCTTAAGGGAGGAAAATGGAGAGGTTGGAAACACTGGGAACAGTTTCTAGAGAGCAAGAGATCAGCACATGGAAAGAAAAACKGTTGCTCGAAAGTGTACAGCATCTTTTGCAGGTTTCTGCAAAATATCACATCTGCAAACAGTGTCATAAAGCACATGAATTTGTGTATTTGTTTATAGGAAAATCCTCTCACCTTTGTGTACATTTATATTTCCAGCTCCTAGTATTTGACATGTATATATGTGTCAAACCTAAATTTYATTCACAGAACAAGTTAATTTACCTCAACCTGACTGTCTGTGCAAATCYCACAATAAGGAAAGGCTCTTGTCCTTAACAGTATGTGGTATGAAGGTACCTATTTTCRGAAAAAAAGTCTGTTATAACTTAATTTCATCAAATTTGAGCATCAGCCTTTGTATTCTCTCCAACATCTCATATTCTCTCTATATAATTGCATACTATATATTACATATCTATTGTGAATAATTCTCTGGTATGGCCTTTGCAAACCACTAAAAATACCACCACAGAACAACCCTATAAAGCAGAGGAAGCCAACAGGAACACAGAAAATTTAAAGTATTTCCACAAGACCTATGTYACTTGGATATTTGTTACCTCTTGTAGTTGAAAGATTCTGCTATAATTTGTGTACGAGCCGTGTTGGTTTTCTGTGGCATGTTTTGCACATAACAGCAAGTTTCTGGATCTTGTTAGCTCAGGGCAAAAAGTCAGGCTTTGGAGCACTTGCCCCAGCAGGAGGATAAAAGATGATGGCTGGTAATTACATCAGCTTTGCACTGTTGAGCAGATGTTCTTGCAGATAGATTTTGGCTGGCATTTACAGMACATCACTACCAAATCTCATGGTAGTGTTGGAGGACTGCTGCTACAAGTGGATGGAGCGGTGCACTTGTAATAAAAAGATTATGAGTAGAGGAAACAAATGAAGACAGACCTTGCAGCTAACCTACTTCAAAAAGCTGTGGTTTTTTTTTTTTTTTTTTAAGTATTAAACTTGAGTAAGCTGCACATTTATGTAGAATTTAGATTAACAAAGAGATTAAGCACTTTGTGGTGCCGGTTTTCAGTTTCTGAAGAGGAAAGAACAAAAAGGTCTTTATAGGGTCAAAATCAGAAAGAAAAAGGAAGGAGATTCACAGCTGGAGGGGACAGAAGGTAACAGAGCTTCAAATATTTCTAATAATCACGTAATTGAAGCAGACTGAAGAAAATGGGACAGCAACAARAAATACAATGCAAACTTAAAAATTTAGCTAGCTCAGTTTCTGCTATATTGACTAGATGGTGATGGATTCAATGTATAAGAAATAGTATGTTATTATAGAGGATTCCAAGCTTTTTAAAACATTAACTAATCATTTATGAACCTGCATCTGGGATGGAAGGGCATTAGGTACTTCAGAGTATTAGTGGACGATGACTTGCTTGAGTCCGCGCAGCAACACAGTGGCAAAAACACGGTTACACCTCAGGCTCTCAAACCTGTGCTCAGCCTCCACACAGGTTTCTGGATAGGATCTTTTTAAAACATTAGGATGTGAAAGGCAGAATGCTGAAGATATGTTACAGTATGGCGAATTTCAGCAAAACAAGCACCTTCTGAAGGCTGACCACATTTCTAAATCAGCCCATTTGATGTATAACTTCCTACAAATTCTGGTATGTCAGACTGAAAACATGATTCCACAACTGGAGCTAGACTTCTGATTTGACCRCATTTTGGGCTGTCAGCAAGTCTGTTAATGAAAGGATTTATTGACGAGAGGTGTTCTAAAAACAAGGCATTTACAATTAGATTAGAATCCATTCCCCTTCATTTTACCTATGTGCAGGAATGCTGACTTTAAGAAATCCTCATTTAGTTGTGCTGGGCGAATGGTTCTAAAAAAAGCTACAAATCCATCCGTGTTGGCAGGCGCCAGTTTGCAGAATCAGACCCAAGTGCTCCACTTGCCCCATCCCAGAACAGGCAAGCAAACACTACAGTGTCCGACGGCAGTCCCGAGCAATGCCAAGGATGCTCACAGTAATAAAAGAGACTATGTTACACCATATGCTTTGCTGTTAGATCTTGGTTCCAAAGGGGAAATTTAGCCGAATAGCCAAATTATAACCGATCGTAGAGCTTTCCTTAAGATGTTTAGGTTTAGTGCATGCTTTGACTCCCACTAGGGGTATTTGGKTTTTTTATGCTTGCTCCAGGACTGAATTTTCCTGCAATATTTCAAAACAAAGTTGGTAGTATTCCTGCAAGAGCTGGGAGTCTTTTCAGACTGAGGTGAAGTTGCTAGGAAGAGATAACATCCAGATAGGGATAGCCAAACTGGAATTTGTTTGTATTTAAAAAAATAAGAGATTTAAAAAAAATGTGCCTCTCAAATGACCTACCTCTCCCTTCGCCCCAAATATGACCTGAACTAGAAAACAAAATGGCATACACAAGAGTATTGCCAGCCAGCAGTTTTGCAGTGACATGGAGCTCATGAGAGTTTCAAGCGYGGCCCCAGGGAGCACATATTTGGCAGAAGGACTGCGCCAATGGTCAGTACAGGTGTCTAGATGGAGCAAGTAGCTCATTAGAGTCCCCCCACTGACAGCGCTATACGAGATGGCCATTGACATCTGCTACCTGTGACTTGTGTTTGGAGCTCCTTCCTCTTCGACTCGCAGAGACGTGGGTATCTTCTGTGGTATTCAGCCATCTAAGGACCTCAGCGTGCATCTCAAGGCATCAGGAAGTTTGTGCAGCCTTCTTTAAAATACTTCCAAAAACAGATTTCTAAGTGCGGCCTGGGGAGAACAGGGTTCTTTTCCATCACTTCCCATTCTACATATTTATCCAAACATCTGCAAGAACAGAAAAAGCATTTGCATACATGTGTAATAAACATTCTGCTTCTGTAGTTGCATTCCCCAACCCGGGGTATAATTAGTCACTCATTTAGTCACTTAGAGGGCATATGCTAAGCTCTGGTGACGCAAACCAGAGAAGAAAGTAGCATTTAGCACTGGTACTTCCTGATGCTGCTGCGACTTTCTCATGGTCTGTCCTATACACTGACCATCTGAGTTCATTCTGTCTTGCTTCTTCTCAATCCTTTCCAGGCGCCTTGAGAGAAGAGCGAGAATTGATAGCTGCTCATTTTTCCCCGGAATCTATAGTGTGAAGAGGAGGAAACACAGTCAAGGGATAATACCTTGTGTGCAATACTGAATGGTAGCAMAAAGGAAAAAAGGATAAAGATTCCAAAGTAAAACAGGACAAAGGGAAGGAGRAAGACACCTTGCTTTTGAAAAGATAAACTCAGTAATTAGTCCTGATGTGATCCACAGAAACATCCTAAGTATGTTCATGGTCTTTTTTGAAAAAACAATGCTCCATATACCATACCTTCACCTATATTTCTAATAAATTGACAGAAAAACAAATGTCACTTATTAGAACATTGAGGTTTACTGTTCAAGTGATTAACGGAGAATCATTTGTATGATTAAATGCTGGAAAACAATTTGCTTTCATTGTGAACCTATAGCATAGATCTCATTACGCTGAAGTGCTGCATATTAGTTGAAGCAAATTAACATTCAAAGGCTTTCTACAGTGGCTGCTAATCACAGGCTGTTAATTACTGTCATTACATTCGACTGCTGAGGAGACTAACCAAGGAATCATTCTCATGATCTTGGTATTTGAAAGTGATCTTCACCAATAAAAACATGTCAGACCCACAGAAATTGCAAATTGCTGAATTTGCTGACGCAGTTGAAAATTCCGCTGACTATAAGTACCCGTCTAGTGATAGATGCATTCTTGACACAGTTTCAGTGTTTGGACTTAGGAAATAATGAGTATCAATGTCCTAGCAAGGGAATATGCAAAGATGAAGGAGCCCTTTGTATCCTTAATTAAGGAAAGGAGTAGCAGAGCTCGTTCAYAGATAAGTGACTGTACATAATAATCATGTATTTATATGAGGGACTGTTATGCTATATTACTAGAGCAGCAATTAGATTTTCATAGAGTAGTTTTAATAAAAGGCATACTTACATAATAAATAAACAACTAATTTTCATAGCATATTAATGGCCACTACGCTAAGTTAAACATATATAKAGAGAATTATAAAATGCACAGCATTTTTTTCTTTGTATATTTTACAAATACACAAATTGTACAGTTACATGCTTACAAGTGAACTTATTCTTTACTTGTAAACCAGGAGCACACATGTATTTCAAGATAAGCGATTTTTTAGAAAGCAGGCTCATAAACGTCTTTGTTAGAGAATGCTCCAGCCTTACCTTGAGAGACTCGCTAGCCCAGGCTAGGAACGTTCTCAACAACAGACTGGACCGAGTCCCTTTAAAATGTCGCGCCCGACGCAGCGACTGGTTGACTGAAGAYGGGAGAAGTCTTTCTTGTGGGGTCTTCTACTGCTTCTCTTCTTGGCTTGATCATTAGCAGATAAAGTATTTACCGTAAAAAAAAAGAACAAGGAATCTCTAATGCTGTTTCTATTTGTATAGAAAAAAATAGAGCAACATCCTTTGCATGATACATAATCTGTCTATAGAATTTAAAGCCAAAGCATTGTCTCTCCATTTTTTTCACATTGTGCTGTGAGTTATGCTCAAAAACATTACTACTCCAGAGCAAAGCCAGATATTAAAACTTCTTAACAAAAAACCCCTCTTCATTTCACAAATTATTCATGAAGAGAAACATTTTCTTGAGTAGATTCATTATTAGAAGTGATTGTGCCATAATATAGGGAAATAACTCTTAATTAGTTGGTTGCTCGCAAAATTATTTGTTGCAGGTATTCAATATACCAGCTGAGGGCATACTGGAAGAGCCAACACACTCTTCCAGATCAGAGGGGTATTACTGCTCTTCTGAGAACCTTGGGAAGACGATCACCTGCAGACAACGTGCTGGGAGAGCTTTGCATGCTACAAATACTGAGAATTCAAAAATTTAATTACATTTCAAGAAATTCAATTTCGTATCAGTAACCTACATGGGAAGGGATATAAAAGGAACAAAGGCTTAAAAATGCCTGTCAGAGCAGCATATGAAATCAGTAAGTCTTCACTCAGAGTAAATTAATATCCAGCATTGCTTGTGTCTTACTGAGCGACAAATACAGATTAAGACCCAAATCCTGCCCTTGGATGTGCATATACAGCCTCTGTTGTGCCCCTCATTAAAGGGCATTTCCTTTCTGATTAGGATCAATTCAAAGAGATGAAATGAACTTTCTGTTCTCGTGGGGCAAGGAAAACCTACTCCTCCTCGCACAGAATGTGTGCCAGGACATAAGGGGAGCTGTGACTAAGAGCTGAGACACTCAGCAGCTTCTCTTTCTTCCCCACTTTCCCCCCGACACCTCTACAGCCTTGGAGCAGTAGCTAAGCAGTAACTTTCAAGTGATCTCAGCAGAGAAGGGTCAGGTGTTATTGGCAGGATCTGACACCACACCCGAGGTACTTTATTATCTAGTCTTTTTGCTCCGCAAGCAATATTCACCCTGGCAAATTAATGAAATCTGGGGAGTCTACATAATGCAATTACACTTGACATCTTTTATTTATGATATTTCTATAAGGCATTGTAAGCCTCGCTATACGACATGTGTAACAGGAACCCACCTTATCCTTATAAAAGCTATGGCAACTTAGTTCAAGGTACAAGATAAWTTTGGGATCACATGAATTTAGTTTGGCCTATAGAGATGACACTCTCTCTCTTGTTTAAAAGCAGTGCATTACCAAAGTAACATTATTAAAGCACAAAAAAAATAAAAAGAAAGAACAAAAATTAGATATGGAGAAAACTTCTTTTCAACTGCCATAAAAGCTGAGGGTTAGCTGTGACTCCTCGATTCCTGTGAGGTCAGTGATCAGATAGCAAACAAAGTGCATGGCAAGAACAGCTATTATCTTAATATGGCGTGCAAAGTAACGTTGACTTTTTCTGCTCCCCTTAGGTTTATTGCCACTTTTGAGGTTCACTATGAGACAGGAAAAAAATACTTGTAATACCTTCTGGAGAAAGATATTTTTAAGCAACACAGCAAGCTCCAGCAGCTAAGGTTCTTATTACAGATTTGCCTTTGTACATCTCTTATGTTCCAATGTGGATTAAAAAGGGGTAAACAAGCGTCCAAGTGATGGAGGTTTTACATTTCAAACCCTACCCCTTTAGAACTCCACAAGAAAATAAAAGCAGTATAAGCGACCTCTGCCACTCTGCTTTCCCTTCTTGAGACCTTCCACAAACCTAATTCTGGATGATGCTGGAAAGGAAAACCTTTCTACCTGCAGTGTTTCCTCCCTGTCTACCACAAAACCAACTCAGGGAATTCTCCAAAGGACCAGCGTCAAATCTGTCTTTAACCTCTCCTGCAGGAGCTTCTTTCTGTAGCAGTAATTTGGAACATGCAATTTTGGTAGCTTTGCTGCTGCTAGCACACTGCGCCACTCAGTAAATGTATCAGAATTCAGTCACAAAGTCACATAAATCAGAGAGAGACTGCAAGTATTCATCTAATCCTGCTGCATTGCACAGAGGCAATATCACATTTAGCTACAGCTGTGGGTTAACAGCTTTTGGACTGGCGACCTCTGAGAAGCCAGAGCTATCAAAGGCATCTAAGAGGTAACAGAAAGCACTTTTCTTACTGATAAGCTATAATCAYTCCATGAGGTCCACACCTCTCAGGTGATGAAGGCTTCTGAAAACTGCAAAATGCTGAAAGTCAGTGTTCTAGATCATCCCCGAGGGATGTTTGTCTTCCATTTCTGATAAAATCTCCTGAGGAAGAGTTTTATACAGTCAAGGCTACTGACCAGTTATGTCTATAGCTATAATTTTGTTCCTTACATTTAAACTTTCTTTGAACAAATGAAATGCAAGCTCTTTTCTGCTAACAAGATACTCATTCCACCCTTGTGCCTTTGATTTCATCATAAGARTAACTCTATTATTTAGTAAGGGAGACAGCACTCAAGAAATCCATTCATTTCTCCCATTCTAAGCCTATATTTTTGTTGCTTGGTTTTATTTTCATTACCAGCAGATATAATATCAAACTGTATTAGCTAATACTTGCTGTGGGTTCAAGTATCCAAAATAATTCTGAAAAATCAAGTACTCACCTTATTTTAAACTCCGCTCCATCACAGGCKGCCTGTGCTGCAGAGAGCCTCATCCTTACTAGGGACCTGGCAGGCATAAAAACCCCCATTATAACACAATCAGACCAGGATGTGATATTCAGCCTCATATGGGCCTGGTCATCAAGGCGTTTGATATTTAGAAGACAGAAATCTTTTCTTGCCTTTTGATCCATTCTTTATCTGGAGTGGATCCAAAGTATGGGAACTCTGTCCAGTCAACTTACCTTGCGTAGTAAATGAATAAACTACAGGGTAACATCTAAAAATCTGAAATTTTCTTCTTAAGCATATAAAGAAATATGTTATTCAAATATCCAGTAGACTGACTGTAGATTAAAATGAAAAGTTTCAAGCTTTTGAAAGGTCTAAAATATGAAATATATTCGCATGTGTGGAATGGCTTCTTGATTGCACTGGAGTCTCCATTGGAGCAGTCTCCTCACAGAGTTCAAGCAATTAAACACTATTTCTCTCTGAATAACAGAACGTTATATATCCTTTTAGTTAAATGTGATTTTTACTGTTATCTAATTATCCAGATTGTTCTCAGTAATAAATCTGTTCCCACATAATTGATTAAATAACTGTTTGCCAGTTCATCTTCCTAAAATATGCTAATACTTCTTACAAATGTGAATGACCTTGCAGAATGGAAGCCAGAATGTGTAATAACATGGCAACTGAACAGACAGACAGGACGAATCTGCCTGGTATATTCTTTACATTCTAAGCAAAAGTCCTCTTAGAAAAACAAGCCCAAGACAAAGCTCCAGCCTTTGCCCAAGAAGTGCTTAGCAAGGACTCCAAAGGAAGAAGTTCATAGAAGAGGTCAACTGCAAACAGAGACAAAACGCTTTGGTCAGCTCAGGGCACTTTCTGAACACACAAATCAATAACAATTAAAGTGGATTATGAAAAAGCAATACGGATAGTTAAGTCTTTAAATGATTTAAGCTGAGCTAAAGATACAGGGCCCGATTCTCCCCGTATGCTCATGGGTTTCAGATCAGTGTAACTCTAATCAGGCATATCCTCCTGTTTCCTAGGCACCTCTGAATCTGTTGCTAATGGAAGGTCAGGGGAATGACTGGGAGGGATCTTCTGATGCCAAGACTCCTCTGCTGGTAAAGCCGTGATGGCTCAAGCTGACTCCATCCTCTGGCAAGGACCTGCTGCTGTAGCAGCTTTGACTTTTCAGGATACYCTGGGTCAGATTTCCTGCTTCTTTCATTAGCCTGAAAACTACCTCACAAAAATCCAAAGGCTGCAAGAGCTGTCTGATAGCACTTGAGCGTTAGAAATAACATCACCCTGTGTCACTGCTCCCTTTCCAACTGCTCTAGCTTCTTAGGAAAGGAGTGCAGGACACGGGATACCTGCAGAATCAGCTTTCCTCARGTGTATTAATTCTGGTTCCAGTACTCAAGTGCATAAGGACTTGTTGAATTGAACGTTCTCTGGATCTCTGCATTTAATACTTAGCAATTTAACCAATTATAGATGAATTGGACTAATCACTTAGAACTCATTTGTAATTTTGGCCTCCAGCATATCCTGTGGCAAAGAGTTCCTCAGGACATTTGCTGTCTGTACTTGAAAGGGCTCAGCCAGCCTAAAGAATCTGATCTACTGCATTGAAATAATTTGGCTTGAAATCAAAACGTAAGAAAAGAGAGTAAGAGCCTTAGAGAATCTCTCTTATGATGGCTGTGTATTTAAAAGAGGAAATTTACATTAATGAGCTAAAAATATCAAAACCATTTGCATGGGGTTTTCAGAGTAAGAATTATATATGTTTTAGAAAGCAAGAGAAGTTTTCACATTTATGAATGAACACAACTATCTAAAGCCAAGTATAAACGCAAATAAGGGTAAAGGTTCCTTACTGCAACATAGCAAAATATGTGCTGAGCGCTCTTCGCTGCAGGGAGAATTCTGCTACTAGAGCTCTGCATAAGCTGGAAATGCTTGAAGAATATCATAGGGGAAAATAAATTGCAATTAATCAGCTAGATTTTAAAGCAAAAAAAAAAAGTCTAAGCAATCAAATGAAAATATTGAAAGAAAATCTGAGGATGACAGAGCAGGCGACTATCTGAAATGATTTCTACTGCAAGACCCAAAAAGAATTTCACAATAAATTAAATCCTCAACTGGATGCTTGGAGTTAATCACTTCTTTAACGTAACTTCTGGAAACAGAAATAACCTACAAGTCAAACAGATGGTGGGAAAGGGGTTATTGGTTCTTGTTACAGGCAATAATGACGGTTTTATATCAATGATCAGATAGCAAGGATTTCTAGAAACTGGCAATCTCCTATGCTTGGATTCACTACAGCTTTGATTTTTAARATTTCATATGGAGCAAAAATATGCCTGTGTATGAAAATAAAAATATACCTACATACACAAACAACTGAAAGATTTAATTGCCAGTGTGCAGGATCCTAACTTACCCCGCTGGCAGAGCTAAGTAACAACGCTTGTTAGCAGTAGCTTGTAACGGTGTGATTTAAGAAGGCCAAGGCAGCAGACAAAGGCAAACGCAAGTTTAAAGGATACAGCAACAGTTTGTCAACATCTCCGTCAGCTTCTCAAGATGCAATTCCTCATCTTCATAATGAGAAGCAACCTCAGCGCACGGCATTTTCTCCGTGGTGGGCTCACTCTTCCTCCTCAAATACTTCAGCGACCGTTACTTTGTCATTGGAAAGCTACCAATCTGTCAGTCACGACTTCCGATGCCTCGCTGACGATTCCTTCTCCCGCCTTCCGAAGGCGATCGCAGAACTCACACCGCTAACAGCAAATCAATCTCTGCATCTGTGAGTCACCAACTGCTCTCGGCCTCTCCCTGCTGAACTCCTTCTCCGGGCAGCGACTTGGTTCACTGGTGACAGTGCTCAGGAGCCCTTTGCCACTCCTGCTTTGCTCTTAGCCTCTCAGAGGGAGCTTAACAAAGACTCCAGTTACCACCCCACTACCTCAACCAGATTTTAACATTTATTATGGCCAAAAAAGCCATAAAGGAAAACAAGAGCGGCAGAAAATATTTGCATGGCAGATAACTCACAGCTGCTCAGAAATCCTGTTCCTTTTCAGAAATCTCCCTTAGTATCATAACAGCAATTTTATGTAATTATTTCAAGCAATTCTGCATAGCTTTGCTGCCTGCAGAGCACACCAAGAACCCCACTGTCTGAATATGAGCAGGCTTAGTCCTTACTCACTTCCATAATTAGTGGACACCTCAAGCAGGGAAAGGAAACTGGCTCATCCCTTTCTGCCAGCTAATTCCCYTCCCTTTAACTCACTTCTGCAGGATGATGTGCTGGAAGCAGCAGCAATCCCCACCCACCTACAGAGCMGCGAGAACGACTTAATTCAGTATTGGCATCAGTCTACCTTGCAAAGAAGGGCTGCGTAATTGGACGGGTCCAGAATCAGAGAACACRGAGGGAACCTGCTCACGGCCACATGGGTGACAGTGGCAGGGCAGAACGCAGGCCCCCGCCTGCAAGCCTTGGCCCACAACGCTCCTGTAGGACAAGGCACAATGCTGGGCTTGTTCCCTTTGAGCTCTCCAATGCCAGGCCATTGACAAGCAAGGGGGAAGCACAAGGGAGGTTCTAACTGCTTACTAGCCTTGACGCACACATAGAGGGAAGAAGGCTCTCCACGTGCTCACAAAATCCAGAAGGCATGTAACAGGCAAATTCAAGACAAAGTAGACAGCACAAGTAGTTTTTTTCTTTAAACAGGCCACATTTTATCTAGCAGGATTACTGTGGACTTAGTTTTTTCACCTAACTTCTTCCCTTGCTCTTTTTTTGGCCCAGTAACTCTAATCAATACATGTGTGCACGCGTAGCTGTGCATATTTCTTTCTTCTTYGTCCTACAATAGACTGTCATAAATATATGCCCCTCTAAAATTAGAAAACGTGCATGATGCCTCTTCTGCTTTGAGCTACAGGCCTGCAATATCGAGCAGGTAAATGTTCTGTGGTAGCAGCAGTATTTTTCTCTGTGGCTGCGTGCTGCTGAAATGTTTATCTTAGCCCGAGTTGCTTGGCTATTGCAAAGCTACTTGAAATGATTCATGGGTCTGACAGATGTCTGSTACAGCTGGATGTGTCCTTGATTATCCCAAAAGTCTGGACAACACTGTCATTCACCATTGCCCAAATTATCTCTGTATTGACTGCAGAAGCCTCTGTGACAGTGCTGTAATGGCTAATTACCCAGGATACCTTTGATATTTATTTTATAATRGCTTAGAAGAGTTAAAAACAAAAACAACAACAAAAAATATCAATTAAAGTTATACTCTGTTCTTCCAGAACAGTTTATGCTTTAGCCTATGTGAGACCAGGCTGCACAGGCTAATTAGATCCAGGCTGTCCTTCTAAAATGGACAGATTTTCAGCAAAATAGATAAAAGGTAAATGTAAAGAATCCTGACAATGATAAATCATGGACAATAGAAGGAGCTATTAGCCAGGAGAGAATTGTATGTACAACACATTTGGAAAAAAAAATGATGATGAGCAGCCATTTGCCTGCTTTATACGTTGCAGGGAAAAAAAGAACATGTTCTGCTTAGCAAATAGAGAGAGGCATGGGCAGTGGTGCTAAATATGCGTATGTCTGTCTTGTAAAACTGTCTATAAAAAGGTTTAAAAGCAGAGATTTCCTTTCCCCCATGCTATCAATTAGTGCATTTTTAAAAACGTTTCAACAAAGTAGAAATATATTACGAAAAGTAGCGAAGGAAGAYAGGATACAAAAATCTCACTTTGAATTTTAGCGAGGATGAGATGTTCCCAAGAGAGCAGACAAAACCCCGTAAGAAAAGCTTTTTACAACAAAGAACACAGTAATTTGCCACATCCTGCCCAAGCAGGCTGGAATGCCACTCCTGTCTTAATTAGTAGCCTAACAAAGCTATCCTCCATTATTCAGGACTTCCTCTACCTTAATTTCACTGATGCCAGAAAAGAGCCTTTCCATCCTAGCAAGCGCTTGGGGCTGCAATACTGACTGACTTTGAGTCAGGCCAGCTCTGACACGGTAATTCTCCACAGCGTTAAGAAGAACATGGAAAAAAGTTTACAAGAGAAGTGCCACGGCACCGGATCACGTGGAGGRCAGCGGAAGGGGAGGCGCGACGCTCGCGGACGCCGCGCCACGGGGAGGCCTAGGCAGGTGGGCAATTTACCTGGCTTAGCAGGCGCTTAACAGCAGCGCACATGAAAAACTGCAGCAAACCTCTGATTTTAGTGGCTGCTTCTCTCTCTCTCTTTATAAACCAGACAAGGTTTAGACCAGAAAAGTTTGTGACCATTTTCTACCTGAGTTTCAAGCGATTCAGAAATTATCCTCAAAGGCAGGTTGTTCCCATGAAGTTAGTGACARAATTCCTTCCCCTTGGCTTTAATGGAACAAGGATTTACTTCCTAGAACCYTGCCCTGCCATGCCAGTCAATCTCCACTATATAGCAAACAGGAATGGGACATCTCAGCGTACTTCTGCTATATCTATTTGTAAGCAATGCAATGAATTAGGTAGAACATTTGGATATACTTAATTTTTAGGCAATTTGCTCTCTTGTAAATCAGAAATGAATGGCTGAACTCCAGCAACTAAAATACTCAGAGATGTCCTTCTTGTTTGCCAAGCTCTTCAAAGAGCTTACAATTTTTTCCAGTAGTTACGTGAAGTCATTCCCTAAAACCTGTCCATTCATGAAAATATAATATTTAGAATGCTCGCTGTTTAAAACACAAGACTCATTAGGCTGATTTCTTACTACAATAACATAATATTTTCAATTAGAATTCTGCTATCACCTGACAAAAAACCTTTTAGACTCAATATTTTCTTACCTTTTGTTAATACCAGAAGTATTCCTATTTAACATTCTACAAGAACACCTGCAGCAAGAAAAATAAATATTGGTGTTTTTAACCAGAGTAACTGCAAGCAATCATAGGAAACTATACTCTACCTCTTTGCATATTCACAGCATTGCACGCAAAGCAACAACATATCAAAAAAAGTGAAATCTAATAAAGAGAATATTAAAAGTGAAATATCATTTCCAGTTTCATACATCAGTCTTTTGGGGGCTCAGATAAAACTCTGTGAGCAAATCAAAGGTCCAGTTACTGCAGTGTGAATTAAACCCCAAGTGCTATGAAACCTTGCACAACTGAGTGAGCTGCAATGCAGGACAAGTGTCTCGGTAGCTTAGTCCAGATGATTCAGTGCAGCAAAGCTGATGCATGACACCTAAGGACCTGTCTTAGGAACATATAAGTGAATATAAACTTGAGCTGTAGAAAGGTATGGTTTGACTAAAACAGATCAATTCAAATGTTGATTTACCCCTACCAAAATCAATGCTCAAACACTGAAGTTTCCCAAAGCTTATTTGCTTGGATCTTCCCTCCTGTCAGCAGYATGTGGTACCTCCAAGCACATATTTTCCTTACATTAAGACCTGCCTCCTGCCATCGGACATGTGACACCCGCACRCAGGGGCGCTGGGCTGACCGGTGATCAGGCCGAAGGTGTGGAGCAGTCCTGGCCCTCCAGAAAGCATCACTTCTTTAACACGCTAGTGTCAACAACTGCTTTAAATCRGTTTCTGCACAGGATAAGGTTGTGTGTGAAAAAAAGCAAGCGGGCATGGACCTGCAATGAAAGAACGGCGATGCAAGAAGTATCTGTATTTCGTTGCCGCTAGCTCTGATTTTAATTTTACAGCATGTCAATGCATTTAAGATACCCAGRGAGGCTGAGTGGAGAAATGAAAACTGACGGTGAAATGGCAAATGAAAATTCCAATTCTGCTGGCAAGAATCCTTCTCACGCACTCTTTCAAGCTGAGTGGTCAGGAACAGACTAGTTTTTGATACCTTTTCTGTCATTTAACTGAGCAGAACTGGATGATGCTGGGAACACCCAATAACATTTAACAGCAGTGATATTTGGTGACTTAGGTTTTGCAGTGCCTTATATTTCATTTCCATGCTTCTCAGTAGCTTTTGAACAAACAGATTGCAAGGCACAGTGACTGATGGCTTAATTTGGGGTCCTACACCCCTTACACAACAGTCTGTGACATGGGCCTCGGTCTTGCAAGGTGCAGAACCAGTCCTTGAGCTCAAGAGGTGGCAGTGAGACAGCGGCTGACGGGTGTCCTCATGTGGCAAAGSGGAGGCTGAGGCTGTGACTGAAAATATGGAGGACTTTCTGGAAAACATTTGACAAGTTTTAAATTAAAGAAAAAAACTCATGTAATTTGGACTTTAGGCAACTCAKARTKCTCAAGTATTGAAATAAGGAATACYCATTGTCTAAAATACCAAGTTCCCCATACTGCARATCTAGGACATGGCTGTGAAAATGCCCAGTTACRAGAAACAAACAGACCCCATTGCGGGTGCAGCGTGTCCAGCTGCAGCCAAAGCTGGGCTGATCAGGGGCAGAGGGTGACACAGAGCAGAGACCCGCTCATCCTCATCCCTAGACCTGCTCATCCCTCACGGTCACAAGTGTGACAACAGGGTTGTGCAGCAGAGATACCTCTGCAGTGAGTATTGCCYCTCACACATCACTGCTTTTTGCTTTTGTTCCAAGTTACTATTGATCTTTAAGATGGATTTTATTTTTAAATCCCATACTTACTGTACTGGAGAAGAAACCCCTCAGAGYGACCAGCCAACATCCAAGGAGGGGGAGGAAGCATTCCTTGATTGGGCAATGGGGACTCTTGGGGCCAAACTCCTCCAGAGACCACGTGTTTTAACTACTGGTACCCRAAGCACTTCGGACGAGCTCTGGAAAGAGACAGCGAGCAACGGCCCAGTCCAAAAATCCTGTCTCGAGGACTGCCAAATTCCTCTCTTGGAGGCTGACCMTCCTTCTTCCCAGCAGCTCCCCAAACACAGGCCTCAGCACAACCACGCTGTGCGATGCAGGACACCGTTACAGCCACGTTACTCTGCAGTTAATCACACCAATGCAACTTCTTTTCAGTAGTCACTAYCTTGAGTCGAAACCTCTTCTAAAACCCAGTCACTCTCCCAAACAGCTACGAGAGTCAACTTTCCCTCCCTCCTCCCTTGGCTCAGAATTGCAGATAACCGAGTCACTCATTACACCACAGCCCTGAAATTCAGGGATTCCAGGCACATGACCTTTGCACTTGAAACGAGTTCCTAAAAAGATTCCTAATCTGATCCAAGACATTTTTTGCAGCTATGCTTTAATCCATACAGGGCTTGGATCAGGACCACCCCATTCATGACTTCGAGCTGCGGATTTGAACGTATTAAGGCTGTACATATATAACACAAGCACTTGCTGTGTCCAACCACCGCTCTCTGGGGACCAGGGTAGGTAGAAAGAGGGCTCTCGAAGGCGAGGGAGCCCTCGCTTCGCAGGGAAGCTGCGGTGCCCCGGCTGCGTCCTGAGGCAAGGGCTGCAGTTGTATGAAACTGTGCGAAATTCCTTTCATGCGTCTGCTGCAAACAGTGCCCTGCAGAGCCCGAACTCGCTCACCACCAGCCCGGCGGCTCGGAAATGTTAATTTTGATCATAACCGCCTTCAGAGCACAGGGAAGATGGTATTCACCTAGGCCCTGAAGTTTCATTACAATATTCTTTTAATACTTTCAGTACTTGGCAGGAGACGACAGAATCATTCGTTTTGTACACGCATACAACACTTGCTAGGATTTAAATCTCAATTAATCACACAGATTTTGCTGATCATTGTTTCTGAAGACCTTTTTTTTTCCCTCAAATACATAAAAGGTGTTTGTCAAAGAACATTGTCCTGGTTACTCAGAGCACTCAATTTTCTTCCTGTTTGCTTTTGAAAGCTATTCTGGGGGGGGGCWAAATAAATAAATAAACAAGACACACTCGTTGGGAGAATTTTTCCAGATCCCCCTGCATCTCAGTACTGCAGTCGCTAACAAGATCACTGCAAGTTTCTTAAGAGCTGTCAGACACATTTACAATTCCAATGATTAAAAGTTGCAAATGTATTATAAACTTCACTGTGTAATATTTTCCAATAATACACACAGTCTTTGCAGTAGCAGAGACCCTGATTAAAGCTAATCTGTTAAAAACCGAAATCATAAGCATGCTTATTTCAACAAAGAAAGCAAAATAATACATCAAATCCCTGAGTAAGCAGTCACAAAAGACCTTTAAATAACTCAACTTTCTACCATATTTTATTATCCTTTCCTGGTTTTATGGCATTATCTGCTACAGAAATGCAGGSAGATTTGTAAAACACTATAGCATTTAAGTCATTACATTTTATAGCTAATTTCTAATGTGGATTTGATTTTTTATGAGCACAAAAAGAATCTAATTTGCATTAGTGACAGTAACTAGAGAAATTTAACACCTGGCACTGGTTGTACCAGAAATTGAATATTAGCTACTTGGGTGCTAAAAAGCACATTCATACCTTCAAGAGGGATTTTTCATTTATTTATGCTGTACTCTCATGTTTATCATTACAAACGTGTTCTTACATCATGATGGAGGAAAACTCTCAGGAATGTAAAAACACCGTGCGATAAAGGGAGCTCATAGCAACAGCAGCAAAATGAATCATTTATACTCTAAAGAATGTACCAACCCAGAAAAAAATCTCCAGTGAAATATAAAATTAGAACCGCAGCAGTGCACGGACAATTCCTTTCCGCAAGTGCTTTTTATTTATTTATTTTTCCATAGATTCCACTGATTCCTTGCAGCAGCACATTAAATTCAAAATTAAGCTGCTGTTAAGGAAAAAAACCCCAAACCGTAGCTGACACGAAAAAGAAATACATTTCTACATGAAGAACCCACGTATTTATAAAGTGTGGAAAATTAGGAGCTGCAAAATAGGCGAAGCTGCTGTAAAATGATATGGGAAGTGACATTTTACATAGCCGGCTACAATTAACACATTGATGGCATTTTGCTGGGCTCCTTGCAGTGATAATGCTGTTGTCAAATGTGTTTAGTGCACCAAATCTCCTGGAGCCTTCAGCTAGGCAGCAAGCTTTTGACAGATTGAAGGTTCGGAGATAGGCTATCATGACAGATGGAAACTGGCACCGATGTTCAGCTTTCGCCCATCACAGGGGACCTGCCCCCCTTATTCTGCAGGGCTCCGCTCTGCAACCTTCCCCCTTCTGATGAAGGCAGGGGATGGCATTGTTAAATAGTGCATCTGTGTGAGTTAGACTACTCTGATGAAAGCATAAGGCAGACGCTCCGTGAAGCAAAAGACAGCCTCTGCTCTAACTGCATTTTAGATAGACTCGAGGAGGACTCCAGGGAGCTAAGATAAAACTTTGGTAAATTCCAGACAAAAGGAAAAAGCCCACACTAACCACTAACTGTTAGTTCTTATAGATCTATATTCATGGGCTGACGGAGTCGGCACGTACGAGCTGCCGTGAGCTATTGTGTGAGGAGCTCTGCCCGAGCCTCTTTATTATTGTTTTCATCATTTACTGAAATTGGCTGGAGAAAAAAAAAAATCCCTGCCTTACCGAGCTCCATCCAGAAAGCATATGCAAACAGGAGACAGAGCGAGCACGGGAACAAGCCCGTGCTGCTGCAAACCTCCAGCTTGCTCCGAGGCTAATTCAATTATTAGGAGAGGCTGTTCTTGCAAGTGGTCTGGGTTCTTGGATGCAATGTTAAGAGCAGGGTGGGAGCTTGTGTTCCTGAGCTTTACACAGCTGGGCATAAACAGGCAGATAATACAGTTAATTAACCTTTCACCTCCCCACACCTTTTGAAAAAAGACATTTGTTATTTTTTTTAATCAGCCTCAGGATGTTTCAAAGGCATTTTCCCCGACTATATTTGCTTCTTTCTATCCCTGACAAATTCCTGTTTGATTTCTTTAAACCGAGCTGCAGAGCTTTCCTTTTGCTGTCTTAATCTTCAATTCCACTCTCGCTGATACAGTATTTGGAGCAGCATACTGCAGCCCATTTGAGGTATGATAATCAGCTGATTAGCTAGTGAAGTCGTTTTCCCTGAGGCTCTTTTGTGTGCAAAATCCTCACACTCAATTGACATGTGGACATCATAAAGCTGATGAAATGCAATTGTAATGAACAAGAGGGAGAGGCATCTGCAGCAGTCTAAATGAAAGACCCTTCCCTCTCGACATGCTAATTCAGAAAATCTGCTCTTAACTTGTACTCCCCCTGGATCCCAATGGATGTGCATCTCCATGAATGCATATTCAAAACAGTGCATTAGCCTCAATAGCAAGTGAAATCTGAGCCTGGATGGACCAATTCTAATTTCAAGACAGATTATGCTGCATCAAACATAGTAATGATTTGACAGTTCATTTGTGACGAGAGTCCTACAGTCAAGGTTTAATGCACGGACAGGCGCAGGTGTGCCGCAAGCACCGACAAAAGCCAAAGGCTGCCGGTTACCAAGCCTCGTGTAGGAGGAAAGGTGAAACATGTTTAAGAAATTAATACCATCATCCTTAAAACGTCTTGCAACAAGGGCTCTCCAGCCACACTTTGCTCTTACCAGGGCAGATTTACGCAGCCAAACCCCAGCTAGGAAGGGCCAGAAAGGGCAGCCCGATATACYAAGGTCAGTACAAATTAGTTCAAGGATGGAACAAATTAGTCAACAAGATCAAAGAAGGTCTTTGAAGGAAAGGTTTGTCTTTGGGAAATTCGGGCAAGCTACGGCTCAGTCTGAGGGAGCCCAAGTGCAAATTGCTGTGACCAAACAGGGACCCGCAGCACRGGCAGGGAAGCGCCAGGCTCTGCATGCCCCACAGCAGCCTATAGACGACCCACCAAGATTGTCAGCAACTCTGCCCTAGCTGTTATGTCTGTTCTGGGCTCCTCTGCCCCAAACCGTTAATTGTTTTTACCAGACAGATAGCTTATACCTTCTTTTTTCATTCCTTTGTGTATATTTAAGGCAGGGAAAGAAATTCATACCTGTACTATCCTATTGAATACAGTTCCATGGGTTAAAAATGCATGAACTATTTAAATATACAATAGCAGTTACACATGTACAGCCTTTGCTACACAGAGGTTTAAGTGCTAATTAGCTTACATGTTCTGTGAGCCAGGACACTCCATCCAAGGCTCAGGAAGAATTGCTGCTTGATGAGGTCTTCATGTCATTCACTGGAATTTGTGCTGCAGGGCAGGAAATCCCACCTCGAGAAGGACATTAGAAGGGGTAGGTCTGTTCTACACTTTTGTACATTCCACATTTTCCCTGCTACACCTCTGAACAACCAGGGTGAGCAATCAGGGATAATGATACTCCCTGTGCTCTCTCTCTCTCCTACCCCTGGTTGGCTTTCTGGGGACCTAGAGGAAGAAGTCAGCACTGATACTGTTTTACCTGTTTTCCTTCATTATCCTACCACAAGGGAAAACAAGATGGCACGTGCAGCAAGCTGGGTATACCCTGATACGGCTTAAGCTCATCTGATAGATGTCAAAGCTCTAGATCACTCACTTTCCAAGGCCCCCATGGGCTTTGGCTATTGGGTGGCCACTTTCTCTGCATTGCAAGGTGGCCAACCTAGCAGCAGTGGGTTTGGGAGAAGCCAAAGCAGCTGCGCAGAACTCYGGATGGAGGCTCATGAGATTTGGGGACTTCACATAAGTGAACATTATATTCCCTCCTTAGGTCTCACTTCAATATTCTTGCGAATGTCAACAACAGTGGTTTGCCAAGCACAGAGGTCCTTCTCCCCTGGTTTCTGTTCTTATTGAGGTTTGGAAAGAGAGCTTTTTATTGTCCTTTCCAAGAGTCTGGGACAGCAATATGAAAGCATTACTTATGAAAACCATTATAATTCTAAACTTTGGAAGGTTTTGCCTGGAATTTGAAACACCAGTCATTGAATATCCCACTCCAAACAGTGGCAGCCTAGAGCTGTGCTAGGGCAGGACTTTGCTGGCTCCCCTCCTCCCCGGGCACAGTGCTTTGCTGTCTGCACCCCCCTCCCAGGTGTCCCAGCATGGGAAGTCATCTGGTTCCTGAAGGGCATCCTTGAGCCCATGAGTGCAGCCCCAGGGGCAGGCAGCACAGTTGAGGGGCTCCCTCCTCACCTGAGGATGCCCATCGGTGTCACAGAGTCCCTCCATCAGTCCCATACCCACAGGGTCCGTCTGAAGAACAAATGATGTCGTGCAAACCCCCCGGTCCCACATACGCTGCCGCACTCTTCTCCCCTTGCATCTCCTCTGTCCCCAGCAGCAYCTGCTGCAGAGGCCACGAGTCACAACCTTGGCAGCCCTCAGGAAGCATCACAGAAATGGCATCACCCTTTTGAGGCTGAAATGYTAATGAATTTTACTTTGCTAACAGAATCAGGACCATAATTTAAAATAGTAATGGTCTCACTCCAGAAGTGATGTGTTTCACAGAGCTTCTGACATGATCATTTTCCCTSATTCTTCAGTTCTTGTGATGAAAACACACTTTAAAATGGCTTCCAAATCTACTACATTATCACAATACCATGCTACGGTGCTCTTTATGCCATCCTGCCCCTATTTTCCTTCAGCCTTCATGCTCATACTACATCACTTCCAGAAGCTCCAAGAAGATTTTTGAAGCAATACGCAGCAAAACATTTTTAGAGTGCAGGTGACTTTGCAAACGCCACTGGAACGTGATACTCCAGCCTYGCAGAACTGTTATTTTAATCACCTTATCCAGGGCTTTTTTTGCAGCTTTAAGTTCTTCAAGTCGCCCTGCACTATGCGGGAGTTGAATGCCTGTGACCAAGACCAACATTTTATCTAAAAGTGTGATTATCACCAGGACTTCTTTTTAAAGAGTTTTTTCCTCTGCTTTTATTTACAATGAGCATCGTGCTGCTCCTGAGGGCAGAAGCAGCCGTTCTTGCCTGGTGTCCAAATGCACAGAAGTCCTACGCCGTGTTTCTTCTTGGTGGCTGGAATAAATGACCTTTCCATACATTCTGCTATCAAGAATGCTGTAAAGTTTAAATTGGGCTATCTGTAATTAACTATGTTTTTAAGAGTCTGTAGGCAGGGCTCTACCGTATTAACAGTTTCACAAGGAGGAAGCAGAACTTAAACAGAGGAAACACACACAAACATGCTCTTGTTATTTTTAAAAGTGGAATTGCAGTAAACAGTGGGGTTTTTTTTTTTTTTGAATGGCAGCCTCCTTTGGACAATACCTAATTAATAAATCAATTAAATTAGCAGAAGCCCAAATGAATTGTTCACACACAGTTTTCAGGAGACAATGACACCTAAAAAYATATATACCCTATATTTATCTGTTTAGTTGAATCTCCTGGCTCCTTTTTGTAATTTATTTATGCTTACTTTTTTGTTAAGGTCACCAAGAACAATGATTGTTTCCTTATGTTTCCTTAAAAATTTTTATGTAAAAACATAGAGAAAGGAGCACACCGTGGAGACCAAGAAAGGACCCCTGGAAGCCTGAGGGAGGCACAGAGAAGAGGTGAYTCGCCACTAGCAGCGATGCTCTCTCTCACATGCCAGCTCAGCACAAAGGACTAATATAAACGAGCATTTTTGCTCTGGATATTTCCAGAAAAGATCAGAAAACTTCTGCTTTTCAGAACTTCTAGAAAGTTCCAGAAAAGTTCTGCTGTTGGCTGTATCTCAAACGCTCTAAGCAGACACAAGGGGGAAAAAAATCACTGCGAATTTCACATTACCCTGTGCAAACACTGGAGTATAATTTGACAGAAGAGCAGCAGGTCTAACGCTCACCAGTGTATTTACAGTCTTTGAAGAATACAAAGAATATAAAGACCAAGAAGAATTAAGTGTATTTTAGAAAGTGTATTTTCCAATTCTTGCTTTTTTCCCCTCACCTCTACAATTTAGTGAACAAGTCAGGATAAAGAAAACAGAAAACCCTGCCCATGCCTCAGTTCCTATGGGCTTTTCCTCACGAAACCTCTCCAATGAGTGATATCCCCAGCCTCTCTACCTGGGCAGCTCCAGAGCCTACGGGCTAGTTCACACCTCTTGCATTATCTCCCTTGGAGGTACCTGTCTGCACTCCTGCACTTCATGCTATGGCCACCACTAAGGTTGGTAACAGACTGAAAGCTCCCCGAGCCAAGCAGAAACGCCTGTGTTACGACAGTAATTTTGGTGCAATATTAAAGAGCAGCTATTAAGGGCTATAATATTTAATATGTGCTCAATAGCACGCTGCCTGATAATAAGCTCAACAGCACGCTGCCTAATCAATCAATATTTTGTTCAGGATCAACAACAACTGGGTGCCACATCTTTCTTTGCAGACCCAGTGCACCCAGCGTATGGTTGCTCTGGTAAAACGCAGCAGGAATCACGGAGAGGGCGGCATTCCTCAGCCAGGAGGTCGATGGAAGGGCTCCTCTCTCTCCTATTTTCTATCACCTCTTTAATGTGCTTATTGATACAATACTTAAAATTTGTCGTTAGCTCATACATATTCCTAAATCCTCTCTCTTTTGCAGCTTAAAGCACCATACCAACAACGGGAAACAAAACGTATTGCTTTTCCAATCAGACCATAGTGCTTAGAAAGCACAGTGTGGTTTAACGTAAGTCTGTTGAGGGTTTTGGGACAACACTCCAGATCATGTGCAAAATGCACCTTTACATAATGATTTCTGAAAGGATTTCAAAATTCAATTTTCATTCAATATTTCAATGACAAGCAGGACGAGAAAACAAGCCATGCGGTGAGATGAACAGCCACCCTGTTGGGCTGCTTGGTGCCCCCTTAGGAAACATCCCMGGCCTCCTCCCCTGCGAGGCCGTCGCCAGCGCTCACCTCGGGCGCTTTCAGCAGCCGAGTCACGTGCAGTCTGGCCTGGCTCAGCCGCAYCACGCTCGCCCGGCCTCTGCAGACGTACACTCGGTACCTTCGGAAATTTAGAGGCGAGTTGCATGCAGATGGGTGAAAAAGGAGAAATGAAAAAGTGTTGCCATGTGAAAAGTTTTCCAAGTAAATTATCTCCCAGCCATACCTAGGAGTAACCTTATCACCAACCAACACCAGCCTGCAGAAGGGGATCCCAAGTGGTCTTGTCTGTGCTTGACAAGCTGACAGGTACATCAGGGGACACTGCCTCGCGACAGCAGCTAAGTGCTGCACTTTACCTGGCATATGATGTAATTATACAAGTGCACGGCTCTCTCCTCATTCAATTAATTTCTTTTCCCCTTTACTTGGCCTGGATAAAACTTTTTCATTTAGCTAAGATATTAGAAGTGACCCAGAGCAATGAGCTTAGCACTGTTTTCCTGCACAAAGTCACCTAACAGCCACCAGCTAGCAAAGACACCTGCCTCACTCCTGTCTCCTGCAGCAGTTCGGAGGACTAAGGTCAAAACTAATGCCCAAGGGCTAAGTATTTTCCACAGTTCGAGCACAGAGAGGCTAATCAGAGAGGGTCATTGCAAATATTATCATATCAGGGCTGCTCTTCACTTCTGCTCCATCTCTGAAAATTCCACCTCATCCCAATCACACTTTGTGCAACTGTTTTTCCAAAGGAGTCGGCTTGTTTTGCCCGAATCGGAGGCAGAGAAGGCAGCACACTGATGGAGGTCCAGCCAGCAATGGATTGATTGTGTAGCCTGAGGGCCTCATGTAGACACGCCAGCCCACAGACTCCACTGAAATCTCTACATGCCAGAAGTGAACTCTTGCTTCCAGTACTAACATGGACTCCTTTAACTGCTCTAAGATCCTCATCACCCTCATTCAAATATGAGTCTGGTTTTGTCCACCACGAACATCAAGGAGGAAAACTCCTGAACATTAGGCCCTCTGACAAACCCGCTGCTTATTAGAAAATTAAATAGCAAAGAGTCCTGCCTAAACTCKCAGGAAACTAATCCCTGATGGTGCAGAACCTGCTGACTGGACATCTCTGCAGTTTTACTGCAGACCAAGGCTCCTTCTCTGCTACCTTACCTTCTCACCTGATGTGAACCATGAAACTCCTCCAGCCTGCACCWYCTYTGCTCACGCTCTTGCTGCCTGTGAAGAGCTCCACAAAGACAACAAGAATGGTAAAAGCTTGCTAAAGTTTTGGTTTTGTCCTAACGAATCACTAAACTGATTAGATTTTATGCCCTGGGTGAAATAACATTCTACAGTTCAAAATTATTATACACCCTGCAGTGATTGCTTTCACCAGCAGTAATATTTTCTCAATGCCCTTGGACTAACATGGTTTGCTTATTCCCCCAGAACAGGCCAGCATAAATTCCCTGATGTCGAAACAGCCGAGTCYTTTCCCAGGTGAGGAACCCTACCACAGCTGCCTGCTTTGGGGAATTACTGCAGAAAAATCATTGAAACCATCAACCTAGTGCACAGCAGCAGTACGAGAGGCAAACAAGATATCAGGTTGTATTAGCAAGGGGATAGAATACTAAACAAGAGGTGATGCTCTTGCTGTATACGAGTCCTTATTAGCAATAACTCACATGGCGCCTACCTAGACCTCTTTGCAGGGCTGGGCACGGTGATGCAGGAAGCATATTCCTGCCTTGCAGAGGCTGCAGGGGATATCTACCACCACGCAGCAAAGTTAATAGCAGGTCTCTAAAATCTAAGAGGTAAAGAAAGGTTGCAAGAGTTGAATTATTCTCCCTAGGAAATAACAGCCACAGATGTGACCTAAAAGCAAATTTCAAAATTATGGAACGAGTCTGATAAAGTTGCTAACAATAAATTCGTTCAGAGTGGCAAAATATTCACAAATGTAAAATGTAAATGTTCCAAAAATGTGATTAAAGAAAAAAATCAGAGAACTGAGCTACCTCATGCACAAAAAAAGCAAATGTGTCTCCATTCCCATTCAGCCCAACAAAAAAATTGTCATTGATTTCAGAGGTAGAGCTATCCTGGAGTAATCCTGAGAAAGATCAACAAAAAAACATTGCACAGAGATGTTTTGCAAAGCAACGTTTTGCTCAGCTATTCATTTCTGAGCTAAGAGGAGCAATGGAGGAGAAACATCCAGAAGAAAAGGTTAAATTACACTAGAAAGGCTGGGTGACATTTCTTCTTTCTGCCTGGGAGATCACATCTTTAAAGAAGTTCCCAGCTCTGAGTTTTCCCAGGCAGGCATGGAGAGCTGAATCTGTCCTGGAGGAGAGGCTAAACGCTCTAAAAGAGGATTTTCTCTCCCCTTCTGTATCTAGGGCGAACTACTAGTTTGCACGTGGGGAAGAGAGATTGCTGGAGGTCACCACCTAGACMGGAGACTGGGACCACGCGTGTGGGAATCGCTGTCCTGCAAACCTTCAGTAACTACTGAGGCTGATCCAAGTGTGATGAAAGGTGCCTGTCACGGCACCTTCCCCTGCCCAGGAGCAAGGGCTGGAGGAAGGGAGCCTGCGTGGTCCCTAACTGAGGGGAAGAGCACCAAGCCTGCGTGCAGCGAGGCCTCCGGCTCGCCCCGCGGGGAGGGAAGCGCTTCCCGGAGCCCAGGCAGAAGCGCCGGACCCGGACCCGGAGGGGCGGCTGAGCTCCCTCCCCGGCAGCGCTGCCGGCGCAGCGCGACGTCTCCCGCTCCCCCTGCCCACCTCGCRCCATAAATGTCAGGCTGCAGCCGTACTGGGCATAATTAGCCTATGATAATAAATTACCCACATTTTCAGGGAAATATTAGAGACCATCATTATCCGGAATAGAGCTGCATTCAGCCACACAACCCTACCTAACATGATGGATGGAGTAGTCACATCCACTGAATACATTTATCTAGAATGGAGTGATTATTTCAAAGATGAACACAGTCAGAAATAAGTGCATATGAATCATATACTACTACACACTGGAGAGTACCAGAGTAGCAAGGGTTGTAGGTCAGCTGACCAGCCCATAGCTTTTAGTTGGTAGATTATTTCAGACATATACCCTAGGATTTTAAAGCTCAGTCTCAAAATCCCTCTGAATTTAAAAACGATTCCATGTTTCCTCTTGGAAAGAATAAAAAAAAGAAAAAAAAAAAAGAGAGAGAGAGAGAGAAGTACAGGAGGTCTTTTTCCCTACCTCCGAGATCACTGCTGTTATTGATTTCACTATCCAACCACACAGGAAAGCTTATTGCACACAAAATCACATTATTAAAATTGTTTTTATATAAGAGCTAATTACTATAGAAAAAAAAAAGGCAAACAGTGAAGGACTTTTGCAAACAGTCACTCATATCCAGCTGGCTGTGGGATAAAACAGGAGCTGCTACAGTAGAATGGTCTCATCAGCTCCACAAGACCTAYGCGTTCATTTTTTCACTTTTTAGTTTCTATCAATTTCTTCTTTTTTTTTTTAACCTTTTCCAACCATTTTAGTAAAGCAATGGAATGAACCACAGACAAGGTTCACAATTCTATTTCAGAGCAATATCCAGGCATCAACATCATCGTGCCTTTTTCTCTTGTGTTCTGCAAATGGCCAGGATGACTTTAGACATCAAGCTTGCATACCTGCACATGGAGATCAGCGCGTCCTTGTAGAGCAGCTGAAGTCTCCAGAGCTCTCTGAACGAAGTCAGTTGCTTCAAACAAGCTGTGTGGATATCTAGCTTTGTATAGATTTGTCTTTCAAAAATGCAAGAGCATAAAAGTGTACTTTCTACAGATTTCTCYGAATTCTAAGCATTGCTATCTAAGCTTTGTTATAAAAGGCATAGGCTTTTCATACAAAGGCAGCATATCCAGGCACACAAGAGGAAACAAAGTCCTATGAATTTTCAGCCATATTCCACGATTTTCCATCATTATCATCCCTAGAAGAGACAGTATTTTTGTTCTCCTCCTCTTCTTCCCAGTCACAAACATATTTCTTGACAATTCCAAGACAGCTGAGGAGAAAATTGTTTCAGCATTGGGGGGATGAAAAAGACAGAACTCGATAGAGAAGAACAGAATAGGAAAGAGGACGTAGGAGCCTAACTTGTTCATTTGTTTAGAGTCGACTCTTTCTGGAATAAGAACATTTTAAATAAATATTTTAGGTATGTTTTCAATCAAGCCTGAGTGGAAATTAATATTGCAACATATTTGTTTGGAAAAATCTGAAATACAGCAATACTAGCAATTTCTACTGAAAGTGCACCTATGTGACRTACTATAAGATGTCAGAGGATCCACTGGTGAATCACTTCTTACCCCTTCTCACTCTCCCAAGGCTGTGAGGCTCTCCAGGAACAAAARTCCCTCTCATTAAGGCACCTTTCCTTCCCCTCGTTCGCGGGCTGCCTTCTGTCACTGCTAGGCTGCACAGAGCTATATCACGGGGTGGCACACTGAGTCAGCACCGGGAAGTGAGGAGCTTCCCCTCCTGGTTTCCGTTATTTTACCTGCCAACAGCATCTGTGTGGCTCCGTGGGGTAAAGCTCAAAGGAGGCAGCAGGAGCAGGATTTCTTCATCTTCCCTCAGCTGCTGGTGAAGCCCCTCCCTCCAGCAGCACCAGGGCGGTGGGACCCAGCCCTCTGACTTCAGTCAGCAAACGGGTAGAAAAGGCCACCTGAAAGAAGTCTGCTGGGTCTTCAGYATGTCAGTGTCTGCAAAATTTAAAYGACATTTAATAAAACCTYACAAAAATAGCTTCTGTATGAAACAGAACAGTTAAAACTTTTCATGCATGACCAGAAGGCATCATCTGTTCATGCATGCAATTTATCTAAYGTGTGTGGAGGCATTTCCAAAAACACAAATGCACACCCATACACCTGCCTACAGTGACACTGAAATCATTTCATGAATTAAAAAAACAGGGTTTGCTAGAATATTAACACTAGCCATCATTCTCTTTGCCAAGGCAGAATTAAGTTTACATTATTTTAAAAGTGTTGAAAATCGTTACTTTTTCCCCGTAAACACAAGCTGAAATGAGCAATAGAGACATAATGATCAGCTGCTTTGTTTTCCTGATAGAAGCCTGACTCAAAYCCCAAACCCCTGAAGGTGCAGACAAATGGGAGACTTGCTCGAATTAATTTGCCCAAAGAACAGGTAATCATGAAGATTATCCCAACGTTTGATGACAGGGAAGCCTATGGTCATGCACGCCCAGTCACCCACACATCTTGTCACTGAAAACAAAGGACGTGTATCACACTGAATTCCTTGGAAACCACTGCACAAGAATCACTCTGATATAGCCAGGTAAGTTAATTAGTAAATAAGCAGCAGCTTATGTGATGCTGCTGCATCTTCACTAAACTTATAACAAAGCCACCAGGGGGACCAGGTCAAAGACATAATTTTTTTCATTGTCATTCTGCAGGTATGATGCAATTATTCAATGTAATGCGCTAAATAAAGGGTCAGGCCATTTCCGCAAAGGGCAATGTCAAAACTCCAATTGACTTCAGTAGGAAGGGAAAAGGGCCTTAAGCAAGCAGGTAGATTTTCATCCAGGTCCTGCTGTAAGACTCATAATTCAGCACAATTACTTWAAAAAATCTTTGTAATCAATTTTTAAAGCTGTTATTACTCCATGAAATTTTTCATTCAAAATATTTGCTGAATATACACTATGGTTTTCAAAACACGGCTTGGTGGAGAGAGCCTTTCCTGTGCATCAAACACCAAGTACACCTAAAAATGGTCTAGCAAGTCTCTCCATGCAGGAAACGTCAGGAAATTTTTTGCTTGGGTTGATAAGCATGATGGAATTTTGAGGAAAAATTGAAGTTTGAATTACTGAAATGCAGATTTAAATGTAAAAAAAAAATATGAAAAGGACTTTCTTCACACATTTGATTATAAATTATGTAAATGTGAATGAAAGCAGCTTGTCTTTGGGSAACAAGGAGGGGTCACTGTCTACTGACAGGTCTTCAATATGTGGAGAGGGCTTTCCATATGTGTTAGTGCATTTTCCCTTAGCCTGGTTTGAGACAGTGAGTTAGGAAAACAGGAGGACATGAAAACATCCTTCACCCAGCGGCCTGGCCACAGCTGAGGCTTCAGCACAGCCCATGTCCTCTGCATCCCCAGAACATCCCAAGGCCTAGCCGGGCACAGAGCCGATAGAATTGCTTTAAGAAAGTTGTATATGAAGTAACATTGCTGTCACCTATAGAAAACACAACAATGACTTTATCTTTAGATGRAAAATATCCCATGAATGTCTTGACATTTGCAAAGAATTAAATTGTACCATTGATCCATAGTCAATTGACTATACACAAAGCTATGGAAAACCATAGRCCTATCCCAGTGAGAATGGGAAACTTTGGGTAGCAAGAAGCTGTTGCATATTAATCCCTGTTTATCTGACTCATGTGGATTACAGCTGATACAAAACATTTCAGAGCAAAACGAATAGCTTTAAAGACAGCATTCAATAATAGTATAAATCCACTTTTAGACATTTGATTCAGGTCCCAACGGCAGAATTCCCTTTGATTTAGGATCAGAAACAAAGAAGGAATGCTATTTCCAAGTGACTGGTTTATTGGAGACCATTATCAAGTTATCTGAGATTTTTTAAACCCACAAGAGTTTAYACAACACTTTTCTGTAGCTCTATACAGGATTTTGACTTTTTTTTTTAAATTAAGAGCAGAGCATAATCTTTAATTCAGCCCTACTGAACCTACCAAGACAGCAGTGGCTTCTAACTCAAATCAGCAGAGTCACAGTAGAGTCACCCCACTTTCATTCAAAGCTTAGTTTGGATTTCTTTGAAAACAGCTTGCGATTTCAGGATGGTCAGATGGCACATTTGGGTAAATTACAGCATTTTTTCAGAAGGTTCRTTACAGCTTGAGGTAGGCCTCATTTCCAGCTCTACTATCAGGAAGAACAGATATGGGGAGAGCTATAAAGAGCAGAGCCTTCAGGTGATTTATATCTTCTCATCAAATGAAAGCTATTTTAAAAGTAAAGCTAATAGAGAATTTAATATAAAAAGAGGTTTTGAAACTGGCACATTTACGGCAATTCATATTTAAGAACTTGTGCAACTTAGCCAGTTCTGTCCCATATATAATTTTTAACTATATAAGTAACATCAGGAGGGAAATTAGTTCCTTTAGTTGCACATTATTTCTGTGGTCGAAATACTAAGTTCTGACACTGCCTAAGAACACGAGAGCTGCCTGCCGGGTTAGACCACGGGTTTATCCAGACCAGTTTCTCTCTAAAGCAACTACTACTGGCAGATATCTCAGAGAAAGGAGAAGAAACAAAACACGCGGACGGAGCCTTGGCGTGGTCTCCCACCTTCCCAAACAAGCGCTCAAGTGCRTGGTTCCCAAGCTGGAAACACGTACGGAACTTTCCTTAGGTGTCTTTACATGATCGCTAGGCCACATACAGGTGAAAAATACTATAATACTTCATTAGCAAAAATAGTAGTAACTACTACGGTAGTATAAGCARTATGGCATTAGGTCTCCTAAAGCACAAGTCTAAGGAATAGATGTTGTTTAATAACTTTACCTCCTCCGTTTAAAGATGCATTTATGCTAACACATGCATTTTAAAATGGAAACTATTTTGCACAATTTTAACCCGCTCTCTTTCCTTACTAACCCAAGTTTGAACTACACTCAAAATAAGAGCGTATTTTTGATCGTATACATAATTGTGTTCCTTTTATTAGGTAGCACAACAAACAGGAACAGCAATTTTCAGGTGTTACAACCACCCATATAGTAAACCTTACTGCACATCCTTCCCACAAAGGAGATGCAAAGGAGGRATAATCACGATCAAAGGGAATTCACGGTGCAATATGCCTAGAGTCACCAAACATTAGTGTGCTACTCACCTGCTATGGAAAAGGTATATATTAATGTCATTACCTTTACAGAACAGGGAGAGCGTACATACCCACCTCATTTCTTGCATTGAGTCAATCTCACATWGGCAATTCAAAATAGATCGTAACTCACATTAGCACAGCTCCAAAAATCAGTGATTAAAACAATTAACTAGCACCAAAAAAACCCACAAAACTAAAATAGGTCGTAGCAAATACATATATTTTGCTACATGTGTGCTAATTGGCACACACAAGCGCTTATTGGGTGGTCACAAATGAGGATATACATCCCAAACCTCTACTGACCCCAGACTTGCTTCCCCCCGACCCAAGGCAGAGCCTGCCTTTTGCTGGGAGCTCTTGCAGACGGGGCACAGGCCCCTTGCGCCTGCCATCCCGGCATCTCCTCCCCCAGCAGAGCAGGATCCGTCCCGGGCAGACCCCCCAGCTCCTCATCCAAATGCAACCCATTGGAAAACACTCCAAACGACTTGCTAACAAGGGTTTGCAGAAATAAATTCTCAAGGACCCACGGGAAGAATTTAAAGCAGTGGCAAGTGACTGTATATCAGCATCTGTAAAACTGAGGAATAAATACAGCGAAACACAATCAGCATCCCCTGGAAAGCAAGGCCCCCTCCCAAAGCCCGTGCTTTTCTGCGGCAAGCGCACAAAGCGCTACTTTATGGTTGCGAACCACGAGAGCAGCTTCTGTTCCTCTTTTACAGCGYTTTCAGCACAGCCTTTTTGTCTTTGGAGATAGCTCGATATGTAAATGCCCTTCCACAGCCTCTGCAGAATAAGAAGGAGCTCTTAGGAACTGGAATTCTATTTATATTTATCATAACTTGATAAGAGTAGTGTGTGTTTATTTAAATACTCTCCCATTATTTCTCCTTAACAACCGGCAGCTCTGAAGTGCRGTTCTAAGTCTGTTTACACCACACAGATATCAAATTGACTTGCTAATGGTAACTTTTATTCGGTATCCATGGGTTACTGTGTCATGTGATTTGACATCAAGTACAGACAGTGCTGATTAGTAGCATCCAGTTCTGTCCATCTCTGTGCATCACTGAACCATCTGGTCATTTATTCACTAATAAGCCCCTAATGGCCCAAATATTCACCGGCCTGTCATTGTGACATGGCATAAAATGCCTACATCTTTCAACTTGCTTTGACATGTTGCTTGTTTCACATCAAAACCCGTCATTTACAGGAAAAGAGCTCAGAGGGGTAAAAACTTGACCTAATCTGCAGTGTTAACACAAAGACAGAGGCTTTGTTATCTGGTAGCCTGACTGAAAGCATGTAAATGGGCATGAATTCATTTTGTACATTTTTCCATTCTCATTTTACAACATTCTTTAAGTTTGGTATCATCCCCAATATGGGCTTTTATGCGGGTTTCGCTATGAAATTTCTTTATCGGTTAATATGCTGAGAAGTGCCTTCAAGGGGACGGGGTTCTTGCAGGCGTTTGTCAGTTTCTGCACAGAAAACRTCCATCAGCCACAACACGGAGCCGCCCAACTTTCCTACTCCCTTCTTTTAAAAATTAGCGGCACTGAGAATTTTAACTTTTTTTTTTTTTCTCTCCTCCACTTATTTTCTCTACCCAGATATTAGTGAGTGGTATATATTCTGCCCTAAAGGATGGAAGATGCAYTAGCTATTTGCAGCATTTTATGCTATATTTTGCAAAATCCTAGTAGAAAAATCTCACAGTACATCAGCGTGTAGCAAAGTCAAACAAATTATTATTTAAGATTCTTGAACACTTTGGAACTAAGAAATATCTTTTCAGTCCTATTGCACTACATAGCTACAGAAGAAAGAGGTCACAATCAATGCTTTATTTTTTTTTTAATCTTACTGGATATGGCCACACTTAAAATAGTTTAAAAAAAGCAAACACCCATTAAACTAATTGCTGTTGAAATCTTGGTTAATACATCATTAAAATGTGATTAAAGCATGATGTAATTGATTGTAACTAGAACACTTAGGGTGGTTTTATGGCTCTGCAGTCATTGGTGTGATGGGACACATAATTCACCCAGTATGTTCGCTCGGCTCCGTGCGTGCCTCYATCGGAGCACCGGCCTGGAGCAGCAGCAACGCTCCGCGCAACAACCACCTCCATTGTGCCGCGCTCGGCCTCCAGCACCACTCGTAGCGGGATAATTAAAACAAAAATAATTATTTTTTTTATCTGTATTTTTTTTAAAGAACAACTATGTTTAAAATAATCCTTTTTTTGTAAGCTGGCATTATATATATATATATATGTTGCCAGGGTGGTTCCTGTTAATGACATATCATTCAGAATAAATACTTTGCCTGTGCCTGCTAGCAAATGTTATCAGAGAATTCAGGTTGGGTAATGAATCAATTTGAATGTTGGCATCTTCATGCTGAGATTCAATCAAGTTTAAAGTTAATTTAAAATTAGTTAGGTTACAATACTTACAATCACACCCATAAACCAGTCTTGCATTTATACATCTACAGGATTTAGTATGTGAACTCCAATGTTTCTGCTTTTTGATTATTCACTTTACCAATCCTTGCTATATTAYATTATTCCCCAGGGCATCAATAAACACATTCACTCCTGTCTCATAAGCTTGACAACACCTTTTGCTCTTACTCAGAGCTCTCAAATCTAGGAGTGGCTGGAAAACAAGGACTGTGTTTTGTGCAAAATGTTGAGGGTTTGAAACTAATCTCTATTCAACATTAAAACAAAACCCAGAGCAGAGTCATGTCAAGCAATCCTTGAACCGATATCCTTCTAACCCCTCAAAAGGGCATCTTATTCATAATGCTATTGTTTATTCCTCTGGTTTTAAAGAAAAATCCCACCTTACACATGCAAAATCTTTTTGACAACTTTTAATCAAACTGGAGAATTTCTATGAAAAAATTCTTTTGATGACCTGTCATTTTTGGATGGAAAAAGCACTTTTGTCAACAACACAAACTGCGATCAATTCAGGATTCATCAGCATTTAAAGAAGTAGGACTTAAAGGTGCCAAAATACTAAATTTCAGTTCTTAGCCCCTTACAGGCTTTCTGCTTAGGATTTTTTAAAATACATTGTGCACTTCTGTTTGATATATAAAGTACAACTGCTTACAAATGCTGAGAATGAATAGCATTTGGAAAACTAATCTTTTGCATCTCATTCTTTTTTTCTGTTTTTGAAAATTAACTAACTAAATTTTTCAGTTGAGAAGTCTCATTGTAGCAATTTTGGTCACACTGACACATCTGAAAAGCATTTCAATAATTTTAAAATCTTTTCTGCTATTAACGCTCATTTGAAACTTGCTTGCATTAAAAGTTCAGTTGAAGAAAGAGAAGCTCAGTAATGAAGAAGTCATGAAAATCAAGTTTTTTCTTTCTTTTAGTTGAACAAAGGGTTGAAGTGAGCCATGCTGTTGATATTCAAAAATATTTTTCAGTGTTCAGTAAAAGAATGAATCATAACCCGCTCCATAACCCCAACCTTTGCTGTGAAAAACGTTCTGTTTGCCTAACTGGCAGCCGCTGACAAAACTCCCAGTTCCACTCAGCATCTAATAAGCCTGGGCTCACCACCAACTCTCAAGGAATAATGCTGATGGAATGAGAAACCGAGAGAAGTGTTTATTTCTGAGATTTAGAGGCAAGTTTCCCCTGAGGAGTTATGCTGCTATATTTGGAACAGYGTTTGCAGTGTGATGGGGTGCAGGAAAGCTTAAACATATCTTGACCAGCTAGCTGCAAGGCAACCATAAAAGTACTGTCAGCGGCAGTATATTACAGGATTTGCACAAATCTTTAAACATAATGTTGTTGTCAGGAGTGGGTACACAGACACAAATAGAATAAATCATATTTTCTTAAAAAGTAAGGTGGCATGATTCATTTCAACCAGGGCAAAGGTGTTATGTTGTTACAGAGCAGTGACTATTATGGGGCAGTATCTGTTGTCATCAGTTGGCTACATTTTGAACAGAACAGTGTCAAAATTTCACTTTTTTACTGCACAAAGGCAAGTCTACTTCTGGCATGTTCAGTTAATGAGAGAAAAATGGTACTGATATCTTCAATGCTTAGCTACTTCAAATACTGGGCCATCCCTTCAACCACCAAATCCCCTTGAACTGAAAATCAGAATATTAGGTCCAGTTATTTTGAAAAAATAAAAAGCAAAGCAATTGTTCGTCATTGCTAAAATCCAAATATTCGACTTTCTCAGGAAAATGCTGTTTTGATGGATGATCTTTTACACTTACTGAAGACAAGCAGTTGTAGCCTGAAAATTGGCCATTTAAGAAGCTGGCTAATAAGTATTAAAAGGAAATCTTATTATTAACTTCTCACATACAAGATAAGAAGATTGTATTTGTATAGCACTACTTGACCAAACACCATGCATTATGCAAAGCGGCAGCAGATGCTATTCATATTATCTCAACAGGTGAAAAAAATAAGGTATGAACAGATGACAAGGGGGATTAAAARAGTTAAACATGGAATCAGTGGTTTAGCCCCCATCTCCTGCATCTGCTCTCAACAGGATATGTTTGGCAATCTTCCCCAGACTTCTTTGCAGAGCTTAATTCCTTGCTCTTCAAAATGAAGAAATACCAATATTTTACCACTGTTTACATTACCAACTGCCTTGTTGTAGCAAGTAGAGCTACTTCTTTTTCAGTAGCTTTTTAATTCAATGAGTACCAAGATAAAGATTCCTGACCACCTATGAAGAAATCTGCCAACAAACTTACAATGCATAGAAATAATAATATTTTGCTACTACTCGTTTAGAATTTAACACAATAGCAAAAAATTTTAATACTCAAAGCCCAAAATGCAAAATATATTCAACCAGCTTCTGAATTCTTTTTCTTGAAAATATCCACATTTTTAAATGCAGCTGTAAGTGTCTGTGGAAGTGACATTTGTGCAACCAACTCAAATTGTGAGTATTAATACTCCACTGCATCCATTTGGGCTAGGTAACATCATAATGGTATTTTTGACATTCCATGTAATTATATTCTGATTCTATAAGGACATTTATGCATTTGCTCAACTTTTCATATGTGAATATTTCTATTGATTTTACAATGTATTCAAGTCTTTGAAATATTGGGGCCTAAGCACAAGGCTAATTACATGCAAACATAACATTTGTAACTCTTCTACTGATAACAACTGCCCCAAAATTGAAGCTAAATGTGCCTATTACTACGCCTAATTGTGGCTTTATTAAATATTTTACTTGGAAGCATTGCTATAGAAATTTAGACCTGCAGGTTTGCTATTCAGATTCCAAATCATATATTTTATATAAAACAGTTTATTAATGCAGCAGAAATCCTGYTGGCACATTGATCACCCTGCAGCCAAGCATGTCACGCTGGCACATCCTCTTCCAGCGAGGTGCTGCGGAAGCATCCTGCCTGCACCCCAGCAGCAGAGTTCACGATAGGCTGATCCATTATTACTTTCCAACAGCAACATCTCCAATTCAGTAAGACTCAAGTAGGAGCAGATATACGCAATAAGCTAATGACCAGGCTATAGTGATATCCATATGGTGATTAGAGATGTGGACCTAGATTTTTAATGAGCCCGAGTCCCCCTGCGGAAACKGGAGCCTCAAGGCACGCCTTGCCGCCCTGACCTTGGCAGTGCGGTCAGCACCCACAGCTGACCCGTGCTGGCACAGCAGGCACATCCCGAGCCTCCTCAGCCCAGAGTCACACTCACTTCAGGGATATCAAGCACTTCACAGGCAGCAGAGAGGTGCTGGAAGGCCACGTCGCCCATTTCTACAAGAGCACRTCTTGGTGCACAAGCCCCAAGCTATCAGCCTCCGAGCACTTCCAGACCCACTAATCACTCTCAAATGATCTGATCCCCCGTTTGCTCCCTGAAGTAATTAACTAACAAAGGTGATTATCCCGGGGTCACCGGCAGGCTATGAAGAAATGATTGTTCTCACAGAACTGGAAGCCTGGAAATGAGAACTGTGCTTGTCTGGTCCAGCACAAAGCTCTGACCTACTCTGCTGCAGTGAGCACAGCAGACTCCGCACATGCTCACCTCAAACAGCACCGAGGCTCTGAAGTCCACACAAAAAATACAATAAATGCTGCTCCATCTGCTTCCCCTACAAAGCAGCCATTTGTTATTTTCTACAAGAATCCATTATTACCTGTAAATTCTTTAAAAGTGATCATAGGAAGTGATATAACAGAACCCCATGAGGGTCCTTAGATGACAGAGCCTCTAACTCATTACATTTTCTGCCAAGATATTAATTAAATACTATAATTAAATGATTCATGAGAGGAAAAAGATTGATACAGTATATACTATGCCATCACTGAGTAAAAAAAAAAAACTTAAAGCCTGGCAGTGGAGATGTATCTGTACCAACCGTGTATCTCCAGGTAAACAAATTTAAGATCCATTATGTATATAATAATGACAAACTGTTGGTTCATTAATAGAAAGCTTTATGCATATTTTCTTGGTCTCTATTTGTTGTGTCCTGTAGAATTTTTTGTCATCTATACAACTAKCTGATGACACAATTTTATTTGTAAACAGAATGATTTATGAGGACTTTTWGCTACAAAAAACAAGTGCTTGACCCTAAACAGTCATCAGCTACTTTGGTTGATATTTTCAGAAAACAACCTTCTTATTCTAGAGTTGCAGTTTTTGGCAAAGTGCTTTGAGACCCAAGAGATTTTCAGATACTGAAGAATTAAAAGTTAATCCAAACTGAATAGAATTTAAGAACTTATGGTAATTCTAAAAAAAAAAAGCCCAGACACAGAGACATTCAAAAAGAGGTTCTCTTGGGAAATGAAAGAGCTGCTGCATACCCCCTGCCCAGGTGAGATCAGAGCTAAGGCACAAGGTCTGGTCTTGCTCTAGAACACAGTAYAGCAGATGATGTCCATCAGCAAGGGGGACGTTTCCTTAGGAGCCCAGTCACCAAGACTGAATAAAACTTTAACTTACATCTAAGAATTGAGAGTTTTTTTTTTTTTTCTAGATGATCACCCTCAAAGCTTCTTCCTTCCTGTCTGCATGCTGAATGATGCCCTTAGATTTGTGACATCACCAGTTTTGCCAGAAACTTATACCAACTTATACCAGAAACGTATACCAACTTATACCACGGTCGTCTCTTGTCCATTAATACCTCTCATATAAAAAAATATCAACTACAATCAATATCACGTTGGGGTGGCAAGATCTATTACAATCCTCGCRTGCCAGGTTTTTGCTGCATACGATGTCCCAGCTACACTCCTTAGGAACAAACAYTACAGCAGAAATCMCCAAATCCCTCCCTCCCTCAAGCTGCACTGCTCACTTCTTTTAGGAGACAGAAGAGCTGGCCTCTGGCTGGCTTAATTCCAGAACTAATTATCTGAGATTAGTGACCTGCACAAACCTTGCTGATTTCAAGGAAATGCAATGAGCAGACTCCAGAGCAAATGCAAAAACATGAGGCTTTTCACACAGGCAACAGCAGATAGTGTAAAATATTCTTCCCTTCTCTAATAATCACAGAAGAAAATACAGAGCAAAGCAGAAACTACCAAGGAACCACTTGATCATTTAGAGCACTCCATAAACAAGTCTTACATTTTGACTCCTTCATTTACCTGTTTTTTTCCTCATCCATTTCCTTGTTTTCCCTCTACACAGCCACTTCTAGGAAAAAGAGACATCCTGTCACTGCTCTGTGGCAAATCTCCATTTTGGGCATTACTTTGTAGAGCATCAGTTGTGTCATTCTTTGCACAAACCAACCATGGCCATCCACCCCAGCAAGCTCAGCATCTAAATAAAGACAAATCAGGAGGGGAGAAAAAAAGGGCATATGGATATTTCTTTTGTCAATCCCTTGCTGTTGTGGTTGTGAACTCTTAGACACTACSTTTTTTCACTGCTAGAGACATCACGTAGTAACATGGGAACTTAATTGTGGAGACAAATGCAGCAATGCACTTATAACTGATGGTATAAATGTAACTCCTTAAGTTTCTTACGTCTTTTTAAGAAGTGCTTCACAACTGCTGGGTTCATAACCACTACCGAGTGCTGGAATACAGCTTTGAATGGTGTCAAGGGAAACTTCAGCAAATGCAACAGCCTGTATCTGCACAGGTCGGGCTGGACCCCGCTATATAAGACCTTAAATCACGTCAGACATGGTTCACTAGGCCTTTCTTCTTGTCCACAGCTGGTTCAAGCATCTTCACACCAAAGCCTTTGGACAGGARTAGGAACCTTGCGTAGGAGGCTGTTGCTTTGAGCTGATTTTTACAAACTCAGGCCCCCACAGCAAAACCTACTTGCTCATTCAAGATACTCACTGGCTTTCCAGAGGGTAACAAGAATCCAAGGAATGGAGCCAGGTTTATTCCCAAGTACACGTAGTATGTGAAGAACTTCCCAATACCAGAGCTTCCTAAACACAACCAAAATACTTTCCTGCCAGCCAGGTTCTCCCTCTCCAGAGAGAGAAGGTTTCATCAGTCTAGATATTTCTCATGCTTCTAGAGTGAAGTCAGAGGAAATGGTTTTAGTACCTCCCATTATTTTGGGGGCAATAAAAGAGGGTATTAGTCTAGGCACCTAGGCCAAACAAAGTAAACTGATCAGGAGGCTACAAATGAACAATTTGGATTTTGAAGGAGTAAGTCACTGAAAACTCTTTAATTTCAGCACTTTGTTAGTCCCTACCTACTCTAAGAACAGATAATGCAGGGCAGAGTTCCTGAAAAGACTGCCAAAACAAAGAGTACTGTGTAGAGGGCTGCTACTCTTAATAAAAAGAAACTAAGATGCTGAAACAGATTATTCTGGTTAAAGCCAAAAGGATTATCTTAATTTATTMAGTCCATGATACACATAAGTAGCATTCACTGCTGTAAACTATAGTGTCTTCATTAAACTACCTAGCTGAAAACAGCAACAAAAAGCTAAAACAATTGGAATGAACATAGAGCCACATTGTAAAGCAGTGCAGTTGCAGGACTCCCTAAATATATGAGGGGCATATGTTTTACAATTAGCTAAATGTATGGGGGGGCTTTTTTTATAATTAGCTATGCTTGCACATTTTTTAAATTGCTATCAGGAGTCCTTAAAATGGTGACATACATACATTTTCATTTCACTCTACTGTAATTTAAGCTCAGTGAATAATATTTTTTGTAGCATGTAGAATGGAAACCATATGCATTATTTGCTCTTTTCCACTAGTCTGTCAAACAAGCAATTTTCAAACAAGCAATTTTAAGCATGTTGCATTTTAAAAACTTGCAGTACCACATTCAGTGTTCATTCATTCTAGAYATTTTGGCCCTCAAAGATAAAAACTTGAAAAGGAAGAGAAAAGATGCAGTGATAGCAGACAAAAGTCACTGCGAGGGACTAATAGCATCGTTGCCTTTCATATATAGACTGATACATATATATTATTTCTTCCAGAAATAATTTCTCTGGTATTGTTCAGAGTAGAATTTTAGCAGCTCACTGAGTTTGATGAGGATACCCAAGAGTAGCGACTGAAGTTTCTGCTACGGAGTGCCATAGGATGAAAAGGCAAAGCCAGTAAACCCCGTGGACCCAGAGCCATCGCTGCAGTCTCAGTTGCAATCTCAGCACTTGCTGGCCAGAACGGTCTCACTTAAGACTACCAGACTCTTAGAACCACTCTTCCTACAAAACAGCAATACAGCAAACAGACTCAAAGGGACAAGAAAAATCATCGCAAATCCTAAAAAAACATTCAAGTCAGGGCCCAGTTTGGATATCTAGCAAATCTTTTCCAGAGACAAAATCCTAGCTAAGGGAACAGACGTATACCTTTGCCCATACAGATTTCCTGAACTTCATTAGAGCTTGTGCATGCTCATGATTGCAAGAGATGAGAAACTTGTTTATGCTCTGAGGGAAAGAACAGCCCTCTATTAAGCTTGCACTTTATATTTTTAAAGTATATTCAGGTATTCCTGAACAATTTGTTGGGTATAATGAACCTCAGGAAAAAAGTTCTGTTATTAAAAAACTCAAAAATGAAGTAATTACTCTCAGCTCTCTAGCCCTATTTGTTTCTTGCATTATTTTTTGTTTGTTTTCTCCTGAAACCTTAATTCATAGGTTCASAATTTCTTTGTGCCCAGAATCATAGCCAAACCTAGACGCTGCAATCCGGTTGTGCCTGTGAAGCATGGGAAAGGATGATGCCGGCACCTCCCCGGAGATACTGAGGACAGGGCACCCCGAGCCTTGGGGACAGCTCCGTGCGCTGCCCTCTCCACCGGGCACCCAGCTTGAGAGGATCCCGGTCTCYATACACCCCACCATGGGCACAGGGACCTGCTGAGCTCCCGCCTGCATCGGCTGGAGCTTCCCCAGCCCCGCACACCCTCCCCAACCAGCCTCCTCCTGCCTCCCCATCGGCGGGCCCAGGCGGAGGAGCCCGGCTCTCCCACGAGCAGCCAGCTCTCCACCTTTACAGCAGTAGCATTAAAGTTAACTAAACTCTAAATCTGTTAAGATGGGGAAATCTTACGCAAATACAGCACTGCTGGGAAATAAAAAGCAAGAAGAAATTCAACTGTAACCAATCCCAACTTCCTTTAGACAAGGCAACCAAAGAAAAAACCCTCTAAGAGCTCTCTGTAGACTATTCAGACACCTTATTTAAGCTTTGCAAGAGGAGCTGAAACTGTAATGATGGTCACATGTAAATATCAAATAGCTCAGTTATACCAGGAACCACTTACCCCCAGGAACCTTTTTTTTTTTTTTTTGCAAAGAATGCCAAACATCTATAGATTTAAAAAACAAGATTCTAACGCATAACAAAAATTGCAATTTTCTTTCGCAGGAGAATCAGAAGGAATCCATGCCAAAAGCTATAAACAAACACTTCTAACACGGTTGCAAGCTCATATTCTGCTTGAAGCTTTTGAAGACAATTTTTTGMAAAATATTGGTACAGAGAATCTTTGATAAATAAAGCCTTAAGTGTTGAGTGGATGCATCTCAGAAGCAGAGCTGTATAATCACTGTATTTTTAAATTTCTTTAAAAATTCAGTGCAGTTGTCAGATCTGTGCTCATTTTAGTTATGCATAGGTGGGTTTGCAGTGGCATCGAATGTGCAATTAGCCTATTCCCAGGTGAATGCTCTGTGCAGATATCTCAGTGGAGAGATCCCTTTCACATCTTTGCCTATTTAGAGGTAGTAATAAACCAGTTGTCATAGCACACACATTTCAAACTGATCTTTAACGCTGCGTTTCAGCAATGCCTTCCCAAACTCTGGTGTTAGGGGTGCTGAGCACACTGCAGAGAGCTGCTGGAAAAGGTCCCCACGTAGGGGCACATACTGGAACACAACTCTCACCACAAGAGCATCATCTATGGAAGCAGAAGCATTGCCAAAAAAAAAGCTGTTCTTTTTCTCCCTGGCTACCTCCTACTACCCAAAGTCAGTGATGGCCACACACCTTGCAGAGTCACCCACCCACCCACGCCTGGAGCACCGCAGGCATTGCAGGCCTCTSCTGGGGCTGTTTCTGTTCAAGTGGGTGGTGTAGAATATGCTTTGATGGAAAATTAAGCCAACTGCAGCACCTACAGCAAGCTGCAACTTTAGATCCACTCGTGCAAGACCCTGTGCCCCAAGCCTGGCAAAATTAAAKAAAGTCAGCAGGGCTGCTCCACTTTCCGCTGCAGCAACCCACCACGAAGGGGACATTGCAAATAGGTCTACTTCAAAGGCAAAGCAACCAAAAAACCCTTGCCTTTTGTTGTGTATCTTCTGCTTTTGTCATTTCCAAGACAGTGGAATTCCTCCTCTGCTCATCTGTCCAGTCCCACACACCTCCGCTCCTCATCGTGGGCTTCGGGACAGCAGGACACTCTAAGCTTTACAATTAGTGAAAACCAGCACCAGCTTCCTAATTCTAGCACAACATGTCTTCTCTTTGAAGTCTGGTTACAGGTTTTTACAGTTCTATTTTTAAAATGCATTAAAGATGTTTAAAAGTGGCAGGGATTTCCAATAAAAGCCACGCTGTCCAGAATCAGGATGCTGGTCCCAATTTAAACTGGCTGTTAAACAATGGTATATCCAAATAAAAGTGGCCTGATTTGCAAAATCCTTCAGATGGAGTAAACGTTTGTTACTCAGTTCTTATTTTCAGGTCTTCAGAAGTCATTTGCTCTTTTCATTTTTAATCTGCAAGGCTTTCTATATGTGCTATATGGAAAACAGGATTCATTCACCATGCTTAAAAATCAACTGTTAACAGGAAATACTTAAAATATAGCAAAGATGCTAATAAAGATTTATATTCCTCTTGTCTGTAGGCATGAGTCAAACAACAGTTTAGAACRAGCTCTTGTCTTCTGAAACACATCCAGGATATACAGCAACCAGCTTCTGCTCATCATCAAACACTTCCATCTTCCAGAGATTAACCTCTGCTTTAGCACAATGCCTGCACAGCACGGCACATTTGCTATTCCAGGGAAATGAAGGAGCAGGAACAGGCGGGTGGGCTAATGAGGGGACCACCTTGCCACGTGTCTGATGAGTTTCTGGCCATGTGCAGGAGYGCTCGCTCATCTCCAGGTCCGAGAGCTAAGCGAGGATGAAGCCTCTCAAAGCCGGGACTTTCTCCTGCGCCTGATCTGCTCCAGTCCTGCATGAATCCCATTCCCCATCCCTGCAGCTTGACTGCAAGCTCCCCAGGTCACGACTGTTGCTCTAYTGGCTCGTCCATGAACAGCAACAAAAGAAAATCTGACAACAAAACAGCGTGGAGTCTGAGGACCCAGAGGGAGGCAGTTCAGCCTTTGCAAAAAGCTTTTACCAAAATTTTTAATGAATTTGTGTTTCAGCTCATCTTGTGGCTATATCCCAACAACATGAGACCAAAACAAGTTACCTGATCCACCAAGACTACTTTTTCCTCACTAGTAGCATCACATAATCCTACCATAAAATAAAGCTTTACATGAACATATATCTTTGACAAGAAGAGATAATAAAAACCTAGCAGAATTCTTAGATTTAAGTAATTCACTCAGTCCTTCTCTCCCCTCAATACCTTTCCTATAAAGGAGAAAATGCCTCTATTTCCTGCTCCACAGATGGAGGACTGGGGCAAAGGACAAGCAAAGTCACCTGCCCAAGGGGAGAGCTGACATGCACTTGTGTGTCCTCCCTCTGCAGCGGGCCGCCCCCCATCACACAAACCGCACTGCAATGGGGAAGTCGTTAGGCCTTTGAGATCCACGGTTAGCAAACACACCTAAAACTCTGATTAAACATTTTGTTTCCTAGGAGGTTTAAATTGGATGTGTCATTTTGTAAATGACAGATAGCTACCAGACAGTAAGTGAGCAATTTTTTTTTAGTTTAGGACAGCAAATACATGAATATATTGGCACCAAGTTTCAGATAATTCTTTCTACTGAACTCTCGCCAAAAACGATATATTCCTGTCCTAATTCTGGAAATATAAAATCTGCAGGTGAATTTGGCTGGCCTGAGTAAAAGGCAATGTACTGAAAAAATAACACCAAAGAAAACATTAAGCAGATCAAAGAAATAAATTTTCCTGGAAGCACATATAATTTTATATAGTGCTTAAGCCTGAAAAGAGAAATTTTGTCAAGGAAAAAGGCTTCTTCCATCCACCCACAAAGTTCAATAGGACACGGCAAATGTCCTATTGTAGAGCTAAATGAGTGTGAAGAGGTACTCAGCCCATCTTTTACAGAACACCTAACCAGATGCAACGTATTTCTCTTTTATTGGCATTTGCTTCCTCTTTGCTTCCTCTTCAGTAGGAGCTTTGGAAGCACTGGGTTTCTACATTAACACAGCATATTTCAGCTCATCTGAGTGACCCCAACTCTGGTCATTGCTCTCATCTTCTCCAACCACCAAAATCTCTGTATCCTGCAGATTCAATAGGGAGGAATGAACATGACAGGTTATTTGGACAAGCCAGAGTGGAACTGGGARCATGAAGGACTTCAACACAGAAACAGTGTCAGCTCAGACTGAAGTCCACACTTCAGCTGTGGTCTAGGCACCCCTCTGAGCCAGCAGATTTAACACTGGTAGCACAGCAGGGACAGAGGTGACCAGCCCCTTCACCTTCACTCTCATGAGCCCCTCTCACCATTGGTCACACAGACCAGCTTTTCCATGTTTCTGGAACAAGGTCTGAAGTTATGCTGGAAACCCACTTCTGCTGACACTAAGGACTTTGCTCATACACTCTGTGCGAGGCACAAAATCATAAATGCTACAAAATAAAGCAAAGATTATGAAGCAGCCGCAAAACAGAGTCACTAGCACAAGTGCCATGCAGGAGGTGAAGGTTTGTTAGAAGTCGAGGAAGAAAAAGGTGAGCAAGAGGAAAAGGAAAGAGCTGGAGATTAAACTGCTATTTCTGAGCRAGCTTTCAGGCATGCCTTCTAAATCTCTAGATTAGAAAGTACAGCATAACACTGCATATTATTAGCAAAAACCACCAAAAACTCCCATCAGCATGAAACAAGGTGGTAAGATACCCTTAATTTAGACCAGCCAAAGAACTATACCCAGCTGTAAAGCAAGGGTACTTGAATCTCTAGAAGTTAGCCAGAGTTGCCCCACATGACAGCATTTCCGTGTTTTTCTAGTYATCCAGCAGGAAGTCTCTCTAGACAGCATAGCACAGCAAGTCTGCAGGCAGATTTCCGAGGAATCCAAGGAGGAGCTGGATGCAAATCTGGGTGTATGGTCTGCACCACCACAACCTGTTAAAGCTGACTCATACATAAGATGCTATTTTCATTGACCTTCAAAATGTCACCCTCTTGGGTAGCCTGTCCCCATGTGACATGCTCCTCCATGCTCTCTCACTTTCAAGTCCTGACTACTGAGCAGGTCCAGAAACAAACTCAAGTCAACTGGRACCCGCTCTATGTCAGTCTATGGAGCTTTGTGCAAGGGAAGCTTGCCCTTACACTGCTGTTAAAACTCTTCACCTTAGCACCTGGTACTGATTCCAGGTGATAATTTGAAAAACAGTAGCAGTGTCTGGAAATTACTCCATCCTTGACTGTTTGCCCACTGGCAATTTGACCCCACACAGGGCTTGGACTTTCTTCCCCCACCYACCTTTTTGCTTCTCTGGGCAGTGACCGTGATTTGGCCATACGTGTTTCCTGGCAATTAGAATCTGTGTTGCTTTTAAATCCAATAAGTTGATCTTGGTTTGCTAAACTTTGATTCCCAGACAAATACAGGAGATGCATAAGACTGAGCCTTAGATCAGACAAGATTCAATCAATTAATATTTCGGACCTGTATAAAGTAATCTTAAAGAAAGACCAACCTGCTCAATGTATCAAGGACAAAAAAAAAGCAGAGCATCATTCTGATATTGAGAAAATAGTTTTTCAGATTTTTAATTATCACTTTAAGATGAATTAGATGGTGCAGGAAGGGTGAAGCTGCTGAATATTGAAGGTCTAGCTTAGACAGCAAGTCTAAAAGCAAACCTCCAGGTGCTATATAACAAATCACAACAAAAATTGCCATGGGGTTTAGGAAGACAACCAGAACCAGACAGGCTTCCTGAGGAAGTAAGCTTCTGCATTAAGAAAATTTCACATCAGCACTTCATTAAATGCTATGTTCTAATATGAAAAAGGAGAAGAACAAAGCAGAAGTTCAAGCTTTTCTGTGCTTTGCTGAATAAGGTACAGGTTTYCTTTTRAAAGGAYTCAACAGGAGATACAGACCCTGCTATAATGAATGATGTCTTATGTTTGTAATTCCTTCCGGAGCCTCGCAATTTATGTACCAGCCAGCTACTCAACTAATACACAGTGCATACTTCTTCATAAAATTAGCCCCCTTTTGTGCAGTATGACTTCATATTGCACTTAGATTCCTCAACTACTCCTAAAGAAAAACAAAGTCAGTATTTGGACTAAAATCCTGCTATTTCCGTTTTGGCTGTTAATTTTCTTTTCAATACTAAACGTGTTAGTTTGAATATCTTGTTTTAATCTACAAGCCATGAATATTAAGCATATCACTCATCACTCGTATGCTGTGTAGGAGGCCGAAATAATTGTTAAATTCTTCCTTGCACCCAGAGCAAAAACYTCATGTACAAATGTTACACCCCTGAACCCACCCACATATCTAAGGCAGTGATGAAAAGTAGTCTTAGAGGTGCACGTTTCCTTTTGAGACTGTGCTGCTGTAAAGTGGCTCAGGGAGCTCCCTCTCCACGCACAACCTTCCCAGCCCGTATGGGCAATCATAGCACTTCATTGTCCAGTGCTATCATTACAATATTGTTATCATCTGAGCKCGAGTCTGACACTTTCTCTAAGACCTTTCAAATAACCCCTTTACTAGGCTTCAGTACCAAACCATTCAGGGCAAATCTCTGCTTTGTGCTTGTCAGCCTTAATAGACTGGATGTCACTTTTGCCTGTRAGAAGTGCCCGCTCTTCAGCTGTCAGTCAGTCCGTGCGGTGTCAGCTGAGAGCGTGGCTGGAGCCGCTGGATTAGAGGGTAGTTACCATAGCTGTCAGATTACTGACAACCTGACACCCACATCCCCAACTTCCCCTCACTGTGCTTGGTTTCCATCTAGCTCCTTGAACCTTTCTTAAGGTGGCTCCATCTGTTGAAGCTAAATAATAAACGTTGCAGTCATCTGGGAAAGTTTTATTCGGGTCTTGGATCTCCCCTGCTGCCTGCTTTGCCTTCCTCGGGCACAAAGAGGTTGCGCAGAACTTTAAAAGAAGTATGAAAGAAGAATATAAACACAGAATTTCTCACAGCCTTACACCAATGATATTATTTCTTTACTTTGAATTATACCTCTGTGTTGGAAGATATTGATATCTACCTTTAATCTAGGGCACCGAGGAGTCTATACACATTTCTGAACATATTTCAATGCACTCACCACCCACATCTTTCAATGCTTCTTCAGAGTTACTCTCAAATGGTTACAGAATATGCTATTTGGTGAATAGTTCAGAATTATTGAAAGCAGCATGCATTATACTAACATTTTATAGAAGTTCACTTGTATTTCACATTCCACAGTTGATACATAGGTTTTTCCTTTTTTTGGGTACATAAATCAAAAGTAAACAGAAACTTAAATGTATCATTTAGGAGCAGAAAGTCGCTCATTTTGCTCATGTTCTCACTGTGCGAGGCATACCTCAGACTGAGCTGCKTAGGCAGAGCTGCTTACCCTGCTGCTACCTCTCCCTGGGGGCAGGGACCGTAGTTGCATTCTGACCACAGCTAATTGAGGTAAACCATCACTACTCCACCCGCAGTTGATCCCATCCAGCCTGACCGAGCCAAGAACTGGTGTTTGCCTTCTCTGCTTGGATTACAAAAACACAGTCATTTTAATAATTATCATTTTAAGCTTTCAGCAAAGCAAGGTAATGAACGCTCTGCTAAGAGCGAGGTCTTCAGTCTCCTGTGACAGGAGAGAGTACAAATGTGAAATTGGCATAAGCTTGCACCCATACCTTCCTTGCAAATATTTAAAATTTAAATTTGTGTTCCCAAAAACACAACTCTACATCTTTACTAAATACATTATTTGCTTTAAAATAACTGGAACCTGTCACATATCTGGCTGCATTATTTTTTATTCCTTTTTGTCGTCTTCTTGGGGAAATACTACCAACTGGGAGGGAAAGTGTTGCAATTCCTCATCCACACTAAATACTGCAACATAACCAACACTTTGGCWTAAAAGGGACAGTAGCTGCACTAATAAACATCATTCTCTCTATTTAGTACTAAGTGCAGATGTTGCATTAAAATCCACCTTGTTATAGGTAATTAATTGCTCCTTACATATCCAAGTCAGGAACTCACCATCTAGCTCCATTAATGATATTTTCAGCAGCTGCCCATCCATGTGGTCAAGACCATGGTGCTGCCCTGTACCATTTCTCTGCTCACTGCTGAGGACAGACCCATTCCTTGGGTTTTTAGAGTTTCTGCACACTTGGATCCTATAAAGTTTACAGGATATATCATRTCTTCATTAAACACTGACTAAGCTCACGCCAAACAACTTTTTCAGGAAACGCATCAAGAAGGAAGATCGGTTCAAGTGAAACCTGTCTGACCCATCTCAGTTTCTTGGCACTACTACTATAAGATTAARAAGTAGCAGCTTTTTCACCCCAGTACAATGAAAATTTAAACAATAAGATGTGGCTTTTATATATTGAGCTTTACGAAGACTATTAGCTCTTCCATAAGCAAGCCTGTCAAATTAAAAACTTGATTTTTACTTCAGAGAGAGACTACCCCACRATGCACAAACGTGGCTACTTTTTCACATTTCTTCTCTGCATTTCCCTTCTCATTACGTCTCACCCTTACGTAGCCGCTGCCTCGCAGGGCAAGCAGGCGTAATTAGGGATCCCCTGCACCTTGCCTCACCTTGCCAGCTTCCAATCAGCAGCAAGGAGCAGCTTTCAGGCTGGAACCAGAAGCTGAGTCATTCGGAGCCCGGCTGGCTCCACAGCAGGACGCAGCAGCGCTGCGAGGGGCCTGCCCGACACGCACCTTACCAAGGAGACCAGCTCCACGGCAGCCACCGGGAAGGGCAACGAGCACCAGTCAGCAGCATCACAAGTTCACTGCCTTACCTATATTCATTACAAAACAGACCCACTTCCAGGCTGTTACCTTCACCTTARCCTTTAACATCCTGATTTCCAAAGGTTGCAGTTACTTTCAACGCCCTCAAGTCTCTTTCCAAGTTCCCAGCGCTYTCCTCTGCTCTCCCATTGGGAGCCTGCTGTATTGCAAACTGAGGCAGCGCAGGACAGGGACCGCAGGATCCGGTCCCTTTGATCCTACAAGAGGAGGCAGCTCAGGCACCTCGCAGCCGTTCCTAGAACCCAACACTCCCTGTGAACTCCCTGAGGGGACAGGAACAGCAGGGCAGAGCCTCCGTGTTGGTGACAAGGTTYCCACACCTGGCATTTTTTCTCTTTTGCTGGTATCTACCACAGTAAGCCAATTTTATTTAAATATTTTTAACATTTATTTTTAAATTTAGAGCTCCCCTCAAAACATTGTGTGGTAATATATTTTTAAGTGGAATGAGGGTTATAAAACTGCATTATTAATCCAATTCAGCKGAACAACTGTCAGAAATGTCATACCTAAATCCATTTGCAGAAATTAATGCATAATATTACCCAGCAGATAGAAAGGCACAATTCACAGCAGTGGGTAAATCCCTGCTAGAACAGATGGGCTGAAGTGTKGGGATATGGAGCTGACTAATTTGGGCACCTCCCAAGTAACCTCCATCAGCAGGGCTGTGCTGTCAGCTCCTCTCTCGCTGCCAGGTACAGCGCAGAGCAGAACTCACCAGCCCTTCCCCATCAGCCACGTGCAGCACCTGGGCATCACCCAGAGTTAATTAATACCAGGGAAGAGCTCTGCCAGCAGCCACACCTCAGCCTCTTCAAGGCACATGCAGGAGGCATCACGTGCCATATGGGTTGTTAGTCCAACTTGAGATGCTCTCTTCACCTGCTCAAAGAGTTTGGGGGAATTCGGGGATCTTTTTCCAACATGTCCATCCCACCACCAGTGAAAAGGGCCATGGTGGCACTTACCTGCAGACCAAAATCGTGACTCACCCAGAGACTGGTGGGTGAGCTTCTCCCTTGGAGCCACCAACACGTCCTTCCTCTGGAGCAGCAGTCACTGCAGTGACAGCATTGCAGACAGGCAAACAGGGATACCCCCAAAAGCTCTGCAGAGGCACCAGTGCCCRGCTGTGCAGCAGCTGCAAGGAGAGAGGAGGGACTCAACCTCATTCCCAGGCATCCTCCTTCCTGCCCAGTGCTTTGACAGTGGCCTCAAATGTTCCAGGGACACCTGCAACATCACAGGGCTTGGGCACTCTGTTATTTGTGCCTGCAAAATTACACCTCAGTTTCCTAGTTCTAAGAACAAGCTCAACTTGCAGTAATTTTTCTCAGCCTATGTAGGTTTGAGCGCTTCAGAACTATGCACACATTTGGTCACTACCAAGTTGGAGCTTAAAATGTAGACCTAAGTAAAACAAGAAAATTCACTTCTTTTAAGAAGCATCTAAAGAACTCACTAGCTAGTAAATTTAAGTTGTGCTATGCTCAATTATAACTCCTTATTACAAGACCCAGTGCATATTTTCTTTCAGAAAACTTCCAGTAGGTATAACACATTAACATTCTTTTTTTAATACAAGTTTGTGAATTACAGAAGTGCAAAAAGTGCTTTAAACCTTTTAATTTGTTTTGTTTACTTCCATAGCTTAAAAAACAGCCAATTGTTTTTAATTGGTTTAACAAAAAATGGCTTCAGGCAGAAACCTAAAAAACCAATCTTCTGTCTGGAGTGAATTTTTACAGCTGCCTTTTAAACCTCTGAAAATAGGGTTTATAATGGAAGTGCTGACACAATCTTATCTACAATATATCAGTGTGAACTGTGCCGCTATAATAAGCAGTTATTATGTATGTGTAAAAATAATGAGAGCCAGTGTCTGAAGAGAGTTAATGTAAAATGCTAAGCAATTGTGGTTGGTTACACAGTATAGGTTAATATTCTTTCATATAGCTACACTTTTTCCCCTTTTGTCCTCCAGAACTCCTAATGAAAATTTTGATACCTGACGGTAATGATAAGCAGCCATTCACACGTCCTTTGTGTCAAGGCTAGAGCATTAATGCTTTCCTTCATATAACATTTTGCATAGCCTAAAGCATCTATTAAAATCCTTTGTAAAATTCATGAAACAAAAGTGGTGGGTTGAGTCTAGTGGGAGAGCAAGTAAGCTGCTTATTAGCAAAAAGTCAAAAACACAGGGCCAATTACAGAGCCGAACAAGAAGGGCTACAGAACAGCACGGGGAGTAATTCTTTCTTCAGCCCAATGGGCTCAAGTGAGAGGCAACTTAGATAAAAATATAGCAAATATTCTAAGCAGTAATTAAACTAAAATGTTTGGAGTTAGAAACAGCTCTATAACAACTGAAGGATATGCTCAAGTAAAACAATTGTCTGGTCTCACATAGATGCTAAATTGGAAGGATTTAAGACTGCTCCCTAAAGGAACGACTAAGGGGTAGTCAAGAGGAGCTGGGAGCTCAGGAGATATGTAAAAAATCTGTTTGGTATTTCAAATGCTATAAATTAGATAAAAAATGAGCTTTTCTACTGAACAAGCAACATAAAACTGAATAAACCACAATAAGATTGCCCTTTTTCTGTTATAAACTTGACATTAAGCCTGTCATGTTCAATGACAGCCTAACAGACCTCATTCCTTACCCTTTGGWATTTGAAAGATTGGCAGATGTCATGATTTCCTTAACATAAAAGACCTTGCAGATAATGCTCACCACACAGTTTTAGTTTCATAACTTCACTCCTCTGCCTTCAGAGTCATTGGGTAAAACTGCAAATAGGACTTGAGATTTTTCTCTGGTCAATAATTGTTTCTGACCCAGAGGAAAATCGTTTATTGACAAAGGAAAAACGTGATATGGGCAGCAATTTTTATGGTTTGCTTTACTAGTCCAAACATGCCCCTACATTCATAATAATGAGCTGCTTTGCACAAAACAGCTCATTATTATGAACAGAGGGGTATAATATTGTTAAGTTCTTTGGAAAGCTGAGTCAAAGCAGAACTAGTTCAGGTTAGCTCTCAACTGGAAGCAGTTTCCCCTTTAAAACATCCCTCCTCCCTTTTAAAATCTTTTCAAAAAACACACATGGTTATTTAAAAAAAATGGAACGTGGTAAGAATCACAACTCACATTTCCCAACACTTGGTTGGTAAACTTTATGTGTCGTTATTCATTTACTTCTCAATACAAGAATTGTTCCAAGATGTTCTGCAAGGCAAGGTCATTACGCAACTTCTTAGGGGGTCAGGCTTTATTCCTGCACATCTGAAAGAGAATTTAACACCTATTTAAACAAGGAAATCCCACCCTGCACTTTTGCAGCCAAAGGTTACCAAAATGCAACAGAGCTGCTGCTCCGTAGGGCAGGAGAGGGGCAGGACGTGGACAAGCCGCAGAGGCTCCTGCAAGCTGCCACACACAGCCAAATCCTATGCCCGCTTTTCCAAAGCAGCACCTGGGGTTRGCCAAGGAAGACCCCAGCACTGGAACCTGGACAGGAGGCACCCCAGCTGCTGGGGTGACTGTGGATGCCCCCCAACCTCTTGTCACACTGTCCAAAATTGGTTGGTCTCAAAACTGGATGGTCTCAATACTTCCCTCAGTTACACTGGGCAGAAAGTAGCAAATTCTTTCTGTGAAAAAGATGAGTAAAATGCACCAAGAGAGTCTCTTCACTTGCAATAGGTCTACCCCACTGCTGGACTCTCCAGGGCTGCTTTAACACAGACCCCGTCACCCAGCCGGCTTMTGAAGGCCCTTTGCTTTGCAAACAGACCACACAAACCAGATGTGGTCGAAATCAGATGTAGGGAAAATGTTAGCAAAGCCATTGCCTTCAGCATCTGGAACAGAGAGCAAAACTGCRTCCTTAGATGGGCATGGATACCTTTTGGGACTGAGCATGCAAATCCCACAGAAATCTCACTGTCAATTTGTGTTCTTAAAAAATGAAATTTTTTTTCATAGCACACAAAGACTTTAATGTTATGTAAGAAAGTGCTCAGGAAAGAGACATCTTTTTTAAAAAAAATCCAATCTAGTATGTATTTTATTCATATGTATCTTGAAGAATGCTCATCTCCAGTATACAAATCTGTCTTAAGCAAATATTGAAGTTTAGGTTAGTTCTGACCCAAAAACTTCTAAAATATGCTAATATACTAATCAATTAAAAATACCATGCATGTCTTCCTTAGTCAATAACTATAGAGTCAAATAATTATTTGTTACTMTTCCTAATTCTAATGCATTTTGCATAGGAGAGATTTATGGCGCTCGAATCTTCTCAAATGTGTAGATTTTTGCAATCAATTGTATCCCAAAGGGTCATACATGATTAAGTTAGTTTTAGCTACAACCTCTTGAAACATATTTATAGAACAGTTTAATTAAAAACCAAAAACAACAGTAAAAGATCATTGAAGAAGCATATAGTATGGATGACAATTGCATTAGAATATGGAAGTCAATGGAGCCAACCAGCCTTCCACTCCAGTTAGCCATTTACATATATTAAAGTCACCATGTTGACAGGAATAGCATAAATGTGACTTAAACCTACTAGACATTATATTCAATTAAAAAAAAMCTCGGAAATTATTCCAAATATGCCATCCAGGCCATCTTGTAGTTCGTTTGCAAAAAAATTCCTTAAAATGAGATTTTAAAAAATACATACCACCAAACAGATAAAAATTTTGAAAGCTGTGTCTCCCTGTAGTTTCACTAACATGTTAACCTACTTACAGCAATTAGTGCTTCATTAGTAAGGCTAACTAACTGTTGCTAGGCCCTGTAATGATTTGCCAGGTTTTCTATATACAAGTGCATAATCAATGTTTTCCAATTACTGCTATAGTGCAACCACTATTTCAAATAAACTAGATAATAATACAAACCCATTACTGAATCTGAAGGAGCAGAGGCATTTAATTGCAAGGCAGTTCTTTTCAGCTTTTAAAATTTTTCACACTAATGAAGTGTCATACAAAAAAGTTGTATTGATTTTTCCACCACATGGCTTCAACCACAAATATGTAATTATCCCTTTTATATCTAGCAAGGGGATTAAAGTAATCTATAGTATATAGCCTTTACTTATCCCTGATGGGTCTAGTAGTACTTTTACCCTTTTCAAAATATGCAGCTTTTTGATGAATGAACTTTCGGTAAAATGTTGTTTTATCTGCTTCATACCTCTACTTTTCTCAAGTCAGCTGGCGCRCGGGGATGGGAATTTTAAGTCCTCGATTCCAGCGCTAGCCAAAGGGCTGAACGCTGAAGCAACGGCAGGTTGCGGCCACGGGACCTCGCCGCTTGAGCAGGTCCTAATGAGGGTGCAGCTTAAGGAGACCGGGCTCATAATTTTCAGACATTAGTTTTGAAACCTTTACGGAGGGCAGCAAACCAGGGGTGGCATCACCAACACCAACAGAGCTGAATATTGGCCCTTTTTCCCAAGAAGAAACAAGCTTGTTTCTRAGACTGGCTTGACTTAGAGGTCCTCTGCAGGCAGAGCTTCCCCATGCAGGGAATACTCCCATGGGGAACATTCCCAGCATCTGGGGTATATTTGATTTCTTACTTTCTCAGCACCAATTGGATGCCCTTATTTAAAAGCACTACTACAGAAAAAGCAAGGCAATGCCAGATGCAAAATATATCTAACAAATTATTGTTCTACTGGAGAAAGCTCAGACATATGATAAATATTAGCTTGATTTCATGTATCCTTAATTTTAAAAATATTAATTTTAAAGATCTTAAATTTTAATATCTTAAAACCTTTGAGTTTTCATATTTTTGCAATTACAGCAAGTGGATAAAATGCTTTGACAACAGATGGAAGCTAAAAACCACACTGAAAAGCCATGACAGAAATGCAAACACCAACCTAATGCATAAAGAGTTTGGTCTTCACATTAGTAGGTCCAAAACTTATGGTTTCCTGTATCTTGTAAAATACATATCTTAAGGGAAATGCCACACAAGCTAGATGCTATTTCTGATCATATAACCTTTAAAACTAAGTGGATATTTGAAAGACTTATAATCATAGATTAAAAATCTTGAAAAAGTATAAAGCTGTACTACAGCTATTGAACATTTTTTTATATATAGATATWCAAAGATCCATTTCCTAGATTTTTACTTAGTGAAACATTTATTGGTCTAGTATTGAGTACCATCTAATCAACTGAAGAAAATAAACAATTACCTGTGTAGTTATGTACATTTTAACATAATATATTCAGACTAATATTTCTAAAGTAGAGTTGACAATTACAAGAGCACTTTAAATATTAGCAAATATTTAATGCCTATATATCAAAGGGAATACAGCCAAAAAAAATGAGCAGTTAATTCTTCCTAAAATAAACACACAAATTCCTGGCACTATTCATATGAGTTACAATAATACTTCAGCAGAACRATGGACTGGGAAATTCTATGAAAAATTCAATATTTTAACAATAATAGAATTTTAAACACAAAGTGCCTAGTCCAAAGAATTTGGAATAAAAGCTGATGTAATTTTTAATACTGAATACTTCTCAGTACTGTATTCTTTTTCAGCTACTTCTGTTGAGTGTCTTTTTTTAAAGAAAAACAAGGATTAACACATGCTTTTTAGTTATCAAAAGTCTACAATAAAACAACTCAGCACTGAATCTTAGTTCATTCTTCCATTCCTCTGTGTGCAGTAATAAATTAAGAATCAAATGTTTTCTTCTTTTGAGCATTCTTTATCTCACTTGCAAAGTACAATGACTAACATTGTGAACAGAATTGAAAAATTGTTTCCTTAAAAGAGTGCAAGAAACACACACGTGTGCCCTGTGGAAGTGTGTTTTCACAATAATAAAAGGCCATTACCTTGACCGCTGACATGAAGCCATCAGAGTCATATTTATTGATGAAACTTTCAGCTCCCAATCTGCTGCACTGAATGAGCATCATACAGCTGTCAGCAAAGGCAGAGCACAGAAACAGTGATAGCTTGTGACATTTTCCTTTCATAAATTATGAAAACAAAATACCTTATTGTTTGTAGAACACGAGAACAAAAATTTTGGAACAGTTCCCRTAAAGAAAAATATTCTAAAAGATTCATATTTTAAGAGCACATTTCTATTACCAGGACAATTTGCTGATTAAATTGAGAACATCTATGCAGAACTATTTATTTCTTAAGGCACTCTATACAAAAAGAAATGCAGAACATACCCTTTAGGCTGCCAAGGCCTCAYGGAGCATAAAGTGAGAATGACCTAAAACGACCATCTTCAAAGTAATTGTGCTACAGGAATGCTCTGGGTTTAATTTCAGGGAGATAACTTYATGACCTTTTTTTATTAATATTAGATAATGAAGAGTTCCAGTGGAATTAAGAAATAATTAGGTATCAGTTTCATTGTTATGGTTTTAAAGCAACCTCTTCCCAACGTTCACAAACGCCGCCTTCAGATATTCAACAGCATTCATCTAGTGTGTCTGGTGTATTTTTTTTTCCCCTCCCCTCCATGCTAAGACTGGATCTTCTAGAAGTTTCTTAGGGACCAGTGCTTATGGTCCCAGCCCAAGCCCAGGGATGCCAGCCCAAACCACTGGGCATCCCTTGGGCCATGGAGCTCCCAGCGCAGACAACCTGAACGCTCTTGATAGGAGACAATTTCTCCAAGACATCACTGAGCCATTCCTCAACCTCACACCCCAACAGCTGACGTGTGAACGTTACTGCATCCAAGAATGACTTAGTTTGAGATAATGGGTATTTTATAGACTCGTGCATTTTTCCGATTAGCTGAGACCCTTGAGAACCAAAGAGAAGGCTGTGCGCAGCTATCAGAGCTTGGCAGAAGGCTTGGGTGAAATAGCCAAGCGCAGTAATAGTGCARTTCTCCAAATCATTGTGCCTTAAAGCTGTCCACTAGAGCATGAAAGAGATTAAAAACACACTGGTAGAAGATACAGCATTTTTACTTTCAGCTGTGACTCTTACACAGGATTCATAGCTGTGGTAAAAAGTGGTGGTAACTGGAGATACGGGGCAGTTTTTACACTTACACACATGGCAGAGCTGGGAAATAACACCTCCATATGCTGAACACGCCCACAGTTGCCTCCCTTGTCTGACCAACACGAGTAGGGGCAAACCCCAGTCTCAGAATGGAAAACAAGACCCCAATGCACTAAGGCACATGCTGTAAGCAGGCTGGTGTCAACAGCTCAAAAGGAAGAGTACCAAAGTCATTAAAAAAGGGTGATTAGAGTTCCAGTGGGTCAAAAATAATGAATCAATCAGAATTTGCAACATATTATAGCCAGAATGTAGAAAAGCTTCATCAGCTGTGGAATCTTGGATAAAACCTGCTCCCTGCCTGCTTATAATCTTCTTTGGTTGGTTCCTTTCCACTTAATAGAAGCTTAAAAATTAGATCTCTCTGTTTTAGTTTTCTGCAATWATCTCTGAAGTGGTTCAGTTTTAAGATAAATTGCTACATAAATGACAGAATAGCTGAGTGCAGAAGAGCTTCAATGTCAACAAAAGCTGCACAGGAAGCTGGAAAAGTACTGGAAAATCATTATTTACAATCTACCCTAGCTAAAGTAAAGCCCTTTTCAAGAACAGGGTAATTCTGATAAGGACTTGCAAAAGGACTGCAAGTCAGTACTGCAGAGCAGCGTTGAACACAACCTGTCCTCTTGAAAACTCTTTCTGGAAATGATGAGGAATAGTTATTTACACCTGTCTTAGTCACAAGCACCAGCAATACCAGCAGATTATCTAAGCAACTGCACAAACTCTCAGGCTTTCAAATGAATTTCAAGAGAAAGCTTCAGCAAATATTGCACACTGCCTGAATGTTATAATTTAAGGCATATCTACATACATGACAGCACAGAGCAAATTAGGAGGACATTTTGCAGCACAGAAATTGGTCCTGCTGTAGATGTTCCTGTTTCATATTACTCTCAATAATCCATAGATAATTTCAAGCCCAGAGCAAGAACTGACTGACAAGAGTTGAGACAGCTTCTCTTTTTTTTAGTTTAATCCAAATTTACACTATACCAAATTCACCAGCTGCAAGTCCTCCATTAGATAAAAAAACCCACAAATTTAAGCCTAACATAACTGAAAGTTCAATTGCTGAAAGTCTCCTTTCCCTTAAGCTCTGCTTTGGTAAAACTCCTAACGAGGTTGTATCCTGAGCAGCAGTGAACATCTGGTGCTCAATGATTTATCAAGAGTACATGCTCAGCACCCCTCTGGATATGACTCACTGCAAGCTTTGCGAGAACAACAACTCTGAAAGGTGTTAGCACCTAGAAATTACAGTGGTATTTCTAACTAACCCTATAATCCATACYTGTTGCATTTGTGGGTACGCACAGTTTGGATACATAATAATTTATGCCAGACTTTTTCCTCTTGTGACTTTAGTTTTGATATCACATCATGATTCAAAGCCTGGTGCACCATAAATTTTCTCCAAATGTGTAGTAATTCCTTGGCGCAGTCTAAAGTTATGATTCATTTATACTGGAGTGACAGCATAATACCTAGGTGTCAAAATCCATTAAAACTGTTCAATGTCTTCTGTTTATTTTTAGAACCAATTGAGACTTAACTGATGGTGAAAAATATACAGTCAAGTGTGTTTACTTCACCTTTACAAAGAATCCGTTATAGTCCCAATTAATTTGTTATTCCTGTCACAACAGGTACTGGATACTTCAAAACTGTCATTACCGTTTCTCCCTTTTCCTTTTGCCTTTTTTTATATGAAAGCTCCTGTTTGTTTTTAACCCATTAGTAGGTAATGGTTTATTGTTTTGTAAAATAAGGTCTTCTTACATCATTTTTCCATTTTAATTAAATGAGATGAATAAATGCATTTCAAAACTGACTGAAATCAATTGTGCTCACATTTCTCTCTGTCACTATCAGCTATTTTAGTGCTGAATTTAATGACTATCTACAGGACAATACATCTTGCCCATTGGCGCGATTGGCCAGATGGAAGACATTTATATTGAAAACATACTATGAGAGACAGATATAAGCAAAGTTTCTTAGGACAAATCCAGAGTTGTCTTTTCCATGTTATTAACAGTACACATTTAATTGTAGAAAATTCCTAGCAGCTTTTAGGAAGAGGAAAAAGCTTCTAATCTCAGAGACAAGCATCACCTAAAAAGAGTTATCAGCAAAAAAATAAGGCCTTTTCCTGGCAAACATGCAAACACCTCCTAAGAAATATTAGTGTTTGTAGCTGAGCCAAGACAAGGGAAAACCAATGCAACTTTTACAGCTTGCCACCCTGAAACCAAATGTAGGACAGGAAAGCAGATGTAGCCCACCAGGGAAGGGGTCTTGGTGTTAACCAGCCGATGATGCCAGCCTGCAACCCAAGTCCCTTGGGAGGTCAGCCCCAGAGAAAGCCAAACCCAGGGAACCAGCTGCCTATTTAGTAAGAACAGGATGACATTGTATACATTGTTCTTAATTGTTTTAAAGCATTCAGAGATACCTGAATGCACCACCTGGCACAGCCAAAGCAACACAAATTGTCACTCATTTTGAAAGGAGGTTAGCCCCTTTGAAGCGAAATGAAGCATTACATTTTTTAAAAAAGAATTTTATTGCAATTGGGATGATTATACTCTGTAGTCATAACTATGTAAAATTAAGCATAAATAGCTTGAGTGACTCATAGGAATTAGAAATTAAATAGGCCTATTAGAGTAAGTCTATTCTCCTGTCATTATATTATGCTATCTGCAGGATATTTTCCAGAGTCTTGACTCTTCCATTTTAAAAGTCTCAAGAAATGGAGCTTTTGCTATTTCTGATGTACAATTGTTCCCTAATAGACATTATCTCTAGATAAATTCTTGTGATTTTCTATTTCATTCCAAGTGACTCTCCCTGATTTCTCCTAAAGACTATCTCCATTTCCTACCTCCTCAAACATTTATGCATCTATTCTTTTTCTTTTTAAAAGCTGCAGACAAACCACCTGCTCTGTACTGCTGACCCCTCATATTTGTCAATGGCTTAGCTTTTGGGTAGGGAACATGCTTGCCTTGCACTATTCCCTCCTGCCTTAGTTAAAATTGAAACAAAAATATATTTCAACAAGAAATTCTCTTTTGCAAGATGATCCACCCTAGAAGGATTTGTGTGTCTCACTGACCAAAACCTCAATGCAAGAGCTCATTTTCAGACCTTTCAGAATGACTGTGCTGAACAAGCAGGACAGGACTGCACCAAGCAACTGGAAACTACAAGGGGCAGTAGATGCTGCACCCTCCTCCAGGCTGCTGCAGATCAGCAAGTCCTCTCTGAGGGCAGACTAGCTCTCATGTTTGTAAATCACACTTTATCACCACAATTTACAGAAGTGAAACTCATACCTCTAGCCCTACGTCAAGYTACCCAACAGTAGATTAGCCTTTCACATTCTGCCTTGCCTCTATGTACAAAAATGCAACCAGTATCACCAAACTGAGTCAAAATGTCACAGTGGGCATAGAATTCTCTTTCAAGTCAAAAGCAGTAGYTGGAAGCTACACAGAAAAAAGGTTTTACTGCAAAGCTTTTACAGAACTCCAACATGCAATGCTGCAAAACCAACAGAGTACCACAGGCACCAGTATGAGCCCCACCACTTTAAGCTACATCCTGGAGATTTTATACCRGAAACCATCAGCTTTAAGTCCAGTCATGACCAGGAATAAACTTGTGGCCTACACTTGGTTAAAGCCAACTGGCCATATTTGCCTAGTTTTGGTTTTCCAATATCAGTTTTCTTGCCAGGCAGCTCTGCCTTCTAACCCTTATACTTTCATAGATCTGTATCTGTATAAAAGCAGCTATTCCTATCGCAATGGGCAGCAGTCTAGGAAAAATTTCAGCACTACCTACCAGCAACAAGAGAAGGGAAATGAAACATTTCGGGGGAAATTGCATTAAATACTACAAAGCAAGCAATGTAGGGCTGCCAGAAAAATAGGAACATCATGCAARTATTATTTTAGTAATATAAGCATGGCATCTATTTTTAGGAAGAGCACTGGGGCCTGTAGAGCCACTCAAGTTATTGGGCTGAAAAGGGAAACRTGCAAATGCTGGGAGCCAAACTCTTCCCTCCTACAGAACAGCTTTCAAACACATGAAATACCAGAAGCAAAAAGCAGCAGGATTCAAGTAGACTCTTCATGATACAGCTGGATTTTCAGCTGTAGGACATTAGCTAGTCACACTAGAAATGCTGAGACAGAACCCACACTTTTCTCAACAGTGCTATCTGTCTCTTCTCTTAGTTTTGGGAAGTTAAGAGTTAGTACTCAGAGGCTGATTGACCACTTCAGCTTTTTATTTATTTATACAAGGTATGAACATTTTRGAAAGCTCTGCAGCAGGAGGACTAGTTTCTGCACAGTTCATTATATTCATATATTCCGTATTGCTGGAGGGAGGAAAGTTAATTTTTTAGATATTAAAGTTATTACTAAAGTCCCCACTCTTAGCCTATATCACAGATTTAAAGCAAAATAACGTWTTTGCCAGACCAACATGTAGTTGAATGAATACTGCTAGAGATTATCTGCTTTAATTTTTTTTTTTTAGTCTTTGAAATCACTTCCTATCTTTGCAAATTTTCAAAGTGATTTTTTATTGTATCTTTTAGAATGTGAGGGAAAAGATCCCATGCAAAAAGAATGACAGGAAAATAGCTTTGTAACAGTCCTATTGCTCCATTTTTAATGAATGGGAAGATTTCTTTAGCTATTAATAGGCCTTGTGTTCTTCATTAATTTCTTTATCAAAGATCTGCTCCAAAACACATTGGCTTCCCCATCTTTTGCTGTAAGAGCTCACAAACAAGCTACAAGGCTTTCTGTGCGTGCAGTTATGGTCCATCATTATTAAATGCCTCTCGTTGGGCGGAAGAGGTGCTCCATCACACACGGCCATCCATCAGCACTTGCCAAGGCAGCTCACATCTGACCTCCGCAGCAATAATGCCGCATCAGGTAGGCCAAGTACCCAGTTTAGCAGCCGAGCAGGGAGCAGGAGCCGCCTCCAAGATTAAGTGGCTGCTGCAGGTTTCCATTCCCAGGAGCTGCCGGAGCTGATGCTGTATTGATTGCAAAAGTTTACCCGTAAGTATCACAAACAACAATAGCCAGGTCAACGATCGGCGTGCCGAGCGCGAGTCCCCCGGGGCGCCGCGCGCTCTGGGCTAAGGCACCGCTATCATGATGGCTGAGTGCAGGGTGAATAAGGTTTATGAGGAAGGGAAGAGTGAGAGCCGGCAGCCTGGAGTGACATTTAAGCAAGTTACATGTGGGAGCGGAACGGGAGACAAGGATGCAATTATACAGTCCCTCGTTTCCCACTGCAGCAAACCCGTGTCATCTCTCAGCGCTTGTGTGTTCAGCAGGCCTTACATTCGCTGCGCTAAATAGCTCCAGGTACCAGGGACAGAGAACATGAAAATATAGGTGCTAGTTAGTACAAGCTATAGATAGAACACAGCAACGTTTTYCCCCCACAGAAGCTTCTCTTCTCCAACTGAACGTACAGGTTTGGCTTGGGGATCCAGAGTAGAATCTATTTATAAAAGTCTCTATAAAACTGAAAAGCCTACAGACCTTAAGAAAACCGCTAAATTTGAGAAATAAATTATTTCTGATGCTGTGCAATTCAGTAGTTGGCTTAAACAGAAAGCCACATTGGGGCTTAGTTGGTCAACTTAAAATCCAGATTCTTTGGCAATCCTTTAGTGTGCAGTCGTATCCCACAAATATGGGGTTGTTACTATAACTATATTGAAAATGTTGCTACATTAACAGTATTACATTTAATGCCTACCTAGTAKCTTTCACTTTTAAGTGAAAGTTATACTGAGATGTTATTTGATATGACCATTACTGCATTAATAAAGACACTTTGGAATAGCTTTTAGTCAGAATACTTAAGAAAACTTTAAAATTTAGTGAGTTTACATTTTTTTCCCCACATATCAATTTAAATTTTATAGAGGATATTTCATGTTAGAATTTTAAAAGCTACCTGAGCTCTGCCCTTTACCTCTTCAAACCRGCTGAACTATTCCCTACCCTTCCAAAAGGGCTTATAATTTTAGCAGTAGCAAAACACAGCTAAGTGTCCACTAACCACCGGGCCCCAAGGAAGAGCAAGACAAACAGAAGGCTGCCCAAGCACCTGCTTTAACTGGGACAGCAGCAGGCATTCCCCTCTCTCATCAGCATTAATGGGAATTTCAGGCAGCAGCCCTCCCCTGTATTAGGGCACATCAAAAATATAGCTATTTAAACTAAATAAGAAWCTGGAAATGCCAAAATCTGCTTATGGTTCTAAGAGTTTGAAACCCAAATTTTAAATATCYCCCTCAAAACTGAACTTGCAATTATGTGTTTTGGCTAGATAGAAGCTAAGTATTGAAAATAAATGACAGTGGGGACCAGGCAAAATTGTTGAATGTAACATAGTTTAACTRTGATTTTAAGTCCTTTCAATTTATGAAAATAAATCCTGGGGCTACATGGTATAGATGTTGAATGATCATTTTTTCCCTGAAGATGAAGATAAAACAATTGGYCATTTTATAACTAAAGGAAGAAATGAACAAACACTGAGCAAAGCAACAATCTTCTACAAACAGAAAGAGGACCTTGTCCAAAGAGATTGTACTGGTATGGAAACAAAAGTCACTTATCAGATTGCAGCTCAGATTATGCGATCCCTTTGATTATGCCTTCATTCATTAAAAATATTAGTATTATTGAAAAGCTGATTACTAAAAAAAAATCAGTGTATTTAATAAAGCTTTTTTCCCTTCACTTATCTAATTGGAGTCCTCAAATATCAGCTCCAAGTTCTGTACTGAACCATATATTTTCTACTATATAAGCTTAATATGGTGTAGAAAAAATTGARTGAATGTAAATTGTGTGGCAGCAGTTTCTTCTGCAACTATTCTGAAGACATTCATAAAAGTTAGGCTGGTGAAACAAGGAAGAAAATATATACTATCTTGCTAAAATAAGAAATATTTCAAAAGATTAGGAGCTTTAAAAGATAAAGGTACATCCTATAACATAAGATGTAATATAGGAACAKCCATAATAGTTCAACACAGTCTACATAATGCAGGGATTTGGTTGCAAGCTTGTCAATTATGTTATTTGACATTTGGGACTAGCTGAGGTTTTGCTGGTCTGATTAAAGCCTCTTTATCTACTCTATAGAAGCATTTCTACTGAAGTGCTTACAGTACTCTCGGTTGAAAAGTGATTTTTACCTACATGTGGTAATATGCCAAAAATAAAGCAAAAATATGAAAGCAACTGTTAGACCTTAGACAATCGAAATATAAATGTCTCGGTGTACAGTCCATCTCATCTATACCTTTGCAATTAAGGGAAAACAGTTCCGTATCACTTCATAATTAGCAGAACATTTTTCCAATTTTGCTGGTAAAAATGTTTAGTAAGCATATTAATAAGCTGCAGGTTTATGCTGTTTAAGGCAGTACCCAGGGTACTCTGTGCTCATTACACAAATCCTGCAGGTGAATGAGATCATACCAGCCCTTGCAGAAATAGGTCTTACAGATCCCTTGCATATGGATCTGTGTTCAGGAATATCCTCACCAAAACCACCCTGCAGCAACAGAATACGACTTGAACTATAAATCTCCGCTCTCTCACAGACTTCCCTCATATCCGAGATAATACCGGGCTTAGGATGAGTTTTGCTTTTGTTAGGCATTATGATGTCCTCACATCATTGCTGCTAACTGAAGGTAGCTGAACACTGGAGTGTGGAAGTGCTATTTTCCTATTAATTCCTGCCTGCTCATCAGTAACAGTCACAGAGCTCCTTCCTCTGAGTGTTCCTTGTTACCTGACAAGAGTAATTAAAATAAATGAAAGGGAAGAAAGAATTTGTGCCCAGCTGCAGCAGCTAACTAGCTTTGACATGGCTCACATGTGACTGCATCCAAGTGGCCCTTGGTGCCACCTCACCACGCAGAAAAGCCATTTGAGGAAAAACCACAATAGGAATTTTGCATTCTAACCATTCACTAATAAAGTTCTCATGCCCAGTTTATCACATTAAGTCTGCGTTAATATTTTCTAATCACAGTGACCTCATCCTGCCAGAATGCACCAGCCCCTAATCCTCGCTGTAATGTTTTCTCATTAGCTGCTCTGCACTGGCCRCACTGGTGGTAGCAACCAAGCATCGCCTCCGGCACCACTGGAATTAATTACCAGAAGAAACACCGCTGTTTGGAATTGTCATCTTGAATTTATCAGTTGCCACTTMATGTAACTCATCTGCCCTAAGACCTCCTCCGTGTCACCAGGGGCTTCGGCACCAGCTTTGCCAGGGCGAGAGCGGGGACACTGCGTGTCCCTAGTGTGCCTCCATGGCCACGTGCACATCTGCAGGAGGCCGGGGCCAAATCCTGCCCCGGAGGCAGAGCACGATAACGATGCCCCGAGCAAATTGCAGATCAGCCGCACTGCATCTGAACCCCGGGCGGGCTCCGGGGCCGGCCCGGCACGCTGCGTTCTCGCTGCTTGCACGTGATAATCTTTCATTGCAGGTGACCAGGCAGCGCTGGCCATTTGMTTTGCTCGTGGTGCGTTCCTAAAACAGTAACAAAATCCACTTTTCATGTAGGGGTGAATAAATGGCTTGAGGGGACCCAGCAGAGTTCGGCCTGTGGCATTTTCTTACCAAGAAGAAACTGCTTGTTAAATTATTCTCAAAGCAGAAGACATGTCAGTAATATAACCCATGTATGAACTAGACCTGGATCCCCCCTCCGACGTAAACTTTTCAATTATTTTATCAAAGAACAACTTTTTAGCATTTGTTTTTTTAAACTCCMTAATAAATGCCTTTTTACTTAGGGCAAAAAGGCACACTCAGTATCACATACTGATTTTGCTATGCACCTGCATGCRACCAAGCCTAAATTTTATCTGCAATGAGCTTATAATTGCAGTTGACTCATTTCATGCTTTCCCTGCACAACAGGAGTAGCTGTTATAGGCACMTTCCTACCGAAACCTTGGTGTTTACCAGTACTACTGAATTCCGTAAGAGAAGTAGATTTACTACTGTTGGAAGCTGGGATGACTCAGTGTAATAAGCCAAAAATACCCTACAGATGAAAAGATAAATATAACAAACTTGCCTTTTAGTAACCTTTTAACAGAGACAATTCTGAACACATTTCTTAGACCAAAAAAATTTCCTCCTGCTACCACCCTGTACACTCAGCACGGTAAACTTAGGGAGATGTATAATGTGATATAAACATTAATAGTTTCACAATTGTGTTTTAGAAAGACTATTTATAGAGAAAATACAAAATGCCTCCCCAAAGTGTACTTAGACCTAAGCCACCATAATCTTCTTGCTCATGCAGCAGGAAATCTAATACACTAGCTCAATAAACCTGTAGGAAACAAAGGTTTTATGTAGCATTAAGAGTCACAATATTAAAATACCACATATTACATTCAACTACTCTTACAACACTCATTTTAACAGTCAAGAAAATTAAGTGCCAGTTTGAGAGTGATAATACTGTAACATGTGAAAAGAGTCTGAAGAGGTACAAAAATACAAGCCACCAGCATCGTCGTCGTTTGGGTCCCTTTCAAACCTCGATGCTCTGAGTTTCCCCTGAAAACACAACCCACAAGCAGCTTCCTCCAGAATGCGCAGCAAAGTATAGACTCCGTATAGACTCTGATTCAGTTACACTATTTCATAATACACATTTCATGTTTTATTYGTGTGTAAATGAGAAAAACAGAGCCAAAGTGGGAATCTGATTTTTCCCCATTCCCCAAATCCAAAGCCTTTGCTTCAATCCTGGCTAGCAGGGAAAGGTGTCATAGGTTAACATCCATTTCGCCACCCTCCCACTCCCTACCCAAGACAGGTACAAGCTTCTGTATTCATTTACAAGTTCACAGACAGAGTTAGGAGAAGGACCAAGCAAAAAGGGTTGACTGGAAAAGGAAGAACCTCTTCCAGCTGCAAATGTTTGCTGGATGAAGCTGCATAGACATTGGCCTGAAATGGATTAATAGACAGAGGCAAGTATGAAAGCCAAGATGTATAGCAAAGGCACTGATTTCCCCCTGTGCATTGGGTTATCTAGACAGAGCAACTTCTTCCATCCCTACAACCAGATGGAAAACAATGTCACTTTTAACTACTCAGATGAAGACTATAAAACCTTTCTGAGGCAACTGATTTTTTAATAGTACAGCCACTAGTAATCAATSAAATTGAGGAACACAAGGTAAACTACTCTGCTAGACAGAATGCTGGAGTTGGCATTAAGCACTGAGTAATATGGGCTGCAAAAATAAGAAGGTGCACATTTTCTGTTCCTATGTTTCAATCACACATCTGAAAACCAGTCTTAATCCAGCATTTGTAGCAGCAAAGTGTTTATTTCACTGTTTTCTTAACTTAAAAATCTTATAGTTTAAGCTCAAAGAAATAATGGCCAATATAAAAATTTCCTTGCACAAATARAATACATCTAAAAGCAAATTGTGTGCATTTGTTATTGGGAGCCTGAGTTTGTGAGCAATTGTCATGCAAGTGGAGTTGTAAGTAATAATGTGGCCTTTAATGACGGAATGATGGACCTGCCAAACACTAGCTCCTGCCATACACTACTTGTATTTCCCTGCACAAAGATGCCCATCTGGGAGTTATTAACATATCCTCGTCAATTCAGAACCTACTTTAACATAATCCATATTTGCTGGAGAAAGTCCAACATCRGCTCGAGAGCAGCGCTCACGTGACGCAACGACACATTTCAAGCAGCACACACAAAGCATGCTTGGGCAGCTAAGCACTTCCAAAATGCAAATAATAAAAGCATGCTTCTGACTAGATAAAAAGGACAAATCCCTTTTGGCGCAGCATCTAATATACTTTCAATACCGAACGAAAASAGAGAGAGGAAAAGGACAGAGCGCTAGTCTTCTGGAAGGGCTTTTACAATTTATTCCAAGCTTGCTGGTCCACTCAGTCATACAATGAATTTGGTTCTCTTCCTACACCCCAGTAATGCTCTGCTGCATGGGGTCCATGGCAGAGAATACAAATTCCCTCGAATGAGCAGTATCTCATGCCTACTTGTAGGACATCTTAAAAGCATGCATCATTCTTCAAAAGAACTTGAGCTTCGCATAYGGAATTCCATCTTTCACTACAGAACTGCCTGGTCAAAGTCCACTCCTGAAAGCTCATRTCTCCATACAGTTACAYTTRCATTGCTCATTCTAATTTTGATTACTTATAGYGTTATGATTGTTAAATGCATACTTCATCACAAATATTCATTTTTAAATTTAWTTTTCTTAAAATAAAACCTAAAGCAGCTAAAGCCAAATTTAGTTTGAGTTCCYATAGTATTGCCATTATTAAAGGGCCAGAAATACAGATAAAGKTCTTCTAAGCTATCAGATACAAGAAACCCATGATAAACTTCAGCACAGACTGTATTAATACATTTTTTTCAGGATATTTACTTGAATGAATCCTTGAGACAGATTCAGAATGCATTTGAAGAGAGCTTGTCTTGAGTTACTGTCTACTTCCTTTTTAAATAGCTTTTTTTGGTGCTTCATTTATTAATATTTCCTTTGTGACTGCAGCAACAAGAATTTAAGTCACAAACCTCTCTTAAGGAGAAAGAAATGCAACATTTACATTACCCAAAGCAATCGGGTATATGGGTGTTTTTGGGGTATTGGGTATTTTTTGTTCAACAAGAACAGCAGCCTTACCGCATAYACATACTTTGCTCTTGAATTTTCTTTAGTTCTGTATCAAGCTATTGGCCCTTTCAAATTAACTGCCAGAGCCACTAGACACAGTGGCTTCCTCTTGGCAAACAGGAATGTCCTTCCCTGTATTTAACAAGATATTCCCCCACTTTTATAATAAGGGAACAAATATAAAACCCCTACATCATACCCCAGCCAGTAATTAACAACAAAGTTCTCTATATTCATGCTATCCTTCAACTATATTATGGAGTTCCATATATATATATATATTCCCTTGACACATCCACTACTCTAACAAAAAAAAAAAGGGCTGTATCTTCTATTGGATGAAGGACACAGCTCAACAGTTCCTATGAGAAAAATCCAACAGCAACACAATCCTGACCAAGCACTCCCTGCAGCTTTACCTCTGCATTCTGTGAAATATCTGTCTGTGAAAGCCAGAGTCTAGCTCACTGCAAGGAGCAGCACCAACACTAATATCTGAACCCTTCCCATGCACCAAGCCATGCTAGAAGTATGTAGCCATCCACAAAGGACCATTGTGCTTGAAAAGCCACTTATTCTGCCTTCTAGCTAACATTATTTCTCTGCCTAAGGCCAAGGACATCACTGTTAGCATGGGAACACTGAGAATAATCCACAACCCACCTCCAAGGCCAAGCAYAAACCTAGAGATTACAGGGAGAAAAGCCACCCCCAACTCTCTACTCTGTTGAACCAAGAAACCTTTTCCACACTAGCCTGATGGTAGATCAGGTCCTATTTGTTTTCATCAGTGGGCTGTGTTAACCTAKAGATGTCCCCTGTGAACACAGCTGGTAATGATGAGGATGAATTCACTGAGCTTTGCAGCCACGTCCTCAGGAACTTCATGAGGAGTAGAAACCACCCTGCATTCTCCATCAGGCAAGCAAAGCCATTGCTTACTAAGGGATTATTTGGACAGGAATACCTGTTTGTGATAAGTTAAACTTTTAGATATGATAAAAGGAAATATAACCCAAGTAAAGCTTTAAAAAAATCTTCATTAACTTCAACACAAGCAGGCAGAAGCAGTCAGCTCCATGCAGCCTGTTATGGATGTGGACTTTACRGCCTGTGGACTTCAACACAAGTGTAATGAATCTTAAACTACCAACAACATTTACACTTCTTTTTATAAGTGTAGGAATCAAAACAAAGGGAGCTGTTCTATACAGTGAGCAACTCCATGTGTATTGGCAGTGAAAGTAATAAAGGAAGTAAATGTTCACACAAAACAGTTGTGCAGATTAATCATGAAATGAAAAGGAAAGATTATGGTAAAATAGGACCAAAGTCTAATCTATCTTGCACAAGTTTCCTTGGCCTTTTAAGTGTTCTATGCATTCAAGTAAAATAGCAACTGATTCCAAATCTTTCCCCCTCCCCTAATATGCTATAACAAAAATCAACAGTTGAGAATCCCACATTTTAAAATATATTGGAACTTTCATGTAGTAGCAAGCTAAAAATGGCTTTGAACACTTCCACTTCTGAAATGGAAATTTTCTGAAACTGATTTTCCTTTTAAAGTCTGTATAGGTATTTCCTGAAGCCTGACTACATTATCAGCCAAAACCTGAGACTTCAAAGTAGATTAAACACCATGAGAGCGCTAGCACTCGTGTAGGGCTCGGCACGGTGCTTTGATGTACAGTATGCCAGCATGTCAACAGCTAAAAACTAAGCCCCTTTTTAACCCCCAACTTCATGGAATACAATATTCCCTAACTTCAGTTTTTGGCCRGATAATACTCCAGAAACCTTTCCCTCCAGGCTAACTTGATTTTGGGATATTTTTTATGTTCAAACTAATATTGTTCATGACCTTTAAAGACCTGCAGGGAGATGCTGCTTTTCCCATCACACAGTTGCTGCGGATGGATTCCAACATATGTCTGCGAGCTACAAAAGCATAGTGTAAACAAGAGCTTCCCATTAAACTTCAGTTTAACATTAGGACTGCTGTCCAAAGATCATACTTAAAGATAACTGAAGTGTTACTATATTCCTTTGTGCAGCTCAGTCATGACCCTAATTAATGTGTCTTGGTTAGACATGTATTTCTTTAAGTAATGGGTGGTTTTGTTTAGACAATTAGGCAGAGTTGACAAGGAAATTTTCCATCAAAGTAGGTCATAAAAAGTACATTATTCAGCATTATTATGAGCAAAGCACTATTTATTATCTGAACTTTACAATACACCATTATCAATCATTACCTGTCATTAAAGTATGTTAACATGAGATCAAAGAGACAAAGTAAACTTAAACAAAGGTGCAGAGAAGGCTTTTTAGACTTATTTAAATTTGAAACAAGAGTAGCTGACTCCATTGACTGGTGAGAATATCCTTTCAATCGAAAATGCAAATCAACTAGTCACTGCAGATCTCAATATTATTTATTCTTTTAAAAAGATCACCTTTCTGCATATCTATTTACACAGATCACACACTCTGAGGAAAAAGCAGCTACACACACAAGACAAGGAAGCACTGCAGGGCTTCCTAGCTGCAAGCTTAATTTACTGCCCTGTCTGTTCTCTTTTCTATTTCATTGAGAATAATTAAAAAGGATTTAAACATCTTTTCCTATTTTAAGAGGTTAATTCCTAGAAAACTACAGATTCAGCATAACATTCCAGTCTCAAAAKTCAAGTTTCTTAGATATGTATTTTCATAGCTGTAACCACCAAGCATTTGAGTCATGGAAAACATGGATCCTCCTTTCCTTACCCTAAGCACCGTACACACTTGGAGACAACCCAAGGTCCTTTCACTTTTCTTATGCCACTTCACTGAGCAGCCAGGCTGCAAATCAGGAGATGAACCCTGAAACTCATCCCCATTAAAATACTGAGCAATCAGCACCATTACAATGAAATATTTCTAGTGTTTCCTTCCTAGAGCTTGCAGGGAGAGATTTTGACCCAATGCAAGCTCATACATCTAAAGTAATTTACTTTGCTCTTCCCAGCTACACTGTTTAAGGTTCCGGGTGCAGTCTGCAATCTGTAGTTTCAATTTTTAACAGTAGTTTCCTTATTTAGTGTATAAGTGCAACAAACATTTTTTCATGGAAGAGCTCAATGTTTGAGTAGCACACGTAGACAGCAAGCATGCACTCACCAGGGATAAGCTCATAAAATTTATTTTCCCTACATAATCTTCTCATCCATAACTATACATAGAATACAATGGAGAGTTAAAATATACCACAACRCAAGCACAAATGCAGTGTCAAAATGAAGAAATGTGTTTACATTGCAGCAAAGTGGCTTCCTGACACACCAGGCCAAGCTGAACACRGTGGAGATGCACTCAGTCTGTTCCTTGCACTTGCCACAGAAGATTTGCTTTAGTGTTTCAAAACATWTGTTTCTGAGCTTTCTTTGCACCGATTCCTGACATTCCTTCTATTGACCATCTCCATGCAACCACCATGACATCTCTACRCTCAAGACCCAAGGAGAATCCACCRGCTGTCACTCTGGAATGTTCCTTCAGTCATTCCTGGAGGGCCTTCCACAACCAAAGGCYTGCTCAAGACAATGCAAACTCTCCAGGGMACCATCTGTGTTAACTGAACTTTTTGGACAAGCCTTTTCAGAACATGCATTCTGCACACTTTGTTTCAAATCTTAGTTCACTATTTCTGCATCATTATGTGCATGTTTAGTCACCTGCTATTTGTGTGTGCGCAGTGTTGATGAGTTAGAATTAGAGGCACAAGAAAAGTTAGGCAAATGCTATGAACTTCTTGTAAATAATACAAGAAATACAACCAAAATTAAATAGGAAAATTTTACAATGGTGAACCATTCTAAAAATACTTGCAAATAGGCAACATTTTTCATACTTTCAAATAATTTTCTAATCATTCAAATAAGGTCATTTGTAGATAATTAAGATCACACCAGAGCCCAGASGTGAGAGACTGAACGTTTTTTACTGACRTAGTGATTCCACKGAGAYTTTAATCATACCTAGTGGTATGGTTTTGTCATACATACATCTGGAACTGTTGCTTTTGATTATTACAGCCTAATAGCTACATGYAACTTTTATGATTAAACTATTTGGATGAGTTTTGCACTCTTTTGCTTTCATCTGGTGATCTCAGTAATGGAGCACAGGTTTTGATCCTTTGCAAAAAGAAGGATCTTCTGCCATGCCCTGCAAAGRGAACTGAATCTTGTATCCCAATAAAAAAGGTCAAAGACTCTTCCAAGGAASATGGTAGATGATGCCAGATCAGTTTCATTGTCAAAGCAGGTGCAGAGCAGCAGATGGACAAAGGCAACATAACCCAGATTTTTGTTGAAAAAAATAATGAGGTATAGCCTGAAACCTTCCAAAAAAAATACAGGAGGCACTTCAGAAGTAATCAAAAGACGACAAAAATAAGGGCAAAGTRTTAGTGTTTCATTCTTTCATGGTCAGTGAAAATTGACACTTCTCCCATATTATCAAGATACTACATGGACAACTTTTAACATMATAAACATCACACCAACAAACCCTGTGAGCCTCAGAGCATCAAGGCATGTGATGGAGCTAGCCCTGTTTTACAGAAGAGCCAAACATCTCTCTCTTTCCACCTTTAAAAGAGAATTAACTAAGAACATTCATAAAAGAATATTCTGCWTTCACCCCCTCTCTGCTTTTTTGGTAACAGTTATGTTGCTTTATGCAACCTGGTCTATTGCTTTCCATATACCTACATGATTTTACCTTTTACAGCTCATTTTTAATTGCATATCATTGCTAACCCTCTTGTAAAGAGACAGCACTCTGCCATTCCTATTAATTATCCAAATCACCAGTCACTGTTTGCATGTGTGTGGCCTTGCCTAAAGCTTTTAACTACAAGTTATGTCACTAAATCAAAGCAAGTTGGAGGAGTTTCTGTTGCAGTGACGAACTAATAAAGGTTGCATGACATTCCTTTCAAGCCAGTTGAGAGTATTCTTTCTAGGAGTGCAGTACTCAAATACAAAGACTATTTCTCACAGGGGTGGGAAACAAGGATTGCAGGAAGGTGTTCCTGTAATTGGAGTTAATCCACTGCTAGCTTTTGGKTTTTTTGAGATTTCTGCTCTTCTATTCTTCCCTAGGCAAGTCTATGACCTCAGAGTTTTTCCACAGCCAGGTGAAAGAAAAATAAGAATCTCCAATGAGATGAACTGAGGCTGTAAGCTGATATGAGGGATTGTTGCACCCATCTCTAACTCTCCTTTTACAGTTTAAGTCAGTTACTGGAGTGGGAACATCTACCTCAGTGGGCTCCACTSCAGCTGATGGGCATTCCCTCCCTTAGGCTGTAATAGCAGACCCTTGCCTGGTCTCTGGTTCCTTAAGCCCAACATAAAACATCACCTGTAGCATGACAGGTAGCAACATTCCTTCAGGAAAGGSTCATGGCCCACCTACTTCCCATGAGTCATGCTGCAAAATCACTACAAAAGCAGAGCAGAATCCAGGGTGCTTTTCAGTTCAATATGTGATAAGGGTTTGACCGACAAAAAAATCCAAGGTGAGGATGCAGAGTTTGGAAACAGACTGCAGCTATCCCAAGAACAGACTAAGCCAAGRTGAAGGCAGAGATGGTGCTTTTCACACTAGGGCTCTGATTTAAGCCTCTATATTCCACTCAACTGTTCAGATATGATCCATCTGGCAGGTCTGCCCACTTGGAAAACTATTTGCATCCTTGACCCTAAAAACCTTACTCAGGTTAAGGCTACAGATTTTCTTATAGAAAAAAATCAAATTTTATAAATCTTTCTTTTCCCCCCCGCAAAGAAGTGTTTATTACAACTAGCTCTAAACAGCACAATAAGTGAAATTCAATTCAAAGAATAAACTTGTTCAAATAMCTCCTCCCACCCTTTTTTAAAAAAAGGCATCTTGATTAGTAATTTTTTATCCTAGTAATTACACAAAATACTGTTATACCACTGTAGTAGCAAAATACTTTAGTTTTATGGTGCATCGTCAGAGATTGATATTTAGTACTCTACAGAAAGGYTAATTTAGCATAAAATAGTATAATGCCTTCCTTATTTTTGTTCATTCACTTAGAAATTATAGGATCAGACCAAGTCATATCACACACTGGTCACCGTACACAGATTTCCCAATGAACTATAAGAAATGTTTAAACTTAAGAGTGCCAACGACTATAGCTCACAGTACAGCAAAACCGAACTCTTGTGGCCTTACTTTGAGAGGTGCAGAGCTGACAAACTAACCAATATCTGCACAGCAAAAAAAACCACACAGAACACCCACCATTAGTGGGCTCTAGACCACTTGGAACACATTAAGGCCTCCATAACTCCATGACTAAGTACTTAACATGTTTCTCAATTTTGCTGGCACAACAGAAYGCTTGTATAGATGTCTTCATATTTTCCAAAGTCAACAGGAACTGAAGAAATTGGCCCTGGGTCAATAAGAATGATTTTTTCAGAGCAGTTTGCCTTTACTTCATGGTCCAGCRTGTCAGCAGAAAACACTCTTAAGAAAACACCTCTTAAAGCAGGGAGGTGTCCTGCAAGCACTTCAACACCACCAGGCAGCACAGGAGGTCAGGCTGGTGGGAGCTGGGCACAGCCTTGGCTCCCTCTCACCAATGTTCTCACAGACATCACAGAACCGCCCTTGCTGCCTGGCCAGGGGACACTGTCTCTAGGGGCAGAGCTTCCTGAACACCATAAAAAAGGGAAGACTTGCTGTGATATAGTTGGTTTTAAGGAGACCCAGAGGTTCAGGGAACATGATCTTCAGTCACTATGAACAGTCAGCTTCATGCTAGTACATATTCATCTCAAGAGAAACAGGGAAACTTTCCTGCTCTTTGGATAAAGAACAGTTTGCAAGAGCTCCAAAGCCAATAGGAACTGTGCACCTCACTTCCCACGGCAGGTCACCCACAAGACCGAGAAGGCCTAAATCCTAACCTATTTTGCAATGAAAGTGCTGTGCGACATGAGCAGTATTTGGCTTCAGGGTACACCGGCAAAAAGACAAAGAAAACCAGGTCACCACACCATTATTCCTCATTACAGATGTTACTGAGGAGAAAACTGTTCCTTTTAATTTATATTTTTGTGTTATCCTTTGCCCTTGAGTCAACTCAGTCTTGAATTTGTAGCAACTGGTATATTCACTGAGAAATCAAGTTATACAGCTGACCCTATCTTCTGTTAGAGTAATGAGAAAATCATGTTGTATTGTTGTTTTTCTGTTAAATTCTGGCCCTTGCTATTCATTAACATTCAAGTGCTGAAAAGCCAATAAATTATGAGCAAAAGGAAATGTAAACAACTTTCTCTGCATAAGGAGTGCATACAGTAGGCTGGAGCCTCCTTCAAGTTAATTGCAACACAGTTCACTAATGAAACTTTCCATCTATTAAATCTTAACAGGCATAACTATAAAAATGGCGCCAAGTTCTCTCTCCTGCCTAGGAATGTCCCAGACAGCATCTGTAGAGACTTTCACACTTCTTGTCTTCACAGGAATTTATAGTTATGCCTAAGTAGCAATGGCAACATATAACTTAATATCACCTTGGTTATGGGGTTTTGGGGCTAATTTGCACACWCCAGAGCTGGCTGCCACCACTGTTCTTGCTTCCTTCCTGATTCTTTGTGGCATCTGACCCAAAGCATCAGGAGACAGGAATCATCAGCCTTTGATTTCACAGGGTTTTGCAGTAGGGCCAAGAGCAGCAAGGACATCACCAGTGCTTCGGCCAAGATCGGCATTTGCCATTGAGGCAAAAACCAAACCTCCCCTCCCTCGCGCTGGTTCAAAGAGCCAGCCTGGCACTGCTCAGGGGTCACCTCTCTCCTGGCACACAGCTCATGACAGGCCCTGCGTTACCTCACTGCGGCTCTGTAGACCATCTSATCTGCTGCTGCTCTTATGATCAGGATCATACTTTTCTCCTCTAAGTGCTATTAGCTTTTCAGACTCCCAGCTGACATCTATGTTTCCCATCTGCAAGACTGGCCCAAGGTCTTCTGCCCAYTCACATGAAGATAGTAAGCCCCACTTTTTCTTACCATTTTCTCCATGTTTTYAGCAATCCTTCAGTCCATACCTTTTCTTTAACTAGAAAATATCTTAAAGGTGATATTGAAAATCTGAATTCACTTCTGAATATTTTAGTGACTATACTTTTCTCATAATTCTGTCTGAATTCTGTATCTGTCTTGTTCAGAATTGATGTTCAAAGAGAAAACGTTTCCTGTCCTTTTTTTCCTTTGTGAGACTATCRAAGTACAACAATCCTCTTACAGGGTGGGCAGGATGCTCTTTCAACGAGCCAGCGCAAGTATTTTCTGAGGCCGGGACTGGACATAAGCACATGGATAGGATAACCATAGCTCTGTGTACCACTTGGTCATCTTCACAAGTGCTGTTTCACTAAACTGGAATGCCTGTATTAAGATATCAAACACATGGTCTCATTTATGATCTGAGCTCAAATCAAAACCAGAAAGAAAATTTTGCTCCAGTATGTGCAAGGCTTAACTGAAGCGTTAGCTAAGCAGAAGAAAATACAAATTTTGCCATTTTTGCAACTTTACAGTTTTTCCTTGGCCCTTCTGTTCCCAGTACATGATTTCCAAATGACCCTATGAACTTTGTCTTTGAACATCAATAGGCACACAGCCTTTTGTATTCCACATATCCTGTTCACAGGTCTAACTTGAAAAAGGCATCAGCTTCAGTATGGCTTAAAAAGTACATAGTGAAAAGTGAAGTATTCCTGTCTTCCCTTAAATTTGCCTTCCACAGTCAAGTTACAAAGCTCTATTGTATTACACTGAGGAAGGAAATATTCAATGATATTATAGACTAAAGTTAATTACACATAACCTGTACATAAACAAGCTGTAAACAGAACCTCTAAGAACTACAAGTATAGCTTTATTATCCCATGTATTAGAATCAGCAAGTGCTGACAGTGAGCAGTGCTAACAAGGGATACTAATGAAACCAGCTGAAAGAATAAAGCCTGACACAGAAAAGTTGTGGCAGCGTAAGGCACAAATATTTAATATTTCTGCAAAGCTTACGCAAACTTCACAGATCATTTTGACTGACAGTGTATGTTCACAGTGTATTTTAGCGAGCTCTAAATTCTAGAGTGATGCCATAATACATAAAGTGAAAAATTTCCCCTCTTTGATCCCCACAAAAGAGAAAAAGACAGCTAATTTTCTACTAGAGCATTTGTAAAAGCTTTTCTTTGAAGCAGTTGCTAAGTATTAAGCTTCCTACTTAGGTTATAAAGTTACAACTAAAATTTCTATTAGAGAGAGTCACAGACAACTTCRGTTTAGGTAACTAAATTATATTACTAACAATATTATGTAGCAGCTAACTTAGCAAGTTTTTTCCTTTGTATGAAATAATCCTAAAGTAGCTTCATAGCTGCTAGGTGCCACAGCTAAAGCTCAACTGTTTTGGGAAAGGAAGTAGTGCCAGAAAGGGGGGCTCCTGTGCTGGCTGGGACTGCAGAGTAGAAAAAACCTTCAGTGCTTTATTTTCAGTTTTGTAACAGAGTCTAACATTAGATGCATTGACCCCACTTTTATATTTTCAAGGAAATAAAAGGAGGGAGAGTCAGAGTGCACAGATCTCATACTCCTCTATTTCCCCACGAGCATTTTGCTAAGCAAGTCTTGGCAACCATGATCCCATCAGGATCTCAGTTCAGGGGCAAACCCTGGGAGAAACCACTAGTTCACTAATGAGTTCCAAATCTAGAAAACAAAACTTTGAGAATTACAATGCTATCCATACGCAACAAACCACTTCACACCTACACAGCAACCCAGGCCTCAAGGAAAGTTGTTGACTGACTTAAAATCAATTCAGGGCTTTTAACAAGATGGGCCACCCCCAGATTAAAACAGGCAATAACTTAAAGCACCCTATACTTGCATGACACGGAATCGCCCGTGTCGTTCCAGCACTCCCTGGCAGGACAGCATCACCTGGGCATGCCATGGGTCCCCAGCAGAAGGCCCACATCACTTCATGCAAGGCTGTGCATTCGGGTGACTGCCAAGGAGGGGTTTTCCCCTTGAAAGGGCAGCAACTTTGTTATGTTTCCCCACCTGAAATTACCTGATGTTAAATATCACCGCTCAGTAGAACATTGTAGTCCTCTGGGGAACCTGAGCCCTGACAAGACCAGCAATTCCCAGGCTGTACCTGAGCAGTTGCCTAGTGCTGTGAGGCTTTCATAGGAAAAAAGCAGGATGTTAAAAAGTTACTACTAAAAAAACAGGTTATCTTCTACTTTTCAACTGCTGCTTTATCTTTCACATATTTCCTTTTCAGACTAAGCTTTTCTGGATTAGAGGTGCCTTCATTTTAAGTATTAATATTACAACAGTAAGCATAATATTGGCAGGAAGAAAAAAACCTTCTAGTTATTCTTTACTTATCCACAGAGTACTCAAGACATTTCAAGTTTATTTAGAATAGAAATATTAAGTGTGGGGTGATGTTTATGCAGCATAGACCTAACTCGTATTACCCTATTAACTGCTTTTGAAATAGGAGGTTGAGGTAATGTTTATAAAGCTAGTTCTCATGCAAGATGAACATTAAGTATCTACAGCTGTGCTCCTCCTCCCACCACACAAATGCAAACCCACCATTACACTCCTCCCAAAACCTACAGCTACCCAGGCTCAGCCAGCCAGCCAGGTCACTGCTCCTTGGTGTTCGTGGAGCACTTGTGTGTACACGTACTGCAAGACAACTGGTAATAGAAAACACCAGCGTCACTATGCAGAGYGCCAGCAACCAGACGTTTGTTACAGCTAGGCTTAAATGCCAAAGACTAAAGAGAAACAATTTCACCATCCAAAACTTGAATACAACTTCTTGCTATTTCAGTTAGAAAAGTCTCTAAAATATGGACACTTTTTCTCCTCTGCATTTCATGACAGCCTCCCAGAATCTATGAATACCACTGGGTATGATTTGAGAAAGTATGTGCATATGCTTAAGAAAAATGAAAAATAGGATAAGACTGTGGTGTTCAACCTTTACTATACTGTATGATAGATGTAGAGCTGCTCTGCAAGAATTTATGAATACTGTATGTTGACCTGGTTATTGAAATGTTTATTGTATGACTATACTGAGTTAAATCAACAAGACTCTTGGAGAAACAAGGAAGAATCACTCAAAATAAGCCACTCCACAGTAACTTGTTAGAACTAGTTAAGAAAAAAACACCTGAGCTATTTCCCAAGAGATTCTGCCTCCAGGATGCTGAAAAGTTACAAGTCTTTCTTGCCACACCAACCTACGTCTGGGAAGCAAAGTAAGAGACATGTTCTATAGGGATGGAAATAGAACTGGGAGCTTTTCCCACCTCAGGCATCTCCTGGAGCATTTAAGTTTGTTCTGCTTTTTCTGAGCCTAATGATTAACTTACACAAGGTAGACAGGTGCATTTTCATTGTGCATTTTGCTTTGAATGTTCAATGTCTATGTCACTAGATTATGAGAAGAGCTCCCCAAAAAACAAGGTAGGAATCTGCTCCTGGGCACATGTGCCAACTGACTGAGTTCTTGTTACTCAAGTACTTGGAGGTACTGGAGTTTTCTCCCCCTGTAGATGAAGTGTCTAAGAGTTTTGCATTTACATTTTTATTTTCCAGTTAAGCCTCCCCCTTGCTGCAGTATGGAAGTACTTTTTCTATCTGTGTTAAAGCCATGTGATGGTGATGGCAAATACTCTTGGTAACAGAGGGATGAAACTCACTAGCTACAGCCCTCTGAAACTAACTCCAACAAATGGCAGCRTGTGGGTTAATAAGTTACCTTGCAATTTTATGATAGTCATTGGGAGCAGCAAATCTTCCCATATAATCAATCACTGCCACAGGTGGCATAGCTGTTTTTTTTCTTCTCACCCAAGACAAAAGATTAGATGAACATTCACCTTTGATTTTTATGCTAGTTCATCTTTGTCTAAGATCTTAGTTAAAACTAAGAGATTGTATTTTAGAACCAGAGTTGTGTAACTACAACTTAAATCTTAGGTATATAGTCCTGAACAAGCAGGGAAGCGATGCCAAGAGGAGTAAGCATGCACACCTGTAATCAGAGACCATCACCAGCAAACTACCTCATTGCAGCTCTGCTAACAAGGAAACTGCTCTCATTTAGGTCAATTGATTTTTCTATCTTTCCCAGGGATTTTACTTACTCCAAGATTTTTGTTCACTTTAGTTAGTAAATTCTGTGGTCAGGTAAGCCAACTTGGCCCAAATATTTCTTAGCTTTTGATTTAATTATGCTAGTTAAAGTTAAAATTAAATCTTCAAAAAGGCCTATTAATTCTATGGCCTTTTGAAAAACACCATCTGTGCTACACCATTTCTCAAATTAAGTTAACAAGAATATTTGGAAATTGGTAAACAGTACTAGGTAGAGGTAATCCTGAGTTCTTACTGCCAATTGGTACATGATCAAAAAGCCTCATATACACACAAGTGCCAAGTTTGTTAAAGCCTAGACATTTTCTCTCCATTTGGAAAGACCTAGCAGGCTCATCTCCTCAGCCACACAACTGCCCATCCTGAGGGCACATCTCCATATTTTACTGAGCTAAAGATTCTAAAAATATATCATCATTTAAAAAAACCTATGTAGTTCTAAATCATGCAATTAAACTGTAGAACTTATTTCCTACATGAACAGAAGGCTGACTTACTTTTGGACCTCAGATTTATTTGTGAGGCATATAAATGTCAAATGAAAACCAAGGATCTATGTTAAACCATTAAAAATATAGAAGGATTTAAATTAAAAACTAACAGTCATTTTAATTACCGGTCATTTTAGTTAACAAGAAAACTAGTTTTAATATAAATGCTCAACCACAATACTGGTGTTAAATGAAAGCTCTGAGGAAGGTTTCCGTAATTAGTGTCACAGGAAATGAAACTTAAAAATATATATCTAAAATCATAGCTATTTGATTAGAAAAACATGGGATGCAGAAGTCTATTATTGAAAAGATTATGTTCTAAGTTTTGCATTTCTAAAATTTTATAAGTATATTGAATTCTTCYGTTTCAGAAGATCATACTTTTTATCGATATCTCAAAAGCTTTGCTTTATCGTGTCACTAGTATCATTTGCGTACATCCCCAATATAGAATAAGCAAATTTCCTTTCAAAGAACATCTCCCTACACAGGTAAAGCAGATGTTCAACTACCCATATGGGTTATATCAGGCCAGGCTAGTCACTACTGAGCCCCTGCTGCTTCCCTTCACCACCTGCCCAGAGCGGGAAGGGCCGCATACCACATCATGGTGGTTGGGCACTTCTCAGACACTTTTAAGGTAAGAAGTCAAAGAACTCAGTGGCCTATGAAGAACCAGAGGAGGTGGAATTGCATTTTATTATAACCTCATGATACATTTCTATGTTGTCCTACTCAAGAAATATACTTAATCCTATTGTACTGCATCAGTCTTAGAAACAGTAACTGCATATTGCCTGAGCTTGCCTGAATTGAACCTGGGGTCCTTTGGATGAGCACTTGGTCACAGTTGTCCCACAAAGTCACCTTCCTCTCTAATCCCTTTGGGCAACTGGGTGCCACCCTGGGGGCAAGCTGGTGCCCAACCCAGCAGCTTGCCCACCAAACAGGGCCTTTGGGCAGAAGCATYGGCACAGGGGAGGACACTGTCAGCTGGAGTTCTGAGGAGCTGGCATGAAGGAATGGGGATGCCACCTCCCCAGGATGCCACCACGGCCAGGAGGTCCTGCCCACTGCGCCCTCCCATCACTTTTGCAAGGTGTTGTTTGCGAGGCTGGTGCGGGTCTGGTCCTTGTTCCCTCACACTCCCTCCCAAGCGCCTGAACCTCCTGCTTTCCCAGATGCTCTGCAAAAGCCGAACATTTAATAGGGCTTGCAAAAGGACTAAGGGTTTGCCTCGCAAATAAAGAAGGGATGAAAGGAACTTTCCTGGGGTTGTGTTGGCTCAACTCCTGTTTGATTGACTGCTCATGCTGTTGCATTGGTGGTTATTAGAGCTGGTAAAAAACAGTTTCTGTCCCACAGGAATTCCCCATACTTGAGCATGTTTCTATCCTGAAACAGCATTAGCAATTTCAAAACAAACAGTCTCATGAAATCAGTAGTCCTAAAAGTAAATTAAGAAATGTCAGTGTTTGCACACATGCATATTCAATTCAAATCTTTTTCTCCCCCAAATTAATACAGGGATTAAAAAGGCTTGTATTTCTAGACTTATTCTATTCCAACTGATTGATCCAACTCCTGGAAAGATGGCAGGGTGCAACAAAGAGCTGCCACCACAAGGCCTTCCCTCTTCCCTGACCTGTCTGGAGAGTGCTCAAGCCCCAGCCACACAGGGCACAGGGAATACTTGAAGGTTTTGGAAACTCCAGCAAGTACTGGCTCCCACAGCCTCCTTTCCTTGCGTGAGACACACCAAAGTCRGGCACCTCCACATCCTCAGGTGCATGCAGACAACATCCCAGGCAGTGCATAGCAGTGCTTGGAGTCTAATCCCACTTTTCCCAATCCCAGAGCAAAGCTAGAGACAAGGCCTGTCTCCCTTTACCATGCTCAGTTCACTTGAGGCCATGAGCCAGCAGCAGCAGCTGGCAGACAGGGACACGTTAACTAGCACAGGTAGCATTCCTCACCCACCAGCTGTCCAGCAGCCCCCATGGCTCGTTGGGGCACTGATCTGGCCATTCTGCTCCTCTCAAGCTCCAGAACCGAGGGAGACAAGTGCCCTGCCACCCCTCCACCTTTCYAGGTTGCAACAAGACTCCCGGATATTTTGCAGTGATCATCCCTACATCGTGAGCACTCCCATCCTTGACTGAACCTAGTGGCTCTGAGGTTAATATAACTGCATCGCAACAGACCATGCAGAGTATGACGGCACGAGTGCCTTTTGACTTAAAATAGTCTTTATGAAGTGCTGTGCTTCAGGGAAATAACGTGAGCAAGAAATGTCAGATTTTGCCCTAGTTGAAGAATAAAATCTAACAAGGGTAGTTGTCAGCTATTATACTTTTGCACTGAAAAATTGTACAACCCTTTTAAGTTACATATAATGATTTTATAGCCTTTTAACAAGAGGCACAACACTGGGTAGAATTTTAACAGGGGAAGCAGGATTGGTGCTTTTTTTTCCCCTCTCCTATAAACAAGCTAAATTCCCTAACTTCTTCCTTGATTTAAAACACGACCTGAATTACAAACAGAAAGATAAGCATCTAAAGCAGCCATGGTTTTGATAAAACTCTAAGTAATGATGATCCTAAGGTACTCAAATCAGGGGTCCATCTGACCTTCCTTGCCTGTGCTTTTCATTAGGAGCCCTCCTCCTGCAGTACCATACTTCTAGTACCTCTCTCAATCCACAGAGGATTCATGCTTCAGTTCTGCATGCATTAAGAATGCAGCCATAGCAACTACTAGCATTAATGAACTATTTGCTTATGCAGTAATAATTAACTTCCATTACATTACTTTGTGTGATTACTTTCTTAATTGCCTGAATTATGCATCCATTTAATATTTAATAACCATTCTCAGAAATCAGACACTGGTAAAAAACAAATTGCTCACAGTTTCCTTGCAATAATTAAGCTCACAAGAATAAATGAAACCTTTTAAAAATGAATGCCTTGTGATTATATCCTTGCATATAGAACAAGATCCTAAATTAGCTATTTATTAAGTCTAAATTTAAGACCAAATAGTACATTTTTCACTTACGCCTTGGGAAATCAACCTATACAGTACCTGACATCACCAGCATAATTAAGTGCCATCTATTTACTTTGAGAGTCACAATTTCTGCATTAGTATTTAGAGCATTCAGAAGCGTGGGGGGAAACCTTAAAATGCTTCCTTGAAAAACACAGCATTTTCTCTACCTGAGATAGCAGCTTAGTTGTGCTTAAAGTACTGGAAAGATCTGTGAAGCGTAAATAGCCTTCAGATAGGGAGGCTTTTTGCCTTGTTTTAATTTACATACAATGAAAGTACACTTACCCAGGCTGGGGTCAGGCTTACCAAACAGAAGGAAATTGTTGTATATGAAAATAATGTTTACAATCAGAAACAAGCACTCTGATCTACTTGTTTTTTATCATGTTGTCATCTGTCTGTGAGCCCTTGTGCCCTGCCAGCACCCAAGCAAAGCCACACGCTGATTTGCAAAGTGATAATGCCATTATGTTATCGCATAGCAGCTTTGCTTCCCAGAGGTTTGCCATGAAGCCACTGGTTTAAAAGAAGTGTGCAACTTACTGTAGGTTGCTTTGGCAAACAGTCTATGGAGCAGCAGAAGACAGAACTGTTGAGAGGTGGTTTTCCCGAGTTGCACCTGCCAAATTGCTCTGCCATTCCACATTGATTATGGCAGCCATGTAGAGATGTGTTTATCTGAACCATAACACTGCTCGGCTGAAGCTACAGGGACACTGGGATGTTACTCTGATATCCTACACACACAGCACACAAGTGAAATCTCTAAGAAAAAACACACATGTAATTCCAGGCGTCCTGTACACAAATACAGCCGATGAATACAGCAGCTCAGAGGGCTTCTCTACCAAGACACTGATGAAAAAGCAGAGATGTTGCTCTGCCCTTGCCCACGCGCGTGAACCACTTTCCAAGACACTCGGGAGCCGCGGGGAGCTGGGAGGGAGGCACGGGCACGTTTCGGGTGTCAGGAGCCCACAAGGGCTGCAAGGCTGAGTTTCTAAACCGAGCTAAATTGATGCCAATCTCGCTGGCTGTTGCTACAGTGGGCAGCATCATTAGGATTTGCTTTTTAAATGATCTCTCAGCCTGTAAGTCTGAGAGCTGCTAGCAAGGCAAGGTTAGAAAGAAAATGATGGCAGCATGTTGATGCTTCACAGACCTCATGATAGTTTCCGTCTGTCATTATTTACGTCTGACTAGATGCGTCATGTCAGCTACCTAGAAGGCACTTTAATATAAAGCTCTTGTTTTCCTCTGCCTTTGCACATCCAGACTGGGTACTATTATTTTTTTTGCATCACTACACTTAGGTGAAGCTTGCTTCAATCTCTCTGTAATGACACACAAAGAAATAAAAATTGTTTAGCTCATGTTATTATACATGCTTCTATTCTAACAGGCCTCTTCAACACTGTTCACAAAATGGTGAATTTAAATCAATAAACAGACATCTATCAAAAGGTCAACTTAATTTTATCCTTTCTGGTTCTTTAYCAATATTTTAAGTAAAACCATTACTTTTCTTTAGCTTCCAGGCAAACATCACTTTAGTGGACTGAAGCACCAGCCTGCCCTTTGTGTTTGGTGGGAGGTAGTCRTTCAATTAACATGTCATTAACAGTGCTTTAGAACATGATGACTTCTGCCAGGGTCCATGTAAATAAGGTTACAGCCATCAAGCAGGTGTCAGTTTCACCACTGTGCTCCTGCCCAGCAGTCCAGCTGTGACCGACCCACCAGCACTGGCTGGGAATGAAGCTCACAGGTCACCAAGAGCCAGCCCCAAACCCACCCTGGCAGCTCCCCATGCCAGCCAGCAGCGAGATGCAGCAGGTCCCGATCCTCCACGCACAGCTCTAGCTCTGTCCCCCTCAATGGGGGCACCCTGAGCCTGCCCTTCAAACCAGCCCCGTGTGCAGGGGTGAGCCAGGGCCAGGCTTTCATGCAACACAGCACACACACCAAAATGCTCTTGGGCCACCATGGCCTGGCCTTGCTGGATAACCAGAGCTTGCTCACGCAGCCTCTTCTCTTTTCGGCTCCCCAAACCCCATTTCATCTTTGCATTGTCACGTGCATAATTACATGGAAGCTTGCAAGAGAGTCCCCAGTTTATCTGCAGCAGGAGCCTAGCACAGCTCTGGGTGCCATAAAACAATCAACAGCTTGATACTACAAGAATTATTCAATACAATTGCATCAGCTGTATTTTGTTCAGATATGCTTGTATTTCATAAGATTAAAAAATGGGGTAAAGTCAAAATACCTCTAAGCTGCTGTACTTCTGTTGCATACATTCCCTACATTTTCTTAAAAGCATTAGCAGGTACATTACTAGTTTAGTCAAGTACAATATTTTTCAGTTTCAAAGATGTTTTATATCATCTTCAACATTTAGTAAGACAGGAAATCTGCAAGTGCTATTTGTCCAAATTAAATTCTAAAGGTCACCAAGTTTTGTCACTAACCCCATCAGAGGGGTGAAGATCTAATGGATAAACTGATGTTACTTAAGTAGAAAACATTTTCCCATCATTTCAAAAGGATGTTTACCTTCAGCTGGATTCCAAAAGATAATATTTTCCTGAAGYTATGGATACAGCTGGCTGAGTTGCTCATTGAGCTAAATTCAACAGATGTTATTTGCATTTTTTTGGTTCCTGAAAAGCCCACAGATGGATCATAATTATTACCAAGGTGTTGCTTTTTTGACATTTTTTTCTGTGAGAAATCTATTTAAAGGAAGTTTAAGCTCAAAGTTATAAATGGCTCACTGCATGTCTATATTACTACTCATCTCATTCAATTAGCCACCTAAATCATAGGAATTATTTTCCTGTTACCTGGTTGGATGATGCAAGTGCTACAAGGAATCCCTTATGTCTTAATAGTGGCRCATTAACAGTTAATTCTTCTGCATGCATTAACCAGGTTTTTCTTCTAGAATAGCCTATAATACTCAAGCTAAGCTTTAAGTTGTGGCTTAACATCCCTTTCCTTCCCACCAGCACTGCAGAAGTTCATCTTCCTAAATATCGGGAGAGTGATCATGGGGCTTTTTGGACAGAGCAAGAGACTTTCATAGGAATTAAATCCATCTCCCAACTCACTCGAGGAATAGAAAGGTTTGTTTGGAAGAGAAAAACAGGAGATAACTATGCTTATTATAAAAAAAAACCACTGCACAAAAAGCTTGCTTCATCATACAGTTTATAGTAGCCATATTTAATATATTAGGGTACATTTCAAGTGAAAAGTGTTTCTCTCCTATTCTGATATCATTAGTAAGCACTAATACAGCCATACAGTTTGCTCCTCATTTGTCACTTATGCTAAGTGTTTTCATGCAGCATCCATTATAATTACTGTACTGCATGAGACAAGTGACAGCAGTAGCTCTGGACAGTCCATAAGATAATGGCACAAGACTTGATTACTATTTTTTTCCAGAAATATTGCCATGAAAACAGTCTGAACCATGCTGCCACCTTCCCAGGGCTTCAGGCTGTGCSGACACCACGTGAGACTGCAGAGCAGCCACTCGGAGAGGACCCCGGTGCACAGGGCAGCTCTGGGACCCTGTGTGGAGCAGCGAGCCTTTGGGCAGCAGCTCCTCCCGACTCCCCTTCCTCAGCAGTTAGTSCTTGGCTCAAATGAAAGCTAAGTACTGCATACTAAAAGATGATGAAAAGCCACACATGCCATTTTAAGCCACAAGAAAGCTAAATTTAAGCTAAATCAAGTACTCTCCTCCATTTAAATTTGTGGGCTTTGAAATTGAAGTTTGAAACTTGCTCAATTTGTGCCAACTATGGACAGGATATTCAGCACATCAAGTTCCTCTGCCTCGGACACAGACTGAAAGCCACTATGAACATTTAACACTCGGACATTCAGCTGCGGCCTGCAGCTTGTGAACAGAGGCATGTGCGATACACAGTTTTCCCTCAAATTTGACAAAAACGCTCCCCGTTCCCGCGCGCCTGGTGTGTAAGCAGCAAGCAGTAGGTGGCAGTCAAAGCACTGAACTCTTCTCACACCGATTCCTTGCCGCGAGTACCACTAAAGCAGCATCTTTGGAGGTTTTAAAGGTATCCTTTTCAAAACCATCTTTCCTGCGGCCTCATGCTGTAGCATCAGTAATGGAGAGCAATGAGTTTAAGAGCAGGGCAAAGCACTTCAGTTGCCAGACAACTTCTTGCTGGCACAAGAAAAAGCTTGTTTGCTTCTCATTTTCAGAGCTTTAAAGTACACCTTTATGGGAAAACTCCCCTAAGGTAAGGTGGTGATGGGATTTGCCAGGAGTGACCCAATGCTAGTGCAGGGGGCACGATGATAGGCCAGGACACCCAAGTCCAGCTTGGCCAGCAGCTTCACCCACACACCTGCTAACAGGTTAAAGCCAGTCCTCATTTTCAGGCACATATTGAAGAAAACCCCGCTGAATTAATATTTCATATTGCTTTCCATAGCTCTTGCACTGAGAAGCATCATCTCCATCTTTTCCTCCTACAGAAGTGGCAAACAGCACTAACACGAGCATGCAGCCCCAGGAGGTGTGCAGCAGCACAGACGTCACAGCAGGACCACCACAGAGACCAACACATCTCCGTGCACACACAGGCCCTGCAGTCCATCTCCTACGGGGACCGTGCAAGCAAGTTCTCCAGGGTCTCCTACACTGACATGCAGCAATACTSAAGCAATAGGTCCAGGCAATATCAGCAGTTTCATAAATCCATTTTCTGAGGAAGATCCTATCACTTTACTCAGAGGTGTTTTCCAGTTCTTAGAGGTAAAAAGCACTGGGCATCCAGTTACTATTCTATTACAGAAGCTCTGCTACCTACAGACTGTCCTGCCTTACTTCCATACCTGAAGTATTTGTTAGCACACGGTGTTTTTGTTAGTTGTTCTTTACTTAAGGGATTGTATAATAGCAAGGTAAGGAAGAGATTTGGTGAATTAATATTTCACTTCAAGATCCCTCATTCAGGATATTTCAGTATTGCATAACTGTCATAAACTTAATATCATTGCTACAGACATGTAGAATGTGCAAAATCATTAAGAATGTTGTCTCAGTTTCCTAAGGCTGGGGCTAAAACTTTATGACTTTCCATTCTAAGAATATGCTTTGCAAGCAAAGAGAAATGGCCCAAGAAACGCCCCCCCRTATCTGGTAGCCAGCGTGCGTTGCTGAACAGAATCATGTAAAGAACATAACAGATCTGAGCTTCTAACAAGGATTAAGACTACCTTGAGCATCAATTGATTTGTATCTGAGCACATTTCAAAACATGACCGCACAAAGCAAACAGAACTGAAAATCAGATCTGTACACTGACATCGGTAACATTCATAACATTTAATTTGGAGGCATCTTTCTAGTGGACTCGCAAAAGGAGGCAACAAGCTTAAAATTTCAGAGCTTTAGCTGGTTAAACAGTTGACTGAGGACACCCTCCACATTTTAGAATTACTCCATCAGGAGGTCAAGAGTGTACATATCCATCTTGTTCCTGCTCGGCGGGCAGAACAAAATGAGAAATTAAAGTGCGATTGCACCAGTTGTGCAGTGAAATGCAACCATAACACCAAGCAGAAACTAGCTAAACTGCTATTTTCCTTATGCAAAAATTTAAAAACAGTTCTATTGTCACACAGATTTTCACAGACAATTATAATGGTGATATTTCTATGAAATAGAGAAAAATTCAAAATGAGAACTAAAATCTGAATACAACTGAATTTATAACAAAACAAGAATCGTTTTAGACACATGCAAGTATAACTCAGTGCAGCACAACACTCAAAGCACTTTGCATTTCAGAGCTGAGTCTGTTCATGCTGGTCACAATTATCCTGCCTTAAAAAGCAGCAAAGTCTCAGATGAGAATGAGGACTAACTTCTGCTTGAATGAAAGCCAATACTCATACTGATATTTGGTCAATCTGAAATTTTTATCTTATGGTAAACCTAGCATATTTCCTGATAAGCGCTTCAAAAACAACTATTGTCCTTGAACCACAACTTTTTCTTTCTAAAGGAAGAGAGAAAGGAAAGCAGAAATCTAATAATTCATCTTTATTACCTTCAGTAGCAGAAAAGTTCTCAGAGTGCTAAGTATTTCAGATGAATCTGTGTAAAAATAGAAAAGGATTCCATTTTTTGCAAGATGAGACTGATCTGTCATCAAGAACTCAACAGAAACTACAAGTATCCAAAGGACTCCCTACAGTAGCAAGTAAAGCGAACAGAACCATCTTTGACAAACACACAGTGCAATGGCAGGGTAACGACTCTCAACACACACACCCCCAGCCCAGCTGGCAGCTGAGGGCAACAGAAGCAAGTTTATTGCTTTACAGCTTCTTATGAGACAGGAATTCTGCAATACCTCCAGCAACCCTGCCAGCACCAAACAGCTCTGCAAAGCAAGGTGAGCTGTAACCACACCAGCACAACTCRCCAGGACACAAGGACTTCACCCACAGCAGCTGCAAACCGAAGTACAAACTGGTCATGTGCAGTGAGACTGCTGGAACAAGTGTATTTTAACACGGTATTTTAGGCACACTCCTCTGATAGTGATGGTRGAGTAGGCCACTTTAAGAGCTACATTCATCAGCTCACAAAGCAAGCACAAATTGCTTGAACACAATTGCTGCAATTAAACTATTGCTACTGTAGTAAATTTATTTTTAAATGCACATGCATGATGCATTCTAAGATACCACTGAATTACTTTAGCCAATRCCCTAGATAAATATTTAAATAGGTGCTAATACTTACAGTTACATAATGCAGGCCTACCTGTGCGATGTGATAAATGAGCATCCTGAGCTGAAAATACTTACTTGTTCAACTTTCTCTGCAACACACACTTTGTTATTGCTTACCCTTTTTCGCTTTTAACAGAAATAGTAAAAATTTCCATATGCTAAAGAAAAATCCCCTTCAATGCACAGACTAAGCATGTCAGGCTGGTTTTTTGCTTTTCTTCATTCCCCATTGGTTGCTCAACTTCTCATCTCAGTTTCCTTTGCAGGAAACTGAGCTACGGAACTGCTATGCTGTTCCGTAAATATATATATAAAAATAGGCGGCATCAAAAATAAGGCCAAATACCTTCCTAGTCTTTAGGATTGGGGTTTTTTTTGGTAATTTTTTTTTTTTTTTTTTTTGTTTTTTTAAGATTAAGACTATCAACAGTAGTGAAAAGCATGGAGAGCAACAACCCAACTTGGCAGCAACCTAAGCTGTCCTTGCCACGCTAGCCAGTCACAAGGAGATTTCAAGCATTCCTCAATCATCTCATTCTTCACAGGCTGAAAGTGACTTAGTTCATAAACAGGACACATTGCACTATGAATTAGAAAGGGCAATTTCTACAAAACAGGCCTTTCACATATTTGTCATTGCCTCACAAGTGCTTGCAAGGAGCAAGCCAGGCACAGGCACTAGGACCCCCACTTAAAGCAACAATTCAGAGCAAGGCAGACAYTACAGGGGTGAGCAACATTGCACAAAGAGTACATCACCTACTAACTGCAACAGATTATCTAGTACATTACCAGCCAGTTTCAAAGTACTTGCTCCTGGTGTACTACTGCACAGACAGACCTTTATACAGTTTAAGCAAGGCATTTGTTTGGAGAGTAAAGTCTCATCACTATAGCAGTAAGGAAAATTGTTTTACCATGCTGAGTAAGAATTTCCACTCAAGTGTTTTTAGTGAGAATTACTTATCATATCATTCATTTCTTACCCACACACTGGGTCCCAATTTTTGCCAGTCAGAGCATCCACAGGTAGAGATTTCTCCATGGCAGAGAAATGGAAATTGTTACCACCTCATCCCTGACCTAGAGAGCTTCATGTGGCATAGGGTCCAGTTTGTCTCTAGAATTTTGTGTTTTATACAATTATTGTGCATGTTCCCCTTTACTCTTTAGATTTCTCTGGAGTTTTCACAGCATCYTATTTGCTACTTTCTTTTCCTAAGTCACATCTGATAGACCTTTCTGCAGTCACAAGCTGCGACTCACAGTAAATCACAGGCTCCTTAGAAGACACAAGCATCTGATCCATTACAGTCATTGTATTTTAGTCCATTTATTCATATGTGAGCAACTGCAATACATGTAGCAAGTACAGACGTGACTTGAGGCAGAACACAGGAAGCTAAATTATTAATTTTCCAAAGTATACACTGGGGAAGAGGAAAGGCTCCAAAATAAAATCTTTGATACCCTGTAAATAACTTCCTGCATAACTTCAAAAACTAAGACACATAAGAATACTGCTCAAACTCACAAGCTGCACTTTTGCTTCTACCAACATATGCTTAGAATGATTCTAACATCAATTGCATTTGAATTTGCACAAGTGAATTTGCACTATATTAACATGATCTGTGTATCTAACATCCAAAACCTGGTTTGCTATCTAATCAGTCTTTGATAAACTTTGCACTCACCAACAGACACAGACCAAAGTCCTRGCAATATTCTCCTCATGTATGAATTGCCTGCATGCATATACTCTATACATTGCTGACAACTCAAATCAGCAGCCCATGCCCTCTAATCTACTCAAACTCATGGATCTATTTTCACCAGTGAATAAAAATGAGTACATGGAGGGGAAGTATAGGGCAAACACACATGGTATTTCTAACCACCAATACTTTCAAGTTCTAGAATTTTTCAGATTTCTTGATCTTGTGATTTGTGCCTGACAGACAGTAGAGTTCTTGCCCTGTCTCCCCGARATCTCTACAAGCCTCCCCAAGCATCCTTTGGYCGTRCTACTCACTCACSGAAGGAGATGCTTCCTACTGCTCCRGGTCAGTTTTCTSTAAGCTTTGCTTGGTGGCTCTSAGCTCCTGCATTGAAACTGAAAATGCATCCTCCATCCATTCATGATTTTATAGACTGCTAGCATATTAAGTCATTCCCCTCACTATCCCCCAGACAAGATAATTCCAGCCTACTCAGTCCTTTCTACTAAAGGGCTGTGTATCACTTATTTCCCTCTTCTGCATCTTCCCAATCCTGGTGCATCCTTGTTGAGATGAGTCAGAGTTACAGTTTCCAAGGTGCAGGTAAACAACATCATTATGCCACCATATAGATCTGTTCTGTTTTGTTCTTTGGTCCTTTCCTCATAATTCCTAAAAATTTGATTTGCTTTTTAGCCTGTTGAGCACAAGCTGATGTTTTCATGGAACTATCCATCATAACCCAAGGTCTCACTACTGAGTGGCAACAGACAGCTCAGAGCCAATTTTATATGTGGAGCTAGGACTGTTTTTCCCTCACATGCATCACTTCACATTTATCTACACTAAATTTCATCTACTGTTTTATTGTCCCGTCAGTCTTTTCATATCTTGTGTAATTCTTCAGTCTGCCCTCATCTTCACTACCTTGAATAAYTCTATATGAACAGCAAGCTTAGTCATATTGCTCCTCTTTCCCCTTTTCCAGCTCACTTATAAATGACTGTAAGCAGCAGAGAACCTGTGGGACAACCCTGGTGAACCCTACCCATTAGGTGAACTGATTTGTTTTCTGTCTTTTGACCGGTGCTCCAAGAAAGGACCTCTCCTCTTATAGCTTAATTTCCTCAATGGCCTTCAGTAAAGAAGATTGTTAAAAGCCTATTTCAATTTCAGGTAGAAGATATTAAATGAATCACTTATCCTTGTTCTTTTTGACCCCTTCAAAGACCTCTGAACATTTTTTCATGAGACTTTTAAACAGTTTAAATATAAAGCACCTTACTTTTGAGATGTTAGAGACAATATGAACCATGCAAAAGAGAAACCTAGTCTTCCCTCAGTTCCAGAACTGATTTTTTTCCCTCCCTCAATTCTGACTAGGTAGCAAGCTGCTGTTATCCATCATTTCCTCAACTACAGTAAAAGCAGCCCAATAAGCAATGAAAATAACCCAGTCCAGTTTCCTGTTGATTTCTGATCAGTTTTGACGCCTTGCAGGGCTCAAAGCTCTCTTGTGTCCAGCTCTCTCCTGTAGAGTCATCAATAGTGAAACTATAGTGGAAATGAAACTACCTGATRAAAACTTAAAGCTGCTCAACAGATGCAAAATCTCTTCATTCCTTTTCTCACTAGCTGAAAGAGGTAGTGACAAAGCCAGTAGCCACAAGTCCTTTTTCATAAACCTTTTGTTATGAAGAAAAATAAGCTAAATATCTAAATAACACCTAGGGTTACTAAGATMTTTTTAGTATATACTAGACTCTTCCAAAAACTCTCTAACAGATCAATTATTTTTACTTGTATCCTGAGTGGCTGTAAGATAATAGCAATTGCAGTTTGCAAGGAATAAACATTAAAGGCTTTTATGAGTTATGCTTTGGAGCTTAACTGGGTTGGCAAGAACCTCCCTTTGTGCAGTGAGCCAAGCTGACATTGGCATGGCAAAGGAGCAGGGGGTTACCTGACTAGATGGGAAAATGGCCCGCTATTAAAAGGCACCTGTTTGTAATTATATTTAARTACAATGCCTGGGCTGATCCCTCCACTTTATTATTTGGAAGTTTTCCTCGAAGGAGGAATGCTTTGCTTGAGGGAAGCTTGTTATTTTGACCCAACTGCAGCATTAACAAACACAGCCATAAATTTATCTTTGGAATGAATATTGGCAGAGAGAAGCAGCACACAACCAGTTAAGACAGTTGCATGCATAAGGGGCTGGCTTCAATTATCTGCTCTGATCMAGCTAGTTTTGAGCAGTCTAAATACCATGCACTAACTTCAGCAGCTGTATATAAGAGTTCAAGTTAATCATGGGATGCTCATATGTGCTGCTGCTTCAGCACACAAATGCCTGCATGGTGGCTGCAGGACATACAGCCTGGCCATGGGGTCCACCACACATCTCTGATGAGCCCATTTTGGGAGACTATACGACACAGATGGGGAGGTCAGAAAAACTGGCCATAGTTTAAGTGATTTGATATTGGGAGAGAGGTGAAACAGCAGTTTTTACAAGGTGAAAAAAAAATAAGAGCTATCCAAACATCAGAATTAAAGGGAATCAAAAACTCATTTCACACAGAGCAGTTTACTCAGTTTTCATATACAAGCATGAAATAACTTTAAGTTCTAAAATTAAGAACAATTTATGAACTGACAATTGTGCTCAATGATCATCATGTTACAGCTCCAATTTACAGCAGTTTCGCTTAGACTCTGCTGCTGCCTGAAGAGAACTGCCCTTCTCACTTATCAGAATAAAACATCCCAGTGCTTAAAAATTTAGGTAAAAAATCCCAGTCAGCTGCTTAAAGATGTGCTTCTAATACCCTCCATGGGCTTCAACCTGATCTGACTTTCAACAATCTGTACTCTTTAAAAGCCTGACCATAGATTTGAAAGCCTAGCTTTAAGCAGCTAGATTTGAAATTTGCAGCCTTATTTACTAAGGGAGGAGAATAAAGGAAGTAAAACACCTTGAAGACAACATCRGGGAAGGTGTTAAGCCACTTGCTGGTAAATCTCAGTATCAAACTCTGCACACAGTGGGGGAATACACTTCTTACCTTTAAACAAGCACTTAAAACTACAGCACTTGTCAAGGTAACTGGAAAGATGAACTTACTGATCTGGTATTTTCTAGGACCTATTTTTCCAAAGAGCAGATTGAATCACAGGTAATAACTAAGTCCTCTYTTTCATATACAACTGATACCAGGGGATACAGAGTTACTACAACTACATGTGGACAGTTTTCTGGATTAGAAAACTACAACTCCTTGATATTCCACCCAAAACTTTAATTTGCCTAAAAAACTATTTTTTATAGAATCTCAGAAATGGAAGGGAAAACTAGAAGATGAATAACTGCTTTTAATGCAAAGAAGCTCCAAGTTTAGAGAAATGCTTGTCAAGTTAGACCAGTTGTATAGTAATAGAGCTCGTAGCCATAGCAGAAGTTAGCTAGTTTCCACCAAAACAGAATAAACCCTCATGTCTAATGGGATAGGCCCTTCATCAATACTGTATCACAGCAAAAGGCAGAGCTGCAGGAGCACATCTGACCTGTAACAGTGCAAGCTGTCAAGTACAACAGCCAACATTTAGCAAATTAAGAGCAGTTGGATTTTTTTTTTCCCCCTCCCTTTTCTTCACTGTCTATAGTGATAGAGTCCATGGGCGCAGCCCATCTCAAGGATCTCATCATGAATCTTGCCCATCTCAAGCAATAAAACACTCCTGAGAGTCAGTAATCAGCATCACGGGGAGGGTCTGAAACCAGCAACAGGTGAACAACCAAAACTTCCATCTTATGTCTAAAACCTTKCAAAGTTGCCATGTGCCATGAAAAAAAAAATCAAAGAATATGTACAGACTATCAGAGCAGGATTATAATGATTAGAAACACACAAACCAAAAAGCATCTTYACTCAGCTAGTCATAGGATGACACAGCAGCTATAAGCCTACAACTAAATATGGACTGCTCCTTTACAAAAAAGGCAGACAAGCACAGCACCACATCGAATTTCTGCATGTGCTGCAGCTATTAGGATTAACACTACCAGAATAACATTGTTTTCAGATTACTTCATAAATCCTTCTTTTAGATGGATTACAAACTAATTCAAGAATCTGAATGTTCCCAACTTTAATGAGCATTCCTAACTTGGATCAAACTCTGCATTCTGAGACCAAGTCCAGTTGTCACTGATGTGCACACACCCATACTCTTATTTCTTGGAAAAGAAAAGGTGTTTTGGCTTTCACATCTCAGGGCTGAAATTAAGACAACTGCCAACACAATAATAATTGGAAGTGCTACAAAAAACCCAGTCTGGAAGGGAAGTTGCAAGAGCTACAGACCAGCAGCCAAACTTAACTTTAGAAGCAGCACTTACCTACAGATTATTATATCACAAGGAACCTGAAGCACTCCCATGATGCCAATCACAGTTTGATCTACTAGAAGTTCCCAAWCTAGATGCTTAGCTAGCCTATGTTTAGAAAGGTTAGATAGTTAATACCAGGGGTTCTTTTTCTTTTTTTGGTTCACATTCCTTAGAGCGATCAGAGGCTGCTAGGGCTAAGTACTAAGGAACATTCACAGGGGAGCATTTAACCATTATCGCGCAGAAAAACCATCATCCTGCAAAGCTTAGAGACGAAGGAAGAGTTCATAGCTTAGGGTCCRGTTTGAAGAATCATGAAAGGTTAGATAACCTTTGAAGCCTGGGCATCAACTGGATTATTTTCATTTCTGTATTAAGATTATAAAGAAACAATACAATGGAATATATAGAAGCCACAAAGCAGAGCTGGGCTTGCCTGTAAATACTGCTTTTATGCATACTCTATTATGAGCCACAGGAGGGAAAAATGAAATGACCCTTTTGCCAAATATGTATCAGCAATCTTTTTCCTGGCAGCATATTTTATCAAAAGAGGGGGAAAAGAGGCTTTTTATAAGCACTTGAAATATGTGTTTAAACTATTTAAAGTTTTAGTCCCCATTAGTTTTTTGAGATAGTATCAGCTCAAACACCTAAAACTGATTTGCAACAGGAATGTGTATCCAGATCCAACACTAGCAGCTACCTGAGTTATTTCTACATAAAGAACTAGTTTGTTCTATAAGTGACAGTTGCATATTTTATAGAGACTTCCAGTTAAAAGGAAATACATGGAGGCTTTATGACAGAACAACCTTAAAAGTTCATATCACAGTCATTTGATTTTGTGCTGTAAGAGCCGATAACTTCAGCACAATTGCATATACTCTTAATGGATTCAGATATGTTCTAAAAGGAAAAAATATATACTCAACAATTTGARGAAAATAATTGTATTGATACAAAAGCTGTGGGGCAGTTAAAGTGTCAGCCAACCCACAACTGAGCTGATATTAAATTATTGTGATATTAAATTGTGAWGTTAAATTGTGAAGACAGACTTTTTGGAATAGTAAAACACAAGATATATCTTAATATAGAGCTTCTAAAATTAGTTGCACAGAAGTCCCTAAAAACAGTTTGTTGTTTTAGGCTGAAAGTTTTTCAGACTCTGCTCAAAGGCTTCTTATTTGCAGAAGCGTCTAGTTCCASTTTTCTTCTGGCCTCTATCCTGGCAAAACAGCTCCTTCCATCCATCCCAAACAGATCCCTCCCCCTCCACCCACCTCCAGTGATTCCCAGRGACAGCRCTCCCCAACCCTCTCCTCCTGCCTSTGCAGTCTAACATGCACTTAACTAAAGCTGAGGGAAGAGGCCATGTGTAGCAGTRATGCTGAAAAACACAGGTCCTGCTACTGAATCAGACAGTTCACAGCATTGCAACGGAACTACAGCCCCCACATCTCCCAGCGAGGTCACTCATGAAGTGCTACCCAGCACAGCTTCACAACTAGCCTAGGCAGTCAAATCCTAGGGCTATAATGTACATTAATAGACTTGCTAGACTTGTTTGGTTGCAGTGGAATAGTGTTTTAGTATTTTCTCCTTCAGTCTATTGGCCATGTAATATTTTCTATATATTTGTGTTATTTTACTTTTACATAAGTCTCCAAGAATGAAATATGAAAGACTTGGATACACAGAAGATGGCTACAGAGGCCTTTTGGTGCCAAAGCCTCGAGCTGGCTCAGCTCCCTCGCTCATTGCTATTATGCAATATTTCCAGTATTCGGAATATTTTGCAGATGAAGTATATGAGGGCTGCTCTATTTAGAGTGACATGTAGTTAGTTATTCACTCTAAACCAAAGCAGCAACAGCATTAAGCTGCATTGTAAATTTTTTTTAAAAATATTTGGTTTGCACAAATTGATCAATACATCTGCACAAGAAAGTATGATCTGGCCCTAGTGCATGCATACAATGGGGTTTTTGTGAAACAGAGAAAAAGGTAGATCAAAAAATACATGAAGAGATGGTCTAAGGAAATACATCACCCAGCCAATCAAATGGGCGCACAGAATGAAGAACTTACTGGGGACAGATATGAAGATGAAGAACATTAGGAAAAACTGATACGAAATCATACAGTAAACCTAGAAAAACAATTTTGCAAACCCAAACAGCAGTGGCAATGAAGAATTTCAGAGACACCCATGGAGATACGAAAGCAACACTATTCTTCCTCAAGAGACAACATTCAGCAAAAATAACATTCTTCTAGATATTAAAAGTTATGCAAGGAAGGTTATGCAGCTGGTCATTTGCTGTCTTTCCCTTTCACTTATAAAACTCAGTTCAGAAAATCTGGTCTGCCTGGCTCACGGTTCATCTGTCCATGATAGGAAAGTTTCAGTCATATTAATACAAAAGCATTTCTGTRCCAGTGAGTTAAACTAGGACAGGATAAATATGCTCCTATCTCTGCAGAATTGCCTTAGCACAGACAGACTTAGCCAAATCTGAGGAAATACTCATATTTGAGTTTAATGAAAAGTGCATCCATTTCAGAAAATGAAAGTGTACTTGTGGAATTTATTACAATACAGCTGAGCGCTGTTAGGTGCCTGTCCCCCTGCTCCTCTACAACAGGTCCAGCAGCTTCTCCAAGGGCATTTTCTCTGCAAGGACTAGGAACTGACATGCAAGACACAGCAGCTAAGTTCACTGTCATTCTGTTAACTTTCAAATTTTAAACTTTTTGGTATATTAGGTCTCTGTTTAGGCTATCAAGGACTCRTAGGCTGCACAGTGATACTACATGATTCTACAAATTAGCTGGTACTAATTTACACCTATATTTCTGAAGTACTCTTAGCCTATGTTAGAGGTAGTTTCACTTTGATGCACTCAATGAGAACCATGAAAGCAATCCACAAGATGCTGAATTGGTCATTCCAACTATTTCACCACCCTGTACCTGTTGAATCCAGTGCTTCTTGCTGTGTTGAGCCCAGAACAAACTATCCTTTCATTATAAGAGTTTTCAGCCTTTCTTTTAAAATTCCAAGTGCAATACATCAATTTATGAAATCRTGACTTATTTTTAATAAACACACTTAAGTCTCCTATTGACTGGATATTGGCAGTGCATCAGAAGGTAAAATTTGTCCTTGAGGTTCTTTAGGCCATTCTAATAGTTTTGCATACTGCATATAGGTAGAAAGGACAAGATAACAGTGGCAATAAAAATCTGCAGCAGCTCACAGTTAACTGAAGAGCTCCTGCAGCAAGGTTTAGTGGTTTCTCCTTTTCCATGTCATGCACAGACCACTTGCTAGATACAGACSTTGAGGTCTAGTGGTTAAATGATCAGTGGTGAACAACTTCACATTTTTAATGCAATATTTTCTCAGCTCCCTAATTTCTATTTTCACTCAGAAAGAAAAGATAATATGGAATATATGAACACTAAAAAAGTAAATAAACACCAGCCAGCCTTTGCAAGAACAATTATTTCCGTGTCTTTTATTCCAGTTCAGCTTGTTTTCAGCTTATTCTGGGTTTGCGTGTTGATGCTGTTCCTGTGCATTCTCTCAGACTCCTGAAGTGAACAGTCCCAATGCAACAGCTGAAGCAGAACACCCTAAGGTGGCAGGTGCTCCTCAAGCTTTGCACACAAGCCCTTTCCCAAACTCACACTTTGTCCATCTAAAACCCACAGCCACCTCGGTATCTGCCCTGGCATAGACAGAAAGCTTCAGCCTGCTGATGCTTTCCCACCATAKAGACACATACAGATTCAACAGAGTTAGGTCTAAGTAGCCATTCCACACAGCAGTACAAAAACTCCCAGCTGCTTTCCATTACCCAAGGTGAAAAATACACATTACAATGTGAAATATTCTCATATTTCAGTTAATAGGATCCACACTAGACTGCACATCTAACATGCTGGACTGTTTGACACACTCATGTCCACATTTTCTTTCATTTATTTACACTGACWCTTTTTCCATGTGGTTCTCCTCCAAAATCCTTTGTAAGTTTAARTGCATATTACTGTTCCATCAACTTTAGTCATTATCTCTCAGCATCTCCACTTCTATTACTTATTATTGTGATTCAAGCAATATAGTCATAGCAGCTACATTTGTAAAYCCTTTGAGCTGTCATTTTAAGCAGCTAGAATCTGCTGGCTGCTCCTTCCCCTCCATTCTCAGCCCAGCTTCCTCCAACAAGGTTGTTGGAAATGCTGTTAATCTGTAAAAAAAAAAAATCTCCTTTTAAAGATATAGAAGCTAGGTCAGAACCTTTGGTGCTACAGCAATTACAATAGTTAATAAATGCTTATATAATGCAGACTACAGTTCAGCTTGGACTGCCCCTTCCCCTCTGCTCTGCCAGCAAGGAATTTGGTACCTGCCCTGTCCCATTTCTACCTAGGCTTGGTGTTTCTCTTTGTAGCTTCTGACAGTAGTCGCAAAGACTTTTTAGAGACAGATTAGGGAATATCACTAATGGCTTATGACAATTTTATCACCTCAACACAATTCTCTGAAATCAAAATAGCATGACTAAAAGCTCTACTCTAGGTGATTAGCCAGAAGCTTGCTGTCAATAAAATCATAGATGAGAAATAACAGAGTTACCAATACTGGGGTTTCATAATATTCTCTGRAACGAGAGCAGTTTCTAAGCAAATCCTTGAAGGATCTTTCAAGATCCTTGGCTTCCTCCAGCTCTCATTATTTACATTCACTGAAGTCCTTCGGGTGCTCCAGGCTAGTTCTTCACATGCCGCCCTCCTCCTCRGCCTCACAACTGACCTCCAGTGTCTCGCAGCCTTTGCCACTTCCCAGCCATTCTCTCCTGCTAGCATCCTTTTGCTTCAGAAATTCTTTACTAACATTTCTAAAACTCGAGTTAAAGTATAAGCAATTTTAAGGGGAAAAAATAAGAAAGATTTCTGCTAGCATTCAGGTACAATTTAAATTGCAAAAGGAAATCCCATTTGCTTCAATAAAATCATAACTTCTCTCCCAGGGGAGTTTCACTATACAGGCATATGTTTTGCTTAGCTGTGATAGGATGCAAAAGTCCAAAAGGCTGGCATTAATTCACTAGTTTTTGACATCCTTCACTGGAAGATAACATGAATATAGAGCACAAATATTACAATGTAGGTAAATTAAYTGTCTACACACAAGCACAGTGTCTGTGGTACTGGCCTGAGTAGTTCATGTTTTCATTTCTCTGGTTATTTTGAAGGCAACACAATGATTATGAATTTCTGTTGGAAAAGTATTCATTTTTTCATAGGAGAAGCCAAAATACTTTTAATAGCCTTGTATAGTTTAAAGATTTGAATAGGACCACTTCAAAACTGCAGAACTTATTTTKACTTTGAAACTCAATGATAGAGCCTTGGAGTCAAATGTTTTACCAATATTTGGAAAACAAGCTTTGTAGGACTGCCTTCATTCAGCAAAATAACATGACAAGATGGGTCTCAATAATGTCATGCTTATTCCCAGACAACAATCTATTCCTTTGAAAAACCACAGAACAMAAAAGCAACAGCACATGTTCCCATTTAGAACACATCAAAACCACCTCTGACAGATTTGTGGCATGGGAAGTCCTTCTCCTTGCTGCATCCCAGTTTCTGCTCCAGCCATTTTCTACCCAGGGATTCTCTCTGACCAGGYCTGCCCAAGCRCCCAGCTCTTGGTATCCAGCATTTCCAGTTGCCTTGCAACAAAAGAYTCCRGTTTGARCCTGGAGAGTCTCATTTGGTTTAGATTAACTCTATGATCACTTATGGATCAAAAGCCTTCCTGATGTTAGACATTAGCGCTTAAGCATAATATTAAATGCTAAAGATAGTGGCAGGGACTTTTTCCCCCTGCTTGATATTTTTTACTTATATATTTTTATTTTTAACTGGATTAAATTGGTACTGCATTTAATAGATTTAACTCTATCCCAAATAAAAATGGGTGAAAATTAGCTACAGCCACAATTATGTTTAAATATCTGCTGAGWTCAAATTGTGTGCTGCTCTCACTAAAAGATCTCATCTTATACAGCCCAAAAAATTCTAGGTAGATCTCTCTGCTATAAAGAGATGACATTGTCATCAACAAATCCTAGTTACAAAACATTTTAAGTCMTATTCTCTCAGATTCTTTTGTGAGTCTACCCCATCTCTAGCAAAAAATAAAGTACCTTACAAAATGCTGAATTATTGTCACAATTTACTTAAGGGCTTCATTGCCTAACAATAGATCAGCTAAACTTGCTTTAGGCATTAACAACAGTACATTAGTAGGCCAATTATAACACTAAAAGTTTAATCTGTAAGCTAGTACGAATCATTATTGTTTCWCAAAATGAGATTTCCATCCTATTACTAGCATATATTAGTAATGCCAATTTTAGTCTAAYTGTAGGTTTGATTTAAGATGCTTAAATCAATTTTATTGATAGGTAACATCATCTATAATATATTAGAGACAACCTAGAAGTTTACAGACAAAGCTAACCACACAGCAGTAAAAAAATTTTGCTGTTCCCTTCTTTTCTTGCAAGAATCAAGTATAAATGATGACAAGAGCAGTACCAGGAAGAAAAAAAACTATACAGAGTGATACTATTTATCAGCTCTTTTAATAATCCACAAAGCTTTCTCCTCCCAGGGGGATAGGCTAAGTTGCTGCTGTATTCAGAGTCTCCCAGTAGRATTTTGTTGTACTTTAAACCAGCTTAACTCAAGTGACAAAGTTTTGTTTTCTTACAGTAACACCAAGTGACTGATATCCTTGAAATACTGCCAACTTCACTGTATTTAAGAGTCTGCATCATTGTTAAAGGCCCATGGAAGCCCTGGTCCTATCAAGTCAGTGGTAAAATTCCAGACTTACCATCATAATCCCATTCCTAGAGTTTAAAACAAGTCCTCACTTTGCTGGAGGCCTTGAAAACCTGTGAAGGTTGATGGCTTYAGTTTGAGGACACTTGCAAGACACACCGTCTGCCTTGGTTTTGTGACTGCACACCAGTAAGGCGAGATCCTCAAAAGTTGCAGAGACACTAGAGGAAAACACCATCCCCAGCACAGGCTCCTGGGAGGCACTCAGCCTCACTGGTGCCTAAAGACACCAGGCAGCCAAAATGCAAGTTGCTTGTCTTAGTCTTTCGTATTAGCAGAGCCTTTCCAGGTGGCAGAAGCTTCCCAGTCAGTATCAGAATGGCGTAATGCCTGCCATTGACAATATGGTGTAGATACTTTAAATATCTTAATGCAGCCCTTAGACTTTCCACTGACTACTGGTTTTTAGCTAGTGTCCTTTCAAAAAAACACTCAGGAATAAAGCAGTAATGCAAGGTGGGCCAAAAGAGATAAGTATATGGCTACAGAGTGAGTGGAAGTCAATAACACCCCAAAACTGCTGGACACCACAGCTGGGAATGTACAGACATCAGGGACCATGTGTTAACCTAGCAGCTTGAATGGAGTGAAGGGCATCGGCATGAAAACCTCCTCCTCTCAATGCTCTCTAAGGTTTGGGGAAGCCAGTTGTCAAACAAATCTCTAATCTGCCTCTTTCCACAAACTCTACTCAATCCACTTCCTTTATTTTTTTCCTCTTTTTTTAAAAAGCYAATAATCTTAGGTTTTAATTAGGAGTTAAGTAAAGAGTATATTGTGACTGGAAAGGATACCTCTTGAAAGCAAGCAGTTTATTAGTCTRAACACTCAGCAACAAGAAACACAATTTCTTTTTGATTTTATACTGGCAAAATTGCTTGTGTGAATAGAAGCTTTCTTAAAGATAACACAAATATAGATAGCAATGCAAAAGTAGTTTTCATTTTGCTTTGCTTATTAAGCAGCCTTATTGTTTTAGGCAGTAGTAGTCAATCACTGAAAACACTGTCCTGACTGTAATTAGCAACTACAGATACAAAAAAATCCAAGATAGGTCTTGAGAAAAGCAGGCACATCTSCACTGCTACTGAAGCTCAGACTTCTCCAGAGAACCTGAGGCTGAACTACTCAAAATAAGTGGTCAAGAAAACAGTCCTGGTACAGCACAGTCACTTACACATATTCACAGGCTAGATCAGAAAGCAATTAGACATGAGGGATCAGGCAGTAATACTCTAAGTAACAACAGATATCAAGAATATAAATTCAAGTCTTCCTTTCATTGCTCTTACARAAGCCTATTAAAATACAAGCTGTGGAAAGGTCTGCAAAACTGAACACCAAATTGTGTATGGAAGAGCACAGATTTTGTGAAAGCTTTTCCAACAGGCAATCCACAGTGATACTGCAGCTGGAGGGGACATAGCAGGAGGAAATACTTGAAATAGCTCCTCAGGCAACACGAGCTGTCCTAGCTAGTCTTAAGCTKCAGCATGAAGGACAGTGAGGCTGATCTGATAGACCCTGGCATGCATAACCCTGCTCCTTCCCCTCTGTGGAGGGCCTCAAATTCAGCCCRTCCACCTCACAGCTGCTGGCTTTGCAGCTTTGAGGGCAACACCACCAGCACCAGCCATGGGGAAGGAGCAGGCTGGACCCTCCACCCCAGCAGGGAGGCACAGGTGGGGTTCATTTGCTTCATCTCATTAACTGTCACCTAAGTCACTGAGACAAGGACTGTCTGCATCAGCTGGRCTGTTCCTGGAGATCTATAATCCATGATCCATAATCCAGAAAGTCCTTCCCAAATGACTCCTTTCAAAGGCCAGGTCTATAYTTAAGAGCTATGATATAGTACAGTAGAGCATTCACAAGCTCTCCAGGTTTAATCAGAAGCTTATATTGTTCAGCAGTGCCTCTAACACAGCTTGAGAGTTTATTCAGCAAGAGAAAATAGAAGCACACACTCCTTTATAGTACTACCTGTACCAGAAGTCCTAGTGTAAATTGCATTTAATATTTATCAGCAGCCAATATAGCTAAGCCAGCAAGAGTTTAATACAGACCTTAGAAATTGAATTTTACCTAAGAAAAGATGCCTGGCTTGAACAGAAAGCTGTTCTTCAAAGTCACTGGGGGAGAGCTCCACTATCTTCAGCTAAATGCAAGACAGACTTGGTCTGTGAGGTCAAATTGAATGTTTGACTGTTATTCAGTACTTCACACAGAGTAGGCACACTCTACATATGAAGTGATGCAGAAATATATATGCTTTTCATTTTATATATGAAAACATATACATCATGATTTAATATATTCATTCCTAGCCTGTGCATGTACTAAGTAAATATAAATACTAGCAATGTATGCATTATTCCCTGCTAATTTTGTCCTAAGAGCTATGATTTAACTTGGAACCCTATCTCCATTCTTTCACACACAACATATTTCACATCTTAAATTACAAATATGTAACACAGGATGTCATTTGGATATCAAAGAAGCAATCAGCTGAAGATGACTATCATTCAGAAGCCATTTAAAGGCAAACTGAAAAGAACAATTTTTTAACCTTTAAAAACTCTATAGTATATTAGGAATGCAGGAATTGCTTCTATTACTGCCTGGAGTGCTGAATTTTTATTCATACTTAGGATTATTGCCTTTACAAAGTGCTAAATCCAGCAAGCACACAGCATAAATTATGACAGTGATTTCCATGTAAAAAGATGTGCAGCTGAACTCTGGAAGTGCAAAACAAAACACAAAGAGAAATAACAACTCCCATAAGCCCGARTCAATAGGGAGCCACCTGCCCTTAGTGGAAGCCCATGTCCACAAGCAAAGCTCAGTTTACATCCTAGTTTAGAGCCACTTGGGTACAAGTGGCTAGCTTTTTGTTKACCCATTTGCCCTAAGTACACAACACTTTGCACTGTACCCACGTAGGAGTGAGAGGTGATAGCAGAGTTACTGAGCACTAAATTTGGAACAAGRAGATCCTCAGCCTACTGAGGATTTGCCCTGACATGTTCCTGATACAAGAGCCTTGCTTCCAGAAAAGTATTCAGAAATCCCAAATGGACCGATTTCTGATCATCAAGACAGATTTTAAGATTGCTCTCAGAAATGTTCTGCAGATGCTGGACATATTGCATTTGAAGATCCCAAATCTTGGCTCCTGACCTCAGGAGTTTGACCTTCACTATAAGTTTGAAAAATAACTGTTTTGTAAATGCTTTGCAACATTTTACATTAGGCAAATCATGTTTGACTTGCTCAGCTTTTAACAGCCCAGAGGTATGTTGGTCTGAACACTAATGCCTTGAAGGCTTATGAGGTTTAAAATGACACTTGGTATCATTTTAATAGCAAAGTTTCTAAAAGAACACTTTAGAAGACTCTTAAAACACCAAATCAGAAAGACTCCTACTCAATTCAATGACCTCGTGATCAGAGCACACACAGTAAGTAGTGAAACCATGTTTTGCACACCAAGTTTAGTCACAGGTACCTTCACTGCTGCCACTGAATTAAAGCAAAAATACAGCTCATTTTATCAAGGCAGCATAAAATATTTAGCTGTCTTTTATAAAGCCATTACTACATCATAACTGGATCTCTGCAAGCATGAACTTCCCAAATGAGACAGGCCCATGTTAGGGAGGGAGACCCTCTCTTCTGCAAAGACAACCCACAGCTGACTCACAGCAGGTCCTACMTAGAGCCTAACACCCAGCAGAGGTGTGAAACATCCCCTCCTCAAAACAGATCTAACCTCAACTYGATTCTTTAGAGCAAGCATTCACATATGAGAAACTCCTGCTCATCAGCAGAAAACTCTCGGCTATGAAAATATTTCATCCATATAGCCAGAAGAYCACTTTTAATCAGTATGAACAACAGCTAAGTTCAACTGCAATTAGCCTATCAGTTAGCAGGACTTCTGCATTGAAGTCATCTAAACTTTTACTAAAATGTTCGATGAGTTACTACCGTTTCTGAGAAATGCTGCTCAYAAAGCCCTGTTCTTCTGCTCTTCCTCAGTGTACTGAGTCAGGATCTGCCATGTCAAACTACAAACAGAATTTTGCCCTAAGCAYTCTTTTTTTCTACACAACATTATATTCCTTGAAAGCAACCAGCATTGATAGAAGGCAAGGATAAATTTACCTGATCTAAGTATGTAAGATTCCAGAAAGAGCAGGGCAGACACAAGGCCAAAAGCATGAATAATGCATATGGTATCAAACTCCTACACCACTGCAGAGCTGCAGAAGGTTTTTGTGGGAAAAAAATTARGACGAAAGATATTGAACAATTTCCTCCATAACAGGTTCTTACTCACCTTAAATGTAAAATTTTATTTAGCTTATATCATAGGGAGACATCCTTATTAAGGTAGCACATTTACATGAGTCTCTTTGAAAGGATTTAATGCAAACAAGTCTGAAATAATTGAAAGAAAGACACTTGCTGACTGTTCTCAAAAGAGCTTAGTGAAGAAAAGGATRGCAGGAAAGAATTACTTTATTATATTGACTTTCCTGGAAAAAAAATCAAAGTAAAGTAGGTCAAATAAACCAATTCTCTTTTGTAAAAATCAATACAGGCATGCAGAAGATCAGTGAATTTACATGTCAAAATGTTTGYAACCATCCTGCAAAACAAGATCTGCACATTATCACTCTAATAAGGCAGCTAATATAGCAGACTAGGTTAGTTCATTACTGCACACTGCTATTTTAAAACTGTTTCAAGTGCAATGTATATACTTTTTCCTAATCTAATCAAGCCATTAACCTGAAATATGAGAGATTATACAGTACATTATAACTCACTAAAGTATGCTGAATAGCATCATGACTGGCTGCAGTTACTTAAAATGCATCCATCCAAAAATGAAATAGTTCTACATATAACATTACCAAGAAAATTGTCTGCTTAGATCTTGATCATTACTTACACAAATTATATATTCTTGATCTCCAAGACTCTTGCTCTACAACTAAAGTTATCATCAATCATCATCTAAAACATCCAATTTCTACTGTACATTCCCTGTATTTCACTAAACATTCAACCATGAAATAAAAATGAATTTCTAGTTGTGCTTTAGTACTCAGTAAAACCTCAAACTCCAGTGCCATAAGTAAATTAAGTAATTTCAAAATGAATCCCCTCTTATCTGATTAAGACCCCCTTGTGGATACTGATAATCCCAGACACTTGAAATAGAGGGCATTTTGTAGCATTAACCTCCGTTCAATGTTGGTCATTAATWCTGCTAACATGAATTACACCATTATTAGCTACAGCCTGCATTCCAGTTTCTAGGTATTTCAGGACCAAAGCTGATGACACAATTTCTCTATTGCATTAGACCTGCACTACCACCGGGCTTCAAGAGTCCAGAGATTCCCTTTCCAACTTCAAAGAGAGACACGAGACCCTATAGGTGCATTCACAGCATTTTSAATCCAATGTCAAGTTTCCACTGCCTTTGGCAGGAGTAGGATTAATGGTAAAGAAAGAGTTCCTCGAGTGATCTCTCCATGGTAATCCTTTTCAAGATGAACAAATGCTAGGAACTGAGACCCTTCCAGGTGAGAAGTCTCTATCACTTTTCCAAAGTCAGTCTGATAACTTCATCCTTTCTTCTGACTTTCCCTGCCCTCATTACTGGTAATATGTCCAAAGCTGAACCTCATTCCCTGGGATAGAAGCTTAGAAAATTATTATAGCAAGCATGTAAGAACACTGAACAGCACCCTTARGAGCTGTCTAGCTGCATTCATACTCTACTATATCCATGTTAGACAATCGAGGAATAGGTCAGTTAAAAGCAATGGTTAACATAGGCCATAAACTACATAGCACCACACACAGTCTGGCTCCCTATCATTAAACAAACTGAGTACTGCCAGAATAGCCAAAGTTTAAGGGGAGACAGGGGAGAAGCTTAAAGTGGTACAAAAACACTGATTCCCTCCCCCCACCCCCACAATCCTCAACACAAGCATTCAAAAGCAACATTAGAATTTCTTAATGAAATTTAGGAGTCATATTTATTTCTTCAGTCTCCAAYAGCTTTTTATCATCTTCACCATAAATAATTCTACATTCCTCAATAATAAATACAGGAAAGTTGCAATAACATAAAAGTCTGCATTCAACCTTGCACCATGKCCATTACATTCAATAAAAACTCATGCAGTTTCTCCAGGCAGTCTCTAAGAACTGCTTTGAATGGTTTCCCCATCTCCACTATAGTGAACTCCAACCAGTACAGAAGAACACTACTGCTTGACATATCTACTACACAACTTGCTCCAGCYTCAATTAAAAAATACATCTCAAAGCAGTCTCTGCTCCCATAGCTGGGGAATCCACACAACAGGTTCAAAAAAAGCAGTCCAAAACCAAACTTCAAAGCTCTCCTGTGAAAGAAGACTTGAGCTACAGTTTTTCATTTCTAAAAGCTGGATTTACTATGGGAAAAATCCAACCTTTTGCAAACATATCATAGTTCTGTATTTGTTTATAGCAACAGTTAAAGCATCTCTGGCCTCTGTCTCCTTTTTGACTTTTATGCATTCGTTATGACTTGCAACCCACATGGGAATGAAGGAGCCAAGGACACCTACCCATGGGCAGCACAAAGTCAGAGCTACCAAGTGCAGCCTCAGCTCCTGCTGCCACCACCCTCACCTGCTCCCGGCCATCTCCTCCCCAGCACCAGCATCACCTCCAGGAGCAGCTCCCTCCAGCCTGGAGGGGACTGCGCAGGTCAAGACCACAACGGAAGAGCAGAGCAGGTTGATCTGAGCAATGCTGCTCACACCAAGTCCCAGCACACAAAGGTTTTCTCCTGCCTGCAGACCTCACAGGACCCCGGAGCTGCAGACAAGCACTTCAGTCTGTTCCTCTTCTCCATTCCTTTAATTTTGCTTTATTCTTTGGTGCTTTGACWTCGCGAGGCTTAGATTCATAGAATGGCTAGGGTTGGAAGGGACCTGTAGAGGTCATCTAGTCCAACCCCCCTGCACACACAGGGTCCCCTAGAGCATGTGGCACAGGGTGATACCTTTCTTTCTGGCTACTTTTGCTCATTTCTTGCACTTCTCATTTAACTTGTATTCTTTTCCTATCCAGCTCTGCATCTCCTACATATTTTTCCTCTGCTAGTGTTCCCATTTTCTTTTTTCTTTTAAGAAAAACTGAAGAAACCAAATACCTTTGCAGGACTGCAGTTCAAGCTATGCTTTTGTTTTTTAAAAAACTGTGAGCATAAACTTTTATAGTCACTGAATAATAAACATCAAAAGAGTCACCTTGAGACACTTTATTTCTAATTATGCATTCATGACTGTCAGATATAGTATATTTGACTTATTTTTGTCTATTTTACTGCAGAAAGCCTAAGAAAATATAAAGGAGAAGAATTCAGAATATGTTACTCACCRTATGCGTTTATCCTGGTAACCAGACAAATTTTATGTCACTCAACAACAGTCCCGCTCATTTTTCTTCTTTTTTACTCTGTCCACTAGATATTTAAACAAAAGAAAAATAAGGAAGAGAACAGCAGAACAGCTTTACAGCTTCACAGAGATGAGAGCAGGAAAAGAGAACCCACTGCTCCTAGTCTATGCAAAGTGCACTGCTTTCTTTGAAATATTCTTTTACACATTAAGTGACAAGACACAGTCCTTATGTACTCAGGGTATTATCTTGTTTGTAACCACTAGCAGTGAGTTACCCCCTCAGGAGACACTGCGTTCTGCTGGATACCACCATCAGCAGGACCTGCAACTCTCAGGGGACTGAAGTGCCAGGTAACTCAACACAGGCATATGCTACAGAGGGAGATTTTTGCCTCAGACCTACACACAGTAGATCTGAACTCTTCTAAAGAAGAGAGTTTGCAGAAAAGCAGAGGGGATTTCACTGGTAAGGACCAGCACAGGCTGCACATGCCCCGTCAGGAGCTCCGTCAGGCACCAGGCTGGCACCAKGAGCTGGGCTGCTGAGGCAGTCCCAGGCAGAAAGCAGAAACAGTCACGGCCGCTCTCCTTGCAGCAGGGCCCAAGGAGACACGACCTTTAAGGATCCTACTAGGATAGGAGCACTACCCTCATCCCCACCTTGAAAATAAACATTTCTAAAAAACCTTCTTCTCCACTCTGCTGCATCAGAAGCACAAACAAAAGAACAAACCCAAAGCCCCAGTGCAAGTCCTTACCTGGACACCAGCTCAGAGAGAAAGACCAAAATCCCCACAGAGCCAAACCAGGCACCTGACCCCTGCTGAGCCTTTTATAGCTCCTAGATGGGGTAACCACATCCACCTGTGCCCACAGCCCTGCCAGGAGCTCAGCTGCTCCCCTGAGCCTCATCACAGCCTGGGCCTCCCTGCCCACGGCTTCCATGGCTCCTCCTGGGCTACTGCAGGCCCAGGCGTGCCCAAAACGTGCCCAAATCATGCCCAAAACGTGTCCCTCAATCCCCCCAGGTGTGACGTGCTGCAGTGAATGCCCCAAAGGAGCCTTTCAATCTCAACAGGAATGAAATGCGACAGAAAAATGTGTCACGTTTGCTGGTGTATATCTATCCTGGCTTCTCCTGCCATTACCTTAAAATGATTTTCAGTACACAAATACGTGGCGTGTTTGTGGTAAAATGGTTTTCTTGACAGGTCAACATGGTGATTTATTTATTATTGGCAGCCCACCCACTCAGGGATCAAATATGAATTCTAGGTCTAATTAACAGTTTGGTCCAAATGTATTTAACCTGGCAAAGGTTGATGTAGAACTAGACGGGTTTTCCTATAGGATAAATTAAAAGAAAAACTTTCTGTATGTCCAATGTTTCTTTCCTTTTGTGACTGAAAATGGAGACACTTGGCCTATAGTAATGCTTTCCTTCTGCTAGCAGGATGAGCTGCTCACTCCCATGGTAAGCCCTTTGAAACAACGGGACTCCGTCTTTAGAAAGACATCTCAGAAAATCTTACCTCGCTTCCGAGGCTACAGCACTGAATTCCAATTAACCTTGGTTAGCAAATTGGCTTGGACCCATGAGCACAGRGGCAACTGGACATTTCGCTCTCTTTCCATACTGTTCTGTGACCATGGTTGGAACAAAATGTTCTCAGTATCGGGACAGTTAGAGCTTCATCCCAGAAAAACTCTCCAACCGCGAAGTCTTTATTCTCCAGCTGGTCCCGTTTGAGTAAACATGTCGAATTAGAGGAACCTGTCTCAAAACATTATTTTATTATAAAGATACTTCCCTGATATAACATGATTTTAATCCCTGGTGAGGTCAGGGACCTTTCTGAACAGGAAAGCTGCACTGAAAATGGGAAACTCAGTAATCCTGTAGCATTCCTTTCTGCAACAAACGCGAAAAGCACCTTCAAATATTTTTGTTCTACTTTGTCATGATTTTCAATTCGCATGCTAAATTCCACATACAGCAGTAGAGCAGAAGAGGGAAGGACTAATGAGCCCGAGTTTTGCCACTGCTCGTTTTTGAGCACCAAGATCACTGCTTTGGAGTTCCCGCCAAGCCTCACGCCTCACCCCAACGCAGCTGCCCGAGACGACCTTTCTCTGCCAAACCGGTTCTGCAAAATCTCGGAAAGTCTCAAACCATAGGGAGAYGTCACTCGGTCCGCACGCATCTCTGGCTACTATGCAGCCATTCACTATAGGACCATGGTGCTTCTCACGCAAGAAAWTGTATACGTTAGTGCATCTACCAGAAATAAGGAAATGAAATGTGYGAGTGAGCACACTAGAGTGAACCCAAACAAAAAATGCTTTTACCAGCTTTAAGTATTTTTAATAAATATGTTGTCAGCTGTCTGATCTTCAAGTATCAATTACTTAAAATGGAGGAAGTGAATGTAAGCACATAATAAATTGTGTGTTACTTCAGTACACATTTATTTTACAAAGAATGTATAGCATCACAGAATAACCTTAATTCTGACCTTAAATAAATATTATTACAGGAGAACTCTCAGATTATAAACATAACAATAATAATTACTTCCATAAAATATTATTTATATACATTAATGACATCTGCTGACCAGCATCAAATGCAAGTCTGCAGACACGTATTTTCTTAGAAAAAGTGGGAAAATACTATAATAGACTATCTAGTAGAAATAACAGAAGTCAAGGCAATTTAAAATACTTTAAAATTCTACAGCTTGTTAATATATTAGACTATTAAAAATGTCCATACAAGTATCCATTAACATGCTGATTTAGAGAATCCCCAGCAGGCTGGCCAGAGTTAAGACTGCAGCATTGTCATAAAGTATGTATTTCTTTGTACAAAGTGTGTTTATTGGGGGGGTGACAGCACAGCTTTAATGTCCAGAAGTGTTTATTTCTTTGGGTTTAGAAAGCTTGTTTTCTGGTGAGTTGTTATTACCCTTTTCCCAATGAATTACATTTTCAGGTTTTGTTGTTTTGTAGGAACCTCTCCTTAATAAAGTTAACGGTGTTGTAAATCCCAACGGGAAATGAACATGCAGACCAGCCCAGCTGGGTTCTCTGCAGCCAGARTCATCACTGGATACCGTGGTAGTGCTGTGCTTGTCCTTTCACCCCTTCCCAGCCTAATTTCAGCAGCTGTCAGGGACTTGCCATGGAATTCCTTCCAGAGGACTGCACCAAAAGAAGTGTTTGAATACGTTTACCTCTATGGGCACTCCTCTGCTCTTGCTATAATTTTCGGGACAGCTCACAAAGTATTCCAGAAAATTGAACCTAAATGAAATTACCTTGATAATACAGCATTGCTTTGGAGGCCACTTTTGAGAGAGAGGTACAATACTGCAAATCTCCAAGCTGAGCAGGTGTGATAATGAATTCAGGAGCTGAGAATGTGTCACCGTGAATTCAGTTGTTCTCAGAGCTTAATACATGCGTGTTGCAATTTGATGATGCTTTATGCAATCGCAGGGTTGTTACTGTCAGAAGCAATCTGTTTACTTTGCATATTTTCACATTTTTGTGAGCTGCCTGGATTCCATCTTCTGCAATTGGAATGGAGATTTACCAATTTATTTTATTTTTCAAGATGAGTAGCCTTGCAAAGGATCAGAAAGGGTCCCAGCATTCAGAATTTGGGGAAATTCTGGGAGATAATGATATTCATGAGGATGCAGATTTCACATTCATCTGACCTTGACAGCAGCAAAGAGGCCAGAGGAACTCACAGAGCAAGCCCCATGGTTCGGAAGTGCCGCAGGAGCGGAGCAGGAGGGGAGCGACTCGCTCTTGGTCTGCTCTGAGGAAATATCGCAAGTGCAAAACCCGAGCTTGGATGGATAGGCCAAGAATGGCTTTTCCTTTTGCTCTCTTTGCCTCAGAAATACTGGACTCCGTGCTGTGCATGCTTTCACACCTGGTTACTCCTTAAGGAGGCCTTCCTTTTCAGCAGGCGGGACTCCAAGCTCCTTCAGGAGGCCCTTGCCCGTTCCCCGCCACGCGGCAGTCGCGGTGCACAGAAGAGCGAGCCGCAGGCGGCCGCCCTGAGGACGCTGCTGCTGCTGCCTGGAGCGCTGCCCTGCTCCTTGGGATTGCCTGGAAAGGCTCCCGAGCTGCTCCTCGGAGCTGTTCTACACTYGGTATCTCCTCTTAGAGTGCCGCCTTTGAGGAGGAGAAAAGAAAGATTCAGCATTGWCCTCTCCTGAATGGGAGAGAATTGGGCTCAGCTGCCTTTTGAGCAGCTAAAGTCTGCAGTCTTCTCCAGAAGACTTCTTCCTCTTAGATGGCCTAATGAATTGCTAATTGAATCCTGATTCCATATTTGATATATATTATATAGCTGCCATATATATATATATGAATATATACACATACATACATATGTGCCGTTGGTTGCCAGGTTTACAAATCCCATCCGTGCTGATAGGAGTTACTCACGTGCCCCCTGGAAGACTGCTGGTTTGGGCCTGCAGCCTGGAAGTGCCAGTGCACAGCGGCTGCTCCGTTTCAGTCAAAATTCACTTTCCTGAAGCTGTTAAAACTCTAATAGAGAGCTTTGGGAAGTAGCATTTCCCCCTGGGTTACTGCTTKGTCAGGCCACGGATACAGTTTGTTTTATGTCACGTGCCGTACCTGTAGAAAATGCACAGCATAATTACTTGTACCTAGACTGTGGATCTGAGGGACCGTAGAGTATTGCTGCTCTTAAGGACTGTCACCCACCCCCTGGTGCTCAGAAATACTCGTCAGTTTTCAGGTTCATGGACTAGATTCAATTGCACAAAGAGGTTAATAATAATAATAATAATAATAATAATAATAATAATAATAATAATAATAATAATAATAATAATAATAATAATAAAATTTTGATCCTGAAAAAGGTGAATTGCAGAACATGAGTAAAGATAATGTTTTAAAATACAGTTTTATAAACTTAAGCCTTACAGTTGCTATTAATGTGAATGCTGCTGCACTTAATAATTTCCAAACACTGGATATGATCCTTCACTGGCATTCGTAAGTACCGTATTTCTGAAGTTAATTCATGTCACACAGTGCAGTCGGGGATTATATTATCTGAGTGTCGTGGTCACCATGTGCACACCTGGCACAATATCTGCTAAAAGCGAAAGCTCCTCATACGCGTTACCCCTCCAAAGCTCCAGCACATCTGGAAACATCCTTTAGTAGTTGTGAGGCCCAGTGACTTTCTGAAACAATATCTTTTGTTTGCTTTCAGTAACAAGTTCATTGGGCAAATGCCTTTACTGCATTATTAAATCATAATCATCTAATAAACTTCAGTATAAATGCAGTTAAACTTTGCAGGAAGTCAAGGTGGAGGGAATTCATGGTGTGTWGCACTTTTGATTCAGAATAATTAATATTTAAAGAAACCAGTCATGGATAAATATAGAAGATTTATTTATATATCTGTATTTATATGACTTTATATGATATATTTATGTGAAATACAAATTGTATATTTAAAAGTTATTTGCAAAGGGCACTAAAAATAATTTTTTTTTGTGAAAATTAATGCATCCACAGTTTTCAGAAGTATAAGCTTTGAGTTTTAAAACAAATTAGCAAAAAAGATTAGACATACGTTTTGAATCTGTCTACAGTTTTGGAGATAATAAAAACATTTTCTGGCCTTTTACAGTGCTATATTAACTGGGCAAACTCTGTTGTTAGTGTTACAGAAAATATTTTCACAACTTAAAAAAAAAATAAGAGCTGTATTTCAAAGCAAGAAATCAGTGCTATATTTTTCCTGAACTACATGCTACAGTTAACTGGCTTGATCTGTGTAACTAGTCCTTTTCTGGGGCAAAAATCTGTTTTGCAGTGGCAAGATTTAAATCACTTTTTCTTAAATCCAAGAATTGTCTGTTCCTGTCAATAAGATCTAGAAAAATCCCTGCTCTTAGTAGGAGTAAAGCTACCCGATAGGCCACCCCCGCTCTGCGGCGGCGCGCAGCACGGGCAGGATYGGGCGCACAGGGCTCGGAGCAGTGAACAAAAGCTACGGAAGCAACGCGTGCCCAGAACGTTAGGGTCTGCTTTCTCTGTTTCTTTCCCCTTAGGCTGTCTGGGGTTTTAATGTAAATTTCTAAAGTTTGTCTATTATGTCTAATGTCATTTATTTCCAAGCTGCATTTCCGATTTTTCGAAAAGTATAAAAAGAGTCAAGAAATTTCATAAATTCTAAATTAGTATTTTCCATTTTTAGGTGCTAAACTAAATGCGTTTCTCTTTTCAAAAGACAATCTAATGAAAGTAAAATTAGTACGGGAAGTCACTTAGGGACTTACTTTCTTACCTTTGCAGCTCAAAAAATATTTAAAATTAAGCTAACAACAATTTAAAAAAATACAAAAAAAATCCTTAGTCCCTAGAAAGCTTAAGAATTGTTCGCCATCATTTGCTTAATTTAATWTTTTTAATGTGGTGAATATCTAAATAAACCTGATCAAATATTTCTTGCTCCACTGACAATTTTCTGACCTCCTAGCTGAAGATCTGAGCCCTCGCTTGGTTCATGGATGAGTAATCACAGCAGGTCCGTGGCAGAACCTACCCGAGAACTACAAATATATCATCTGCAGCATTGTAAATCAAAGCCTCAAAGAGCATCATTTAGCCTGAAGCTAAAATTGCTTGTTTATCAGATGGTGCCTAGCTTAGCATGGAGCAGTTCCTTGTAAATCTCAGGGACCTTTTACAGCGTACACTTAAGCAAGCATATTGGCTCCTGGGAGACTTTCTGAGAGCTTTAATGACTGCAGACAGCTAAAAGATCCAGGCCTTGGTTTAGTTAAGTGGTTACTTGTATAGCTTGGCTCCATTTTGTAAACTCCCAAAGATAAGGTGTCTGCTTTATCTGGGGAAAGAGCAAGCATTAGTTTCTTAGGAAATCTTTATATCCTAAGTGTTAATGTTCTTGTGGCTTTTGGTATTTTGACCTTTGTCTGTTCACTTTTGATTTACCGTGGGAGCAGAAACTTTTTCCCCTAAGCCCTTCCTATGTTTTAYAGCTACTTTGAAAAGCACTGTGAAATACTTGCAGCGAGACTTCTAAAAGTAGATGCAAGGCTGCAGTATTTTTGATCCACAAATATATGTTGTGCCAATTAAGACCCTCTGATAATAAAGCGGCAAGAAGACCACCCATTTTATCATGAAATCTGAGCAACAGCTCCATGAACAGCTAAGCTACCTCTACCAGCTCAAATCCCTACATTTTGTTCCCTTGTGGCAGAGGAGATCACAGATTCTGGTCATGCCATTGCAGCAGCAATGGGCAATCACCCACAAAATTCCCATTGGTTTAAAACTATAAGTACTTGCTATAGTCACRACTACTAGGACACGGCACCCAGGCAGCTATTTTCTGGGAGATACTTGCATCCCCTTGATGTAATTTGCTAATTGTAGGGCTCGTTATCTGGGCCTCACTTTTTGATTTGAATTAATTAGAGTTCACCTCRGTGTAGCCACCTGCTGTGCTGTCACACAAGCATCGAGCGGTACAACAAAAACAAGGAGCTTCTTAATAGGCTTACTGGAGGAAAATGTGCTGCCAATGTAATGTGTGAAATGCCATCACTACAGGATCACAGATTAACAGGGGGATCATCATTTATTTCAGCTGGTGTGGTAATCATRTAAATGAGGGGGGAAATGGTTCATTGCTTGCATAGGCAAAAGACCCAATGTGTTTTAACATCTAACCCGAGTCTACTACTTATTCAGTATCTTTAAACTTTCTTTCACCTTCCACATTTTTTCCTTATTCCAAATCAAGAGAAAAAGGTCTGGGTTTTTTGGGGGGGTTTTTGGGGGTTTTTTTGTTATTGGTGGTGATATGTTAAAATTTCTTAAACCAAGAACTTTGGGTTGTCTTTTAAATGCAAACCTTTTCCAGCATCAGTCCAAGGAATCCTGAGGCGAAGAACACGCTTCTTATTCCAGAGCTAAAAATATACTCACTTGTTGCATGCTTGTCAAGAAGGAGCAAACCTGTTCCTCTCAAACAGGAATTAATTGGGAAACACTACAAAGGAAAAGCTAAATAATTCCAAAGATGAACAAAAGCAGCTATCTTTCAAAGCTACTACTTTCCAATTACACTGAAAAAAAAAAGTGTGTGAAATTCATTTTCACTGGGTATTCAGTGCTGGCAGTGCCAGATTTACTTGATATGCAATTGTATGTACTTGATATTTTTTACAATTTAAACACAGTACTGAAAAAACAAATGCCTTTTCCTTATATGCAGTCCAAGGAARTAGGCTGTTGTACAAAAGATGCCAAGACATCTGGAGTACATCTGGAGTTATTTTCTCAGCACTGGGTCAGTAATGGATGGCATTTATCCTACTCCATCACAGTGCAGAGTCCATGGSCTTGGCCCTATACTGCCTGTTGCAGATCTGGTAGCCAGGGGCTCCGAGCAAAACACCCTGGCTGCTGAGCTCTTTCCCCCTAAAAGTCTGCTCGTGTTCACAGGTCAGTACTGTTCACTGCTGCATGTGACCTGGATGCTCATTTTGGGATATCTTAATGTCCAAAAGCTGAGAGACTTCTTCACGTTTGACATGTACTTTATTTTAAGTATAGCATCAATACTGTTGGTAAGACAAATTGTGATTTTTATTGGAAATAAAAGTAAAAATAAAACAGGAATTACAGAGTGAAAATTATGTCCAGAGAGCTGGAAAGGKAGACAAAATTTATGGTTCATATCAACTTTTGCTTTGGAAAATATTTCGTATGGAACCACTGGAGGGGAGAGTAAAACTACCCATATTTTCATGGCAGTCCTATGTGGATTTATACAGTCTACTATTTGCAGAAAATTAATGTAAGCTTTGTAAGAATTATCTATTTTTACAAAAAAAAAAAAAGAAAAAGACTAATTAAGATATTGGGTATGGCTGGACACTGTCTATTCAGAGAACTGCATCTTTAAACTGAGTCTTTAAACTCCACTCTACCCTGATGGCAGTAGAGGCAATGTCAACATCCTCATATGGCAAATGGCGAAATCGAAACAGAGCCTCACAAGTGATTGCTCAGGATAACAAGGCTGTGGCTGTGCTGGAGCTAAACACAGGGCTGCTGCTCGCCAGGAAGGTCCCCTACTAGCACCAATGTGTCACAGCCAGGGGAGCTGCAAAACCCGTCCATGACCTTGGGCAAAATGTACTGTGTTAGCTAGGGATTTGGGGTATAATTTCTTGAGTTACAAGTAGTTACCTGTGCTTGCATATGGCCACAAAGACTTGTGGCAGTCAAGACTAAAAATTAGTATTTCTTTGTTCCAAAAGCAGCGTCATTTCTCCAGACTCACAAACAAGTGACAAGTGTCACAGATAGGGTGTACTGGAGTGGATTGAGCCTTTTCAGTTTTCCCATCCAGAACACACATATCATACAAAAACATGAGGAGAATGTCTTAAAAGGAGTAGGATCCCTCCTGAAAAATAGAMGTCATCGCAAAGCAGCCAAACTAAGAATGGAATAATTGTACACAGGAGGCAATGTATACTAGCACAAAAATGCAGAGAAAACCTGTGCCTATACAGTGCAAAATGTAGTTAGCACAAAGGTGAATAAAAATAGTCTCTATGGCATGGAATATATTGTGCTTTAAGCCTTGGAAACCAAGAAAAGGAGGGTTCATTTAGTAAAGATAGTTGAGAGGATGACGCATAATATCCTCCTATGTCAAAGGGAGCTTAAGGAAAAGGAGTCGGTGTGAGGTAAGAGGAGGTGTTTGAGCCTTCTAGTCACTGATCCGGGTATAATTTGGTGTTGGTCACTGCCCTCTCACTCTGTCTTTTGAGATTGTTGCCACCATGTGAGGCTCAGTTTGCCCACAGCTGTTGGTCACTGTGTGCTGCTGAATTCTACAGAGCATCTGTTACTCCAAAACATGCTAAAATCAGTATTTTTTAACTATATGTAATCTGTTGTGTTGGTGCTATGAAGAACTAGACAAGAGCCGGATCCTAAAGGCAGACAATTTTCAAACAAAAAAATGTGCCCATTTTTACCACTAAGGGTAATGGATGAAGCTGCCGTGAACTAATGGATTCTCCAGAARTTTCCCAGGTAAAATCTGAAAGCAGTTTGGGATGGTGCTTAGGTCAAAAACAGTTATTCAATTTAGTGTTGCAATAGCAGGCTAAATTTATCAGGTGCTACAAGGAGGAGGTCARTGATCTCCTGCCCTGGCGCTGAGGAATCACTCATCCTCATCGCTGAGGAACAGACRCATCTTTAGAGCAAGTGGGCAAGATGCAGCGTTCCAGGCTCAYCTAGCTGCAGAAATATATGTAAACAGACAAAAAAATGGCTGAGTTAATAAATACTTATTAGAGAGAAATATTTTTAGTACTGTCCCAGTGGCCAGCTAGTAGCCATGCAGAGCATTCCCTCCTCTAGACAGTCAGTTTTCCTCYGTGCATTTCATTGTTGTCATTGGCTTCATTGGGAAAAAATTTTCACCCAAACTTTCCAGAGCATAATGTTTTTAACAGCCTTTAGTGAAAGGTTTCACAGATGTGAAATACCTCAAAAGGATGAGTTTATATGTGATTGTTTTTAGAGGAGACATGGTTAACTTAGAACCAAAAATAAACTAGGGAACAGAGTGGCGAACAAGTTTGACCGGTTTGTTTTTAAGATGAACTGGGGAATATCTGGGAATATTTGGGTTTCTCTTCCCCACCTGGAAGCTCTGCAGATGCCGAGGCTATCTGGACTATGAGATCCTCAGTAGCAGACGTGGAGTGCCCACATCTGCTTACAGAGCACGTCATAATTGCAGCTGTTAAAATAATGCCATTGGAAAATGTCTTACTGATCTTTCTTCTCCTGTTTGATTAGCCTGAGGGGATGACAAGCCTCTGCTAAACGAGGAAACCAGCAAACTTCTTTTCTTTGATAGCTCAGYGCTCGCTCTTGCTTGAGACATGATCTGCCACCCTGCGCAGCGTAGGAGCCGCAGGCCCAGGTACCCCGGTATAACCCCGGGAAAGGGGCTGCCAGGTTTCAGCAGAATGCCTGGAGCCATTGGTACTGCTATAYGGGGGAAAGCAGCCGCCAAACACGACTTCACCCTCTTCTACCACCTTTCAAAAAATCAACGAGAACTTCTGGCAGAGGAAAGGAAGAGTCAGGGACTCTCAGGAGTCATTCCCTTAGGAATTCCCCTCTCTCATCGTTTCTGTATATATGGGGATGGCGAAAATCAGCTCCTACCTTGTTCTGAGGCAGGTTTCCATCATTGAATCCACAGAGAAAGGACTGACAACAATATTAAGGAGTGCATTTGACTATCTTTGAATTTCTCTTTAGCAATAAAAGTCTTAAGATATGAGGAGCACAAAGGACTGTCTCCCATTTCACTTCCTTGTATTAGTACAGTAAGTTTAATCAAATATTTTCTTTTGCTGCATTTTCAGTCATATCAGTCCTGGCAGTGCCAGGAAGTGCCAGTGCCTCACTGACGGTAAGGTAGGTGGCTTGCATTGCTTGTTGGTTATTTATTTACGTACTTTTACATTGATCCATAAATACATCCGGGAGCACTTGCACCATCTGCCGCACATTTATCAGTCATTGAATGGAGGGTGGACATCTGGGGATGTCACTGGTTTTTGTTGATTTTCTGCCATTAGAGCTGCTTTTTTTTCTTCTTTTTTTT
>PTEX01000034.1:3961325-3976876 GCA_003342815.1 Eudromia elegans | reverse complement strand
AAACTCTGATGTGAGCAAAGAGCCGGGCTGGCTGCAGTTAAAAGGAGGCCTGGGGGTGCCTGGCAGTAGGGCTGTGGGGCTAACGTTTCTCCCAAGCTTCCTTCCACATTGCAGAGCTCAGGATATGGGAGCTGTGTGAAGCCTGCAAAGATCAGACCTACTGCCACCCTGCAGTGTGAATGGCTGTAGGACCACAGGCAATACAACGTTAAATGGTAAAATGATAAACAAGTGGAAGTACTTTCCATGTGCACAGGACATTACAGAATCCCAGATTTGGGAAAAAAACACCGAAGTCAATATGTCCCCTAAATCGTGTTCTGATGGATATTGTATATCGACAATATATATGTTCGGATATTGTGTATCTACGGAAATAGGCAGTGGAGAATGTGTACCCAGGCCCAGATTCCATGGCCAGAACTGCTGCTAAAACTCCCCAAACTGCTCTTCTTTCACCACAAGTGATTCAGTCTTTTCTGTCCTTTCTCCTGTATATATTTACTATCTACATACTCCTACGCACAGGACTTCTCAGAGGCATGATATTATGACCCCCAGAATCCCCAATCCTATATTACCAAAAATTCATGCTTAAACCTTGGCTTTTGGGACAACTAAGGACAATAATAGATTGATTTTAACATAAGAGCTTCTAGGTTATTTTGAAGATTTATGTTTGGGTTGTTTCCAGGAGAAGCCATTGAGGCTGAAAGCTTAAATTYGGAGATGATGATGTGATTCTAGCTACCAGGGCGTAAGACAAAACCACTGACATCATGGGAGCTGAAATAACCCCTGCCRGCTCCCAGTACTTTCTGCTCTGAAGACAGCACGTGCGTTATACCTGCAGCTCCGGGAACACGGCTGTTGCTGCCCTAGAGCCATTGCTCTGTTGGAAGAGAAGCACCCAAAAGCCAAGGCCGGAAGGGAAAAGGGATCCGTGCTGCTAAACTCGTTCGGCTCTGAAGGCACGCGTCTTTCACGCACCAAAATGTGCGTTGTTGGGTTGCTGTGGATTGATTGCTGCTTGCAAACAYAGCTATAACTGTGCTCAGAAATAACTGATTCTGTGCTCAGAAATAACAGTTTCTGAGCTATAACTGAGCTCAGAAATTCAGGTCTGTTTGAGCTGAAATGTTATTTGGGTAATGCGTAGATTTGTATGTACATACACACACATTTTTCATATTTTCCTCAAGATTTACCAGATGGCACCCTGTTCAGAGCTTCTTTCATCAAGTTTTAAAGATCTTTATTTCCTAGGCTCATAGTTCACAACACACATAAGGAAAAAGGCATGTTCCGCTACCACGGCCCTTGTCGTGCGTTACTCTGAATGGTGTCTGTAAAACGAGGCCGTGTAGAGCACGTAGGGTTTAAAACAGCGTTCACAGTCATTGCAGAGGATGGGTGAATGATCAGCCTGACCTATTCATAGGCTTTTCTAGAAAGAGGAATAAAAAAGAAATGGTTATTTTACATTGACTTAAGCTAGACCTTGCCCAACATTAGACACTTAGGTGTCTCTTGTAGCACGTGTTGCTCGTAGCCACCCTGGAAGATCACACGCTTTGCCCTATCCACCCTATACCAACAGCCTATCCCACCCAGGGGGGCAAGGTAGCCCCATTTGCCTGCATCCCTCCTGCTGCCACTGGTGCTGCAAGGAAGATCCACAGTAACTACATGTTAATTCAACATCGTAAATGTTATCTCATTCAATTTTATTTCAGAATTATCTCCTACATTTCTGCCTGGGGTAAACTGTCAATATTAGAAAAGATATAATTGTAGCCATTTCCCAAGAAACCTATGAAKAGATTTTATTTTCATTATTTTCTTTTTTGTAACAAGAATGCAGATATTGTCTCACTTTCAAACCTCTCTTTTTTTTTAAGTGGGWTTTTTTCTTATTGTTTTGCTGCTCTCGATATTGCTGCCTGCAGGACGCTGGTAGAGATGAGATATACATCTCATCCTAGGATCGTAAATGAAATGAATATAAATACTGCTCATCACTTGCTTGTGGCATATTTTCCATCTCATTCTGTTGCTCCTCAGTGTAATAGAGCATCACAGCCACTTCTGCCTAGCCAGGAGTCGTGGACAGAACTGCCGTTCTACAAATGCCTGTGAATATCAAATTGACCTGCGGGTCCAGTAGTTAGGAACAGAACATTTGTACCATGTTCCACAAGTGGTTTTCTTTAATGAAATGACCAAAAGAAATTAATCAGCACCGTTTCTCTATCTGGATTACATTCAACGGCACAGAGGGGCAGCCAATCACACAACAGCCAATTCAGTATTTTTGTAGGGGTCAGAGTTAGGGAGAGGGGCCATAGTTCAGAATTAAAATGCCCAATACTAAGGACAGTCTAAAAGCTATTCTGCATTGAATGTATTCATATTTTAATTCATTTCTTAATGTTTCTAATTTATTTGAATTGAAAAAATAAGAATATAGTTATGGGGGTTTTGTGGATAACATATTTCACAAACGCTAGCGAATGGCACCTTTCTCTTTTTGCTCGAGGCAAAACGAAGAGTCCATTCTGCAGCTTGACCTCTGTAGATCTGGAGAATATCTAAACATATTGAAACTTTCTTGTGCGCTACAGTGAGGGAATGAAGTGCATCGATTGCTTGCGATTATTAGCTAGAGTGGGATAAGCCTTCTCCTTATTATGCAGATTAGTGAAGCTCTCAGCTCCAACATATTGTGCAGATGCAGGAGAGCAGCTGCTCTTACAGATGGCAAGTACACAGCTCCATTAGTATGGATCTATTGTCTGCTCCTGGCTTGCTCAGAGGCTGGAGGGGCTGCGTAAAGAGGAATTGTTACACAGTGAAAAGTAAAGGAGAACACATACTCTTAAAAATCCTTACCCAAGAGGCTATTTACACAGCAGGGCAGACCACAATCAAATTAGATATCTACCCTAAATAAGGAATTTCGTATGTCACAATTAAGCTTCCATAGTTTTAAAATACATTAACTATTAAAGCCAAGGAATAGAATTCAAATTTCTCAACTAAGTGGTATTAAATAACAAGAAATCCTGGGAGGTTCATTCAAAATTTTGTCGTGGATTTGGCTTTTCTAAAGTTTTTTTTAAGTGCTTTTCCTACACACACACACACAAAAAAAATCTGCTCCCCTAAAGAACAAAGCCTCGTTTATTTTGCATAACATAAAAGACAGAAAAGCAGAACTGTGCTTCATTTATTAAACTTTTCACCATCAGAATATAGCATTTCATGCAATTTTTTGCATTAATGAGAGCTGAAGCAGCTAAATTTAAGTTAGTATAGACAGCATTGATTGTGCATCTATGTCAATTATTCCTTGCGAAAATGCTAAACAGAACATTAGTTAACCATGTGGTAATTTTTAATGTGGTGAACAATTCCTGGGGAAATATATAGCTATGGGCTGACTACAAAAATGAAGTCAAGTAAAGGACAATAATTTGTTTAGAACACAGGTTGCATTTGGGTGCAAAAATTATGACTGTATCAGGAGATTTTGTGATACACTTACCTATAGATTATCCTCAACCTTTATTTAGTACAAAGGCAACTTATGGTGAATGAGTGTGGGAAGCTACAAAGACGACTCTGAACTATTGCCTCATTCTAATCCAAGGGTTAAGAGTTGAYGTTGTCTAGCCCAATGCAGAGAAAGAATATGCAATTTTGAGCTCAGAAGACACTCATCTTTCATCTGCCTTAAAATCCCATCAGCCCAGGTGTTGGTTAAYGGCATTCAACTCCAGGTCCTTATTGGGTTCTTCTTGGTCAGCTTGTGCAGAAGAGGGATGTTAGGAGTAACTAGCACTCAATGACATCAGCATTGGCCAGTGTCTTCTCTACATACATGGTATCACCTACTGCAAGCTTAAGATTTCACAGCGGATTTCTTTCAAGAATAAGCACYGGTTTCTCTAGTCAGAGGCCTTGTTTTCAGTTCTTCCTCAACACTGTGGAGGGTGGAGGTCAGAGCAGCAGGTCCCAGCCCTGGCTGCACCGGCGCTGCCAGGACTTTCACAGGTGCATGCATGAGCTAAGCCATAATCCCCACACACACCTTTTTATTACTTAATATTATGTTGATATGCTCAGTTTTCCCACCATCATTTTTCACTTCCTTCTCTCAAGTTCATTTTGTCACAGATATCCATTTCCGATGAAGGAAACAATTCCAATTGGATAAGTGTGCTAGGAACCAGCCACTGATACATTCGCCTCTGTTCTCCATCTGAGATGTACAAAGAAAAAAAATCATCAAAAAGAACTGAGTGTTTTGCTTAAGATAAATATGAATTTTTGTGAGACTGCAAAAACAGGACCAAAGATCCTAAAATTCCCGGGGCGGGGAGGATGTTTTGAGCTGGCCAAGAGCAGAATACTTTTCTCGACCAAAAAACAAATAATAATAATAATTTAACTTTTATACCGGTCTGGGTTTTTGTGATGTATGAATCTAAGCGGTGTCAAGCCACGCAAGTACCTAGATTGAGACTGCAAAATAATGTCTACTCCTCTAAACTGATTGATTATATTACACAATATGTTCACAGAGAGATTATGTTCCTCTTGAATTCTTACTTAAATAAACATGGATTTATTTAAGGAAGAGGCCAGTTTTGGTTGTTAAGGTAAAAAAAAAATCAGAAAGATGAATACGGGATCTTTCCTTCTGGCAGCAATGATTTAGATTTCTATCTGAAAGAAGAGAGCAGATAMGCCAGGACACTACCATAGCTTTTCTGCCCTGTCTATCCACAAACAATCCAAAAGTAAAGACTCACAGTAGATACAACCACTCATACCACGTCTCACTAAATTCTCATTAAAATAAATCTTAAGCAGTTCTCAAGACAGCGCTGCTGTTGCAGGGCAGATATCCGGAGTCTGGACACTCGAGCATCTCCAGACAAGGAGCTCTGTGAACTTCATCACCATGTAAGGCTGCCTCGCAGACAGCCCCTGTGGGACACCGAGGTGTCTGGAGATCCGTAGATTAGTAGTAGCACATCCCCATTAATCTGGTATCTGGTCTCCCAGATTAGCTGGATACACTTGAAGGGTTTTGTTTTGAATGAGTCTTACAGGATTTGAGCTCAGATGGGAGCAGAATTTTTTCCTCCCTCCCACAGGCGTCCTCAGCATCTGAGGCCCCGGCTCAGGGCACCGTCCGGGTGCGACCGCACAACCACATCTGCCTCCTCCTAATGGTGCTGCTGCTGCGCTAATTCAACAGCAAATCAGCTCCCCAAATACAGCAATCTCACCCGTTCCTGACACAGTCTTTAAAGCTAGCTGTAAACAGCTTTCTCTCACCTTAAACCTCTTTCTTTTATTTTCTGTTGCATACTAAAGAAAGCTTCCCAAATTCCTTTTCCGAGTGATACAATCAGTTCCAAGGATTTTGAAAAAGTGTGTTACTGCAGGAATCACACAGGGTAGGAGAGCTGTTACACTCGTATTTGCCAAACTGCACTGAAAAGCCATTTCTCTCATAAAACGACTCTATCAAAATGTAAAAAACAAAACAACCCGCTTGTGAGGGTTTTGAACCTGAGTCTCCCGTCTTCCAGATGGAAATGGCAACCGGTAGCTCATGGAGTCAATCACTTCCCCTAGTCTAGAGAGTATTTGATACTCCTTTGGTGGAAGACCTCATCAGGTAAGAACTGCCCTCAAGCTGTGGGTGCCCTAGGTGTACTTCAAAGGGCCTGATAAGTCAAAGGAAGTGAAAAACACAAAATCCTGCCCAGCAGCGGGGCCGGATTCATCTCTGTTACTCAAATGAAAATCTCATGGAGCTCTTTAGAAGATAACTCTTATGTACAAACACATGCTGCACCGCGCATGGTTTKCTGTGCAATGTTTCTATGCCGTGCAAGTCTTTTCCAGAACTCTTCCCCTGATGAGATTAGTAAAATAATTTATGCAAAATAAATGAGAAAAGAGAAAGGTCAGYCAGGGTACCTAAACTACAGGAGGGGTTTGCTGGTTTTGTTTTGTTTTCTTCGTGTAAATTACCATTTAAATCTCTAGATATCAAGAATGCTTTAGAGATGCAATAACAGACAGTACCTGACAGGAGTTAGATGCCCTAAAGATTTTAAAATTCTTGTATTTAAAACAAATTACTTTGAAGAAAAATCCTGCCTAAATAAACAGAAATTTAGAGATGACATTGTTTTCCACCCCTATCATCAGATACCTTTGAATGTAAARTTTTAAATAAAAAGGGAGTGGACTTAAAGTTGAGCCACAGAATATTAAGAAATTTTGCCTAAGATTAAAAAAAAAAGGCCTAAAACAGCAAACTTGGCATGCTTTGTGCTTAAACAGCAATACCTGAGAAATTATGAGAGTCATAGCCAAAAGGAATCACAAGTGTGTGAATGAATAAACCCCTGCTCGCAGAACGGGGGAGGCCAAGTGTCAGGCGAGCAGGGGGAAGGCCCCGTTTCCCTCTCTCTGAGTAGAGGATTGGAGCTTCCAGCAGGATTCCCCTTGACAAATGAAGCACTGCTAAGTAGGAAACACTTTTCCTCCCCTCTGCTGTCAGTCAGCTCTGCGGGTTCCCAGCACTCACACACCTGAAGCCTACCAAGGATGTTCTCTTTCCCGAATGCTGCTTTCAAGACATCTGAAACAACCTACTTCTCATCTTGTCACCAAAACTGAGCTCTCAGCTACTTCAGCCTGTCTTTTCCTCATAACTTCTAAATATAGGTCATATCATTTCAGAAAACACAAGAGCAGAAGAAATCTCTGCACAAATACTTCCTGCCCCGAACAGTTACACACCAGACCACATCAGCAAGGATGTGGTCACACAGATTCCAAAAGCCAAACTGCCTTCATGGAGCCAAAGCAGACGGTTCATCAAACTGGTCTTGGACTGCAYGTGTTACTGACTGGACACAACTAGAACAGTGACACCCAGTGATTTTACACCTGGGAAAAGATATATTAATATGTGACCCCTAGCAAGAGGTTGTTTTTCCATTCCTGTTAGGACCAGCCTCTGCTGAGAGTGGCAGCACRTCCAAGAGGCAGCAGTCACCGATGCTACCTCGGGCTCCATAATGAAGCCTCCACTCCGCCTGCATCCGTGTGGCTTGAGCCCTGGTACAGCTCCCACCCACGCCACCAGGACACTAGTTGGGGGTTCAGCTGCCTGAGGAATACCTGCGGGAACTGCCCATCACACTCCGGCTCTAACTCCGTACATCTGTCCTCGGCAGGAGAAGARGAGAAGCAGCACAGGCAGAACAGTGCCTCATCCTGTATGTTATTACCATCAAAAGAGAATTCTGACCCTTTCGGTCAAAAACAATGACAATTATTTATACCAATAGCATGATAAACCTACTTTCAAGATAAAGCACTCGAAAAGAGTCTTCTCTAGCCTCTACTGTCAGAATGGTTCCTCTTCTTAAGAGTTTAATTTTCAAGGAGTCCCCTACAACCTAGGGACATAACACCTCTTTGCAGGAGATACTTAAAAAGCTGCTTTTAAGTGAAGTGACTTCCCCTTTGTCCATACATGCTTTGCCTGCGTGTCCTGCCTCACAGCTGCAAGGAGGGTGGCGTTCCCAATGTCCTCAAAGCAAACAAATATAAACAAGGGGAGCCATTCGTGAGCCAAAGGAGCAGCTTTTCTTCTTTGTCTCCTCGCCRTGTACAAGAGCACTGGGTGGCACGTGGTGTATCAAATCTGTATATTCAGATGGTCACCAGTAGCAGGCACACAAACATTTTAGTACTCGTTACGGTTGTTTGTTTTTCTGAGATAAATGAAGAGGAAAGATGAGCTGTTTCAGTGGCAGCAGCACTTGCAGGAGCGTGGTTGCTCTGCATATGCTCCTCTAAGCGGAATATTAGGGACCTTTATACACAAGTTACCAACTTGAACAKCGGGAAGGCCGCACCCGAATTAACTTTTACAATTCAAGTCTTGCTCCAGAGGACTGACACAAAGCCCAACCGCAAGATCACTAACCACCAGGGGATCATTAGTGTCTCGAAACAACCGAAAGGAATTGATGATTTTGTGAGTATCGTGCAAAAAGCAAGAATTCTATTTGAATTACTCACGTAGCAGATGTTTGCTAGGATCCACCATGCAGCCTGCATACACAGTTATGCTAATTTGGCACTGCTTCCCTTCAAGTTAGCTCTGAGTCATTAGAGCACGCAGCTAGTAGGTCCTTCTGTCTAACTAATAATTGCCTATTATTGATATTAATTAACATTTTTTGCACCTTCCTTTGGTTTTGACCTAGTATCTGTTGGTAGTCTAATCACAGTGGCCTATTAAAAGTCAAAATACAGAGGCCTAGAGCGGTCACGAGCCATTTATCAAAAAGCAAACAAGGCCAATTAAACAGGCAGCCAGACAGTTGTCTTGATTTGCCGCTGACTGTTTCTTGATCACCATTATAAATTGCTAATCGGGCAGAAAGTGCTAAGCAGCGCATCTGCAGGGGGTGGTTATTGCTCATCCCCTGCCTGGTGACAGGTGAGGGAGGCTAGTGATGGTCTTATTGATGGGAACTGCCCATCAGTTGGTAGTTATTGTTAAAGTTCATGATGCTACAGCTGATCCCTTCCTGCTGAGAGTCAATCAAATTAATTAGTGCTAGAAATTCTTCTGTATTATTCTAAAGCAGAAATACAGAAGGAATATACCGTAATTTAGTTTCAGAGGCACTGGGGAAAAAAAATCTCCGTGTATTACAGAGTGGGGAAAAAAATCAAATATTGCTTCTTCCATTATTTTATAATAAGGGCTGCGGCTAAAGGTTTTTATAGCCACAGATCAAGAGATCATAATAGAAGCATATTGACAGATTTTTTTTCTGCAATACTCCAAGGAACTGGCTGTGGGAGGAAAATATATCAAAACCTTATCATCAGAGCTGAGATCTTCTGTGAAAAATCAATAAAGAGTTATACATGGTTTGAGTTTAAGCAGTTCTCTGTAGTCATTTAAACATAGTGCATCTGTGCAGCTTTTTACCCCTGGAGACCGGGGTAGCCTAGCAACTGAGAGGCTTAAACCGATTAACTACAAATGAAGCGCTGTACGCCCATCAGCGCGAGCGGGCGAGCGAGCGCGCCGCCGCCTTTGTTGCCGAGGCTGAGCTAATTGAACATGATACAGTATGAAGATAATTAACACCCATGAGTTTGTTAATCGCCTGTTAGCATTACAACGCAGTGCCCGCGTTTCTTTCTAACTTGCTCCTCTGCAGCGTCTTCCTCCTGTAGAAGGGTGCAGGACTTCTGCTGTTGGCAATGATGTCTCCGAGCTTATTAACCCTTTTCCAAAGAAAGGAGGGGAAAAAAAAAAAAAAAAAAAGACTACAGTAGTAATGAAGCAAATAGATGTTCTGTGAAACCCCAACTCCTACTTAGTCCATGCAATTTACAGGGAGACCAAATTTGGTTTACATGCACTGTACAAAATATGTTTATTTTCAGGGCTAATTTATTTCCAGCAATTTAGCCACTATAAATGCTTTAACATATCTTTTGTGGGCTGCTTTTATGACTCAGCTGCTCTGCCTTCTGAACTGAACGATAAATGTCTTTTAGGGTTGGAATATTAATTGAAGGCAGCATCTGGTCAGCAGCTGACCTCCCGTACTTGTCGTCTTTGTTGACTACTCAGTTAACACTAACAGCTTATCTGTTTTATTTACCAGCTTCTCTTTCTGTTCAGGGGGTGGAGGGCTAAGATCACTTCAGTTTATGCCAACACACAGTGCTGGTATAATATAAAATTGATTTTCCACGATCTATTAATCTGCAATAGATTTAATCTGAGCAAACTCCTTTCAGATTGGTTATTGTGCTTGGGAAAGTATTTCCTTTATCATGCTGTCTTCTGAATTTGTGAGGAATGCATATGAAAGCTCATAAAGACAATGTAATGCATGGAATATAATTATATAGGAGACTTCCTTATAAGGAATCAATGYGTAAACYGAAGCAAAATAATAGATAAAAATAATAGCATTTAGGCAARTCTCTGATGTTTAAACTCTACTTCTTCTGCACTGAATGTAACCATCTTGACTGTGTCACAGTTGTTTAGAGCAGATTCTCTTAAACAATCTTGGGTTTCTTAGCTGCTACTGTCATAGTTAATACTCGTGGAGAATCTGTTCCCTTGAGAAGCACTACTCGCGCCCAATTACAAGTTCCATCATCAATCATAAGTATTATTTATTCAGCAAAATGAATTGCTAATTAATAACTGATGAGCATTATGGCCTTGAAGTCTGTAACACTATTAATTACCTTGGCGGTGGGGATTCTGCGTGTGGAGGACGACCCACCCGTTGGCACAGCTCTCGGTGCAGCGCGGTTCCCACGTACGGACCTGCTCTAGCAAGGGGGTGATGATCTCAGAGGCTTCTAGGAAGCCGTGTAGACTCTGTGAAGAGCCACAGTCCTACCCGCGCTGGGACGCGTCCTTAAACGTACGCGGCGTGGAGGGAAGCCCTCCTGCCCGGCGTGCCGCCCGGCAGGCTGGGCAGGGCAGCGCGGCGTGGGCGGCCCYGCGCAGGAGCCCTGCGCTCGCAGCACGTTTGACACGATGCCGCGGCCTCGTGTGAGGAGCCCGTGGTCAGCATGCGGTGACTAGCGCCTTGACGTGCGACTTCAGACCTCCGGCAGCTGCCGGCTGCCTGCGCTCACAGCGCCTGTGCATTGGCATCGCTGGAAAAGTGAATATTTAGTGAAAAGGGGACAAATACAACCTACCAAAAGGGCAGCCTTTTCAGCGACTTCGGTGTTCGCTAGGCTGATGCTAATGCCATTCCACAAGTTAATGCTGGTCCCCGTCTTCCTTCCCAGCCATCCTTTGTTTTCTTTGTGTTATTCCTCTTTTTGACCGTAAATTTCTTGGGGCAGAGTTCTGATTTCTATGTGTTTGTAAAGCATCCAGAATATCTGTGTGCAGTACGAGCAACTTGAATGTTACTGAATAAACTGCAAGATTAAGATCAGCTCCTGCCACAAAGCCAACACTTGTTTTCTCCTAACCATTAAAACAGTCGAGCTGTTGCAACACCTCAGCTAGCCCCCTAGACTGTGTGATTGCTAAACACCAAGGTTATTACTGTTCTACACCGAAATCTTCCTGGGTATGAGAATCCAGTGTGCTATATGYACTTTAAAATACCATTTCAAGGTGCAACACACAAGCAAAGCCCTATATAAAATCCATAACATTTACATCTGTTTTCTTTAAAGTGCTAGACCAGACTAGAGGCTGATGGATGCAAATGTGTGTAACTCTCTTCCCTGTACTCTTGTGCTTGCACTCTCYTGGCCAGACACTACTCTCATTTCAGCTCCTTACCCCAGGCTGAATTTTGCCATCATCAGGCAATAAAACCAGCATCAGTTTTTATACCACGCAGCAAGGAGGTGTCTGCCACCCCGTTGAGGAAAGGATGTTTGCTGCAGCGATCCAGCACGAGGCTGGTGATGGATGCTCATCAAAACCAGGCAATCAGCTTTGCTGGAAGTCTCAACACACTGGATGATTTTCACAGAGCAAAACACAGACCAACACACTCAGCCCTAACCATTGCTATAACTAATTTTACTGGAAGTTTGTTTTGTTTTGTTTTTGTTTCTTGACAATTCAAGTCTAGACAGCATATTTTGGATTTGCATATGTGAAGCAAGAAAGAATACATATTCTGTTTCCTGGAAAATTACACAGCGACAGGAATGATCCCCCTGATCTTTTAAAGAGAAATCTTCCTGTCTTCCACAGACCACTTAACACATACACAATTTTACCTGGAGATGGGAGATTTCCTTATCTTTTCTTCCTAACTCAACAGCTTCTGCTGATAACAAAACTACTTTTTATCTGTGTATTGGCTAGCTGTAAAACCCAATAAAAGCCTTTACCTTAAAACCTTTTTAAGAATCTCTTAAAAAATTGTGAAAAATAGAGTTTGGAGGAAAAGGCTCTTGCTCATGACAATTGCCTCAATGTGAAATACAAAATAATACAAATACAATTCCTGTAAATGTGACTGTTTTTACTTTGATCTTAATGGTATACTGTGCTTAGATCCGTTTTTCTTCCCATGACTTGAGCTGTTATCCTCTACGTTTCAGTGCAAGGGCAGCTGTCATGCTTTGAACATCGCTGCTCAAAATCCAGCAAGCTGGTGATTGCCCCTTTTGGAGAGGTTTAGCCAGAGGAAACCTTGCTGGAGACGAGCAGMATGACCAGGAAGATACGGACCGACCCATCCACACCGCTCCATTGCCTTTGTCCCTGTCTCCGTCTGGGACTCATACCAATAGGTCATTTGATCATCACATTCATTTACTCTTGAGGTATCTTGACAAATACCATGAAAACATAAATCTAGAGGCAAAACAGCTTTAACAGTGTTTGTCCAATGGGCTTCATTTGTTTTACCTTGTGACCTGGATGAGGGTGAAGCTGTAATCCCCTGGGACCTGGCACAAAACCGGGGCAATGGCTGGGAAATTCCCCTCAACTTGCCTTGATTTCTAACTGTTCTAGGAACCTGTAAGAACTTGACATTGTTTGCAAGGAAATGCTCTACAAGTGTTGGATGGTTTTGCATGAAAGAGATTAAGTGGTTTTGCTCTCCCCTGTTTTACTGCTTTGGATGAAGGGAAGAAAGATTTTAGGATGTCAACTGGATTACGTAAAGAGTAATTCTGCAAATTTGCCTGTCTGCAGGAAAAGCCTGTGCTGAATTTTGCATTTTATTTTGAGTAACTTTTGTTGACAACTCAAACCCCGAGAAGTGTGCGAACATTGCAGAGAGAATCGAAGAATAAATGTTCCCATTTTATGGACAATATCTCTTTCAAATTTTAAAGCAGATAAAGCTTACATTTTGCTTCTTTCATTACCAGCCAGCACAGCAGGTAAACTAATCATGAGATATTCAGATTAATACCTATTCCATATTTCATAAAAGATAGAAGAGACGATTGTCTGTTCCCCAATCAGACGTCAAGAGGGGGGACAAAAAAAAAAAAAAAAAAAAAAAAAAAAAGGCAAGACTGCCTACCGCTAAAATCACTCATTTGTTCAATTTCATCAGGCTGATTTTTGGTCCTCCAGAGATGTAGCCATCTCTGGAGAATTCTTTTAAGAAGTTACCATGAAATTTAGCAGAAGGGTGAAGCTCCAGGGAAAAGAAAGTGGAAAATTKGGTTCTGAAAATCAGCAGGAGCCGAGACACCCGATGTAGAAACCGTCAGCTCTCCTCGATGACTAGCAAACACACTTCACTGTGAATTTTCATTCCCTGCTTCAAACAACTTTCTTCTTGCCAAATCCCTCTTGTTTTTATGCTCTCTGCAGTAATATATTCATTTGAATTCAACAGTTTTTTAACGTAGAACTGTTTATGATAAAGATCTGTCTTAAATATAATTTGTAATACATTATAGCTACTAGGGCAATTTGCAGTCCKAGTCTAATGTATAGACTCAGAAATATAATTCTTGCCAAAAGGAACATAAAGGCCAATGAGCTTTACAAAAGTTAATTTCCCATTTCCACTTATGCATTTTGTAACTCTGGATTTTTCTTGAGTAAGATCAATCTGATGAATTAAATACACAAAACTTTTAGGGGAGAGAGACTGTGTCTTCCATTGTGAAGAGCACCAGACACCGATCAGAATATACATTCCTGAACAGAGAATGCCATGCAAATGCCTGAAGTTTGTTAAACCCTGTGCTGAGCTGCTGAGGAGAAAAACTAGGAAAACGCAAGACAAACAAGGTGGAATCCTGAGCATCAAAAATAAACAAAAGTTATTTTAAACTTATAAATTTTATAAACTTACAAGTAAATCTTGCTGTGAAACCATAGCACGTAACAGAGACATAATGGAGCAAGTGACAAAACAATTCACAATCATAGCAATTAATTTTATGAAACAATTACTAACATAGAAGCCCTTTTCCAGGAAGAAGGAAGGTAGACAAGGGTGGGGAAAATATTTCAGAGAGGAATACACAATCCTGAAGGGAACAGAAATGAGATTTTACAAGGCTGTTTGAGCTGATGTCAAACACAAGAACAAAGGAGCATAAACTAAAGCTAAGGGAAGGGTCAGACCCTCAAGGAATTTAGGCAGAATTTCTTTAGATAGAGAGCAGTGAATGCATCAAATAAAAGAAAAAGGGCAGCAATAGAGGGAGGGGAAAAAAACCTCAAAAATATTTCAGATAGCTATAAAAACAGTGCCAGAGCTCTAACAGACCAAGCAGCATTATGGAGCATAATCACTAGCAGAGATAGAAACATAAATGTTTCCTTCAAGGCTTATTCTTTTTCTCCTTTGCAAAAGCAAGGAGAGATGTGCAGAAGCCACATGGCTGTGTCTTTATCAGCAGGACTTCTGCAGATCCAGAGCTCGTGGATTTTCTATAAYAACTCAGGTATCTATTTACTATCTTTACCGAAAACTCAAATCCTGAGCCCCCCACCCAGGTGCCAGCTATCTCTGAAATCACCAAAAATGCCAAATTCTTTTTTTCAACACTTTGGTTTTTGAGATGTACCTATTAGATCTGATTCTGGACAGGTCCTGATGAACTGAGAAGCCTATGGCCTCTCTCTCAAGCCTATTGCTTGTTTGGATCCACAAATGCATTTTTCCTCCCTCTGTTTACATTGCCCAGGATTCACCCTAGCAGACATAGAAGGTGCAATTCAAGGAATTTTCATTTTTCTCTGTAAATGTGAATGGTGCCTACCATGGAAAAAAAATTGTATTCAGGATAATCCTTCAGTTAGGAACTCTGCCGAGAGACACCATGCTGGGTCCCTGCCCAAGAAGGTTCCCAGGATGGAAGATCTCCCACGTGCCAGGTGAGCTCAATAAACACACAGCAGGCACAAACGGGAACCTAAAGGTCAAAGCTAACTTCAAGGTCTAGGTTTAAGCGACCTCTGCCTGTAAGTGACACCCTCCAAGTGCTAACATCCCCCAAACCCTGGACGCTAAGCTCTCCCCAAAGCGTGCATCCCCAAGCCTGCCGCATGGGCAGCCCCCGCCTCGTGACACTGTGCCCAGGCTAAGTAACCTACGTGCAGCAGTTTCCACTGCTCCCTGTGGGCAATCACTCAGCAGCTTAATATATTTCAGTAATGATTTTTTCCTAAGATTCAGCTTAAATTTTCTCTTGCTTAATTTCATCCCATCACTCTTAGTTATACCTTTCTGTGCCGTCCTAACTGCTCTCTCTTTATCTYTTTTTGGAATTCAGGCTCCCTTCAAACTTACCTGTGTTTCCAATCAATCATCTCCGAGCAAAGTCACAGATATGGCAGTTAGCTTTTATTTTTAATCTTTCCTCATCATTCGGTCCCTTCTGTCCCTCTTGCTCTGTTGCTCCTCTCACCTTCTCAGCAGTTTGTCAATATTTTCATAACGACGTGTTTTCTGGGACTGCATGCAGGGTTGCAGGTGTGGCTTCAGGATGACACC
>PTEX01000034.1:3957013-3961277 GCA_003342815.1 Eudromia elegans | reverse complement strand
AAAAAAGCGCCCCAGCTGCATCAAGTGCCTTTATTTCTACCCAATTTGTTAAAGAGACAGGGTCCACCCTGCTCGTCAGGATGCCCCTGCTTATGCAGTGCAAGGCACTGAGCTGCCCTGGGCTCTGCACACCTGATGGGATCGTGGTCCTGCATGCAAGTAAAAAGTGCTTGAGAAAAATGAGCAAACCAGTTTTGAGCTCTTTTGGGAAGCTGTCTGGAGCCTCACTGCAACCAAGTGTAGATGGGCGCTTCTGGGCAGCCCTGAAGACCCCATCAGGTGATATACAAAAGCTGTGAGGTTTTCACCAGGGAGAGCTTGCACAAAAATAAGGGAAGGTCCCTTGAAAACCTTCAGGGCCTGCTGCAGTTGGGCTTTTCACACGGGAGACAGGAGCAGGAGTGCATAAAGGGCAAGGCTGTCACCTGTTAAACAAAAGAGCCAAGAGAAGCCAAGCTGAGCCTTTGAATCACGGCAGTGCCAGAAGCCCCTTCCGCCAGAGAGCGCTCCCAGACTGGGAGCTCACCAGCTCACCCGGGCACGGGGAACTGTCCTCCCATTCATTATTTTAAAATACAAGCAAATGACTTTGTTGTCACCAGCACTGCTTTAGTAAAGTAGTGTAATACCTCATTTTGTGCCCTGGAACACAATAAACATTACTTTTTTCAGTAAGCAACTACTATTTCTTTATGTTGATAACTTCTTTCAGAAACTGCTTGCTCTCCAGCTTTTCTCCACATATGGTTTAGGAAATAATATGTTTGCTGTGTAGCCACATAACGTGCAGCGTATCTCCTGGGAGACAGTGCTCATATAATTCAGCTAAAGAGAAGCGAAAAGATAAACTTTAGTCCTTACCACAGGTCAGACATAAAGGGACAGAGCTCCGTTTGCCAGGTATTCATGTGAGCCAGAGGACAGTAGTTTTAAAGAGGGATGCTGCATTCAGTAAGTCCAACTGGAGGAAGGGGAAAAAAAATAGTGGTTAAGTTCCCTGTGCTTTAAAATTAGTCTGAGAACTGAGAACTTGTACCTAAAGGTTACAGCTGATAACTCCAACTCATCCCTGCAAGAGGAAAAGCAGCGAGCGGATACCAGCCTGCAGCTTTTGGAGCTGCGTATGATCATCGTGCTCTGCTTCTCTCCCAAGGACTTTCCTCAGAGTCTGCCCTCCTTAACAACCCAAACGTCTCCAGCTGTGTTTGCTGTTCACTTTGATAGCACCCAGTGATGAAAACACAAAATGAAGTGTACAGACTTTCCATCCTTCATAGTGGATGGGAAAGAAGCGCTGTACAAGAGCAATGTAAGCAGGGCAAGAGATTCTGAAAAAAATCATTTACACCTTTGCGTAATAAATAACAATAATAACATTGAATCATTTGTTTAAATGCTACCAAAATGGAAGCTCTGGTAAAAGAGAGTGCAGGTGGACCAAGAGAGACACAATGAGTGAATTTCCAGACCCAAACTAGTTACTGCTCATTAGCCGAGCAGCATTATTCTACAGGCTCTTAACCTATAGTCATTATAAAATAGAGCATGTTAGCTTAAACCATTGATTTCAGTTCACCCAAGGGAGAGTTTCAAGCCCCATAAATTAGTTGAGACAGAAGGTACTAAAAACAAAGAGAATTGGGTGAGCGCCGCCTCTCCCGCTGACCTGTCCCTTGCACTCGCTAGGACGAATCCCGAGGCACACAGGAGCTTCACAGTTCAGCCAGCATCCCGGGAAACGCTCCCCGGGAAGAGCAGCCTGCAGTGACACTGCCTGGTTCAGTGGCTCTGCAGAGGTGACGCTGGACAGCTGGTCTCGCCCAGCCAGGAATAAYGTGACCAAGTAATAAACTCCATTGGGTCAAAGGGATCTTTGGGTCACACCTGGCTTTTGCATGAGTTGTCGGGCTGGGCTGCAATGTGACAAAGCAAGGTTGTTTGTTTTATCAGCTAAGTCTCTCCATGATAATCGTCACACCAATTCAAAACAGTCATGACCCAGCGTCACGGGAGGCAGTTCCTGCCACGGCTGCAGAGTTCTTGGAGGAAGTGCAAGAAGCCTGTGCAAGTCACACACAGAACGAAGGCACAAACAGGAGGTTGCTTCCTAGCACCTCTCAAKTACTCATTTGCTTAGCCCCTAAAACCTGAGTGCTAACGCTCCTCCTAAACGCATGTGCACTTGGTCTAATGTAACTCGGAGAAGATGTAAATGTCTAACTCTTCCTCAAGATTCAATATCTACTTGGCTTAGACTGCACCTCATTGCAGTCAGCCTCAGGAGATGAGATAACCTTTTTTCAGGTTTAAATGTGAAGGATTTTTTTTCCATTTAATCAATTGTCTCTTTATTTAGGTATCATGAGAAGAAGCAAACCATGGTTCTGGATTTCTCTTCTCAATAGCATGTGTTACTTGTATACCACCTTCATGTCCYTTTTTATTTATCTCCCCTCTAAATTAAATAGCACCATCTTTTCCCTCTGTCTTCACTCAAAAGTCTTTTCACATCTCARCAAATTTCCATCATCCCCATGCAGTCTCCTCATTCCCATTTCCTTTAGGAGTCAGGGTAATGAGAACTGAACACCAAGAACAGCTTCGCTGGTAGCATCATCCTGATGTTCTTGCTGTTCTTCCTCTCTTGCACCTGTACATCTCRTTTGGTTTTCAACCACCGCTACGCCTCGAGGAGAGCCCTCCGTGAGCTGTCRGGAGCGATGCCAAGTGGTGACCGTGGACGTGGGATCAGTCACACGATCCGGGTCTTCCCTCGTAACCTCTGCTGCCGCCACGGACGCCGAGCGCCGGAGCCTCTGTTTATTCCTTCTGCCAGACCGAAGGAGCTGATCACATTTGTTGCTCTCCTAAGGCCAAGCCCCAAGGATTTTAGTCCTTATATTAAATCAAACTTGTCCTGAAGACAGTGGGAGGCTGCCAGAACACAAAGACCAAGTCAAACTCAGTCCTTCAAACTCCGAGCAGCTCAGACCTTGCATAACAAGCACGGTAGGGCCGGGGGTGAAGGAGCAGGAGCAGCCGCAACCACGGAGCATTTATTGCCAGATCGTCAGGACAGTATCTGCATACCTTGCACGTCCCCCCCGCAAGCCCCTCGTTTCCGTCYTGTTTTGGGAGGTGGAGCTGCAGAAAGCTTTAGAGAGAGGGCAGCTCCCGCCGGCTCCAACTGCTGCCCCCTCCAAGCCGACCAAATGCGCACAAGCCGAGGGGCGGGTGGCGGTGCTGGGGAGTCAGTCACGCACGTGCCGTGGAGGAGGCTGCACGAGCGCCATTTAGGAGCAGGGCAAACGTCACCGGGACAGAATAACCCGTATAGAGGAGCAGGGTCATTCAGGTATCTTATGGCTTCATATAATAGAATGGGACAGGAGACCAATTGAAATATTAACCAGTAGCATCTGCAGCTAGATTTTGGGGATTAGTAGAGAACAAAATCACAACTGATTAACAAACATTAGATATCTAAAAGTCTAGCACACTGTATATCTAAAGGACATAGATATGACTATCTTGCCAAGCAAAAAGCAGCATTGGTCCCTGTTACCAACAAGGATATGCTAACAGTGTTTTGCAAACMCTGATGTTGCATAAGCAGCACCAAACCTGCCTGCCAGTATACGGCACCAAACTTAAGTATTCAGTCAAGAGCGAGGACTTGGATCTCGACCTGASCACAGTTATCACGCAGCAGAGGACACCAAGATTTCCCCTCCAGTCTGCCCCCAAAACAAGTTTTTCACCTGCCAATCCCCTTTAGCCGGATGCATTGAAGCAAGCGGCAGCAAGTCTTGGAGTAAAACAAACAGTCAAATTAGATCCAGAACGGACCTTATCTGGGGCAGACTCGTGACTCCCCAGAGCACTTTTACCACAAGCAGGACTCAGAGTGCCCCAGGCGACTTGCGTGGTCCAGGATTTCTCCCATCTTGTCCCCMGATCTGGGCTGTGGCTCCCTGAACAAAGCAGCAAAGAGCAAAGAGTTAAGCTCATACGCGTTGTCAGAGATTAAGGACAAAAAACTTTGAACTGCTAGGAGTAATTTTTTACCAGGTCTTTCATACTATGCGAGAAAAGAGGGCTTGGGAAAGAGCTAAAATAGTCCTGCCAAAGGCTAGCTGGGAAAGGATGCAGAAATGAGGTTGGAAGTAATGGGCCCATAAATCTGACATCCAGTGTCCTGATCTTGCAATCGGCTCTGCACCCGCAAGGAGACCGATGGGTCTTGGCAGGTTCCGTCCGTACG
>PTEX01000034.1:3879513-3952013 GCA_003342815.1 Eudromia elegans | reverse complement strand
TGCGTTTTCCCACCGCAAGATAAGCGGGAGCTTATCTCKGTTCTGGGCAAACACTTTCTCACACTGGAGCAGCTACCACAAAAACCACATAATTGTGGACATATGAGAATTTCTTCCTCCAATAACCATCTTTCTCAGCACTTCCTGTGAATTCCTAAGCTTTTCTCTCCAGAGTAACTTTCACACAGTTTATATTTTGTCCCTAAAAGAAGCTTGCCAATTAACTTAAAATCGTGGGCAGCAATCGATGYTTTTTCAGCCAGATTCCATTCCTTATTTAACTTCTAGAGAATATCCAAATGAAACYAAACTGTCTTCAGTTATTTTTCACAGCTGATTAGCAAATGGGACCCACCAAAAAGTTTTCCAGCTCCCGCTAGCAAGCTCTTTAACCATTTGCAGCAGCTCTGCACACTGCCTGAGCTAGGAGAGCGACACGAAGGATCGTCTGGACCGTGCAGCACAGCCTGTACAGGAACACATCTTTATGAATACTCCAATACATTAGTCAAGTCTGAGATGTGATATGCCTGTAAGAACATTACAGTTTAATTAATAATTCTACTACTTTTACCAGTGAGCATCAGGTCCCTAGTACACCTCTTATCTGGACTGGTCTTCTATTAACTCTTTGCAAGTCATTTATAAAGAGARCTTTAATATTAAAGTACGGTCAAGTTAATGTCTGTGACAGAAGTCTGACATGACAACCAGCTTCAAATCAGAGGCAGCAGCCTGGCCCGAATGGAGCGGTTCAGGGAGAGGAACCACGGGCCTCTGCTCCATTCCCCAAGTCCCCCTTACCGAGARCTCCGTCCCCCACCTTTGTGCAGGGCCCCCCATGATTTTTGCCCATGCTCTGTTCTTTTTCCTATTCACCCCCACTTACCTCCATTCCTGCTCCCAGTATTTTTTCATTAAATGAAAGCAGATGAATTCTTCTAGAGACATTGCTTGGAAACTCCAGTGACTTTAGAATTTAAAAAAATACTTTAACACCTATGTTGCAGAGTAACTCAGCACAGAGATATTAAGGAAACAGAACTGAAARTTATTATTTTTCTCCAGGATTTATGGGCTTTCACTTGACATAGAAATGACACCAAAAATCTACCAATGCCAAAAAAAAAAAAAAAGGGAGTGGATAATCTAACACTGACTAGAACCCTTCAGAAACACCTCAGGAGAACACCTGGGTAAGGACAAATCCCTGTCCTTTCCAATGGAAGGACGATTTCTCATACATAGCAGCTATGGAAGCACACCGTCCATGACCAGTCAAAGAATTCTCTCAAGCAGGATAAAGCAAATCTGAAAAAATGCTWAATAATTAATGCTAAATTATTAATTCCATTAATAATCTAGACAAATACCATGTGAAAAAGATTTTTTTTCAAGTGATGCAATAAGGTCAGGCTCAAAAAATCCTGGTGATGTCCGTTCATGTCCTTCCCATTCAGAGGTGAAAAGCTACTGAYAAACACACTATATAGAAGCACTTGAGTTTTTTGCCAAAGAGAAGCCTGAAATAAACTATGAATGGATTAAAAATACTTGAGATTTGCAGGATTCAGTATTACCATTTTCTTCCCTTTTCTACTTTTGCTTCAGACTTTCTACTTTTCCTTCAGACTAGTCAAAGAGTTGCATTTCTTCCATTAACATGTCCCTCTATGTTACTAACATGTCCTTCTATAGTTATATATGACAGTGGGCATGTAAAAGCATAATGTAAAAAATAACAGTTCCAGAATTCTGCCCTGACCTTCACAAAGGCTCCCTACCCAAGAGGTTATTCATTCAATGAAAAGATTAGCTCAATGAAATGTTACTAGTTTCATAAACCCTCTTAATGACTTACTCTTTGTTCAGGTGTCAAAATAAAATGTCAAGCAATATCCCAGCCTTGCATAAACTCAAAAGATAGCCTTTATTAAACCATAGTTATAAAACTTAAGGATAGAAAATGAYCAGAAATGCCTTCTTTTCTTGCATTCTCTATTAAACACATATCCGTTTATAAAATACGTCCCTCTTGCACTCAGATATATCACAGAACTTAGACCTTCTGGGACAGAACCCCCCAAGCACCCTATGCAAACACCAGTAAAGAGAAGCTGGCTTTAGCATGTGGGCAAATCTCAAGTAACGCGGATGGAGAGAAACCCAACCCAAACACACCATGCTCGGAAGATGCACATTGCACATACGTAGCTGGAAGGCAGCTCCAAAGGGACAGAGCTCCAGGGCCTCTCCCGAGCTGAACTTACTTGGCTGCTCTTCAGCAACACGGCCCTTGCGGAGCTGTGACRTGGGGCATCCCGACCCTGCCAACCAGGGAATTTCCTCCATCGTGAAGGAAAGGAAGGAGAAATGGTGCTACTGCAGGGCACGCTCCTGGAAGCCACGGGGATTTGAAGTCCCTTTCATCCTCAGTTTGAAGGTCTCTGGCAGAACCTGCAGAAAGCAGCAGTGAGACAAGCAGCACGTTCTCCTTGCTCCTCCCTGCCAGCTGCGGAGGGTGACCAGCCTGAAACTCATTCTCCAGCRCGGCATCACCCGACGTGGAGACCTGCAGGCTCTAGGGAGGCTGCAGTTCCAGGAGTGCAGCCAGACGCCCAGGTACCAGTTCGAGCATCAAATGCTGGCCTACAACACCCACACTCATGTTCACTACGCTTTGGTATTTGATTATTTTATCAAACCACCTCCTCAGTTCAAAAGCAAAGATGCTAGAGAATGAGCACTAATAYCTTTAAGGGAGGGTAAAAGGTGAGCAAGATATATTCGCACATATTTGCTTTGCATACTTKCAAGAGTTATACAACTTCACTTTTGCAAAGCAATTTCCCCCCTTTCAGCAAGAAACAAATCTGATTTCAAAAATTTTAAATCAGCGGGGCTGGTTTGCAGGTGTTATTTGCACCATTTATTTATCAAAAATAACTAGAAAACGTTTTTAAAACATCTTCCCAAACTGTACAAATAGCAATGTGACACGGGCTGTCTGTTTTACTTATAGCATTTTACTGTTTCATATTCTGAGCAAACAGAGAGGCTATTTTCCCCAGGGGTTCAGGAGGGCATACTATTTCATTTCTTCAGAAAATTGTTTCTCTGGATTTCAATCTTTTTAGCCAGATATGACAAAATATAGTATCAAGAACACTTATGCTTTTTATCAGCTCTATTTTCAAAGCATAAATAATAGATCAGTATACATTTAAGTCAGGTGACCAAGCCTTATTTCAGAAATCAGATAAGCATTTTACAATTTTTAAAGGACGCTGTTCATTTTCACAACAGTATCATTATGCCTTTAAGATGCTTTCAAAGGACCAATTTATAAGCACGGAGTGATTTTGAAGATGTTTCACTAGTGTTAATAATACCTTACTCAGGTGGCATTCAATTTTCTGAATCCTTGGGTTAATGAGGCAAATAAATCAAAATTAAATTGGCCTTGGAAAAAAAAATAAAACAAAATTGCATCCATCACATTAGATATCCTGAGACTCTTTCAGTACCGTTCACAATGGCTAACAATACTCTAGCTTGCAGAATCATTACAGTTATTCAGAATGTATCTCGTGCAAATTCTTAAGGCAACCACGATTTTTAAAATCAAACAGACCAGACATCCATTACTAGGAGAACATAGTGTCTTATTACATTAGGCATTTTCACAATAAGATGCACAAAGTCTTAGCCAAGTAACTCCCATTAAGTGTCCCTAAATTTCAACTGCCCGCTTTTTGTTCAGTCATCTCACAATCTTCCTTCGGGAGGATTTCACAACACTGAGCTCTAAGTCTTTAAACAAAATACATTCTGCACCCAGGCTGTCATTCACTGTCTCTTTTTAGAAGTCTCATCTATGCAGAGCTGCAGGGAAATAGATCAAACAAGCAGAAATGCTGGTGTTTTTGAAAAAATATTTCTACTATTATTGTTACAGCAGAAACAGTGAGAAATACTATACTCACTCCATCCCTAAAATATGAAAAAAAGTATTTTCCAGATACTGTAAGAAGGACTCCACTAATGTTAGGGAATACCAGTATTGTCTGTTCTTTGAAAAGGGCTAATGTTACATACTGCTATTTAGAGGGAAGAACTGAASGTGTCAGGGTTCTTATTAGAGATAATAAATTCAGTGTGGGCAAACAACAATCACCAAATCCCCACTTGCAGTGATACCAGTTGCCAAGGTTTTGCMATTTTTACTGAAGTAACAAACACCCTTCTCCACCCAGCTATCTACAGGCACAATCTCCTTCTTTTACTTTAAGTAATTGTCTTATAAAAATAGTGCTTTAATAGAAAAGCAGATTTCTGCATTGAATTCTTGCAATCACATTCGTTTGCTATGTCATCAACACACAGAGCACCTGGCTTTGAAAACTGCTTTGGTTTTCAGACCTTTTTCAGCTCAGGATTTCCACATTTCCACAGACTACTTACATTTTTAATGGAAAGTTTTATGCAAAGTTATTTCTTTCAAAATAAACTAATACTTTTAACATTTAAAAATCAGTGAAAGAATACCTAAAAAAAAGATTTCATTTTGAAGCAGAGTTCCCCTTACACAGCACAAGATCAAAGCGACAAGCAGCAGCACAGAAACATTTTCAGGAGCTCCCACACACAGACCTTCCTTGGGGCTTTGCAGAAAAGTTTGTATGACCAAGACCTTGACTGGGACTAATTTCTATAGTAATCTGCTATATTTGTTTGCCTTCCCTCGCAAAGGGAGAACAAGACTACAGGTAGTGAAGAATTCATCRCTAGAAAGCTTTGRAAAATCTGTCAGCAAGACATTTCCMTTTTGAAGAAAATTTTGTTAACCAAGTTTTCAGGTTTATGATTAATTAACGGCCAATGTGTATGCACAATAAGCAGTCATGCCCAAAGCTGCTGGTAGTTAGAAAAAATAAAACTACTCTAGAAAAAAAAAAGTTCCTCATTCTAACAGCTTAAAAATTCCCTATTTCAAAAGGTCTTGATTTCACCTCTGTACAGAAGGAACATTTCTCCTAGCTCCTACATTACAAATTATAATCTTCACTAAAGAAAAATGCCAATTCACAAGCACTCTAGCAAGCCAACAAGCTCAGTGTTCAGCTGCTGAGAAAGGTGATRTTTGAGCAGAACAGTAAGTTGTACTGCATATTATTCCTTTGAGTTTTGCTCATGACAGACAGAATTGATGAAAAGTCACCATTCAATGGTTACTCAATTGCTTGCTCAGAATGCCATAATAATTTTCTTCTGATTTTCAGTCCACAGAACTGAAGCTGTACCTGGTAGCAATCCTCTGCACATCTGCAGAAGCTTCACACTCCTTGGCCGTGGAGCTTGGATTTGTGTTTTCATTAGAGCCTACCAGGTAGTGCTTGTGCACTAATGGTGTAACAACAGGTGAAGGAGAAGACTTGAAAACTAAATCAAATGCATCTTGATCAGGAAAAAACCCATGAAACACCGCTAAAGCAAAACCACCCTGTCTTCTAAATCAATACACTGGTCTAATGAGATTCTCCTATGTTTGAAAAGATACTCAGAAAAAAGCAGGTTGACTTGCGTTATCATCATGTATGCGGCTACAGCTCCTATGAGTATTCATGGGAGCTACACGAGGCAGTGCCATGTTAAACACTTTAAGGCTTTAGCCTTAAATCAGAATATGAACATTACAGTACCRCAAAACAAACAAAGGGGTTAAAAAGATTATCCCAGAAAACACTCATGTAAAGGCTAACAGCACAAGAGTCAGAACTCACTCCCTTCTAGTACTGAAGCAGTGCTAATTTAAAAGCCAAGATTCATTTGCAAAATAATCACCTGTAAATCAAAAAGTCTCCAAAGATTAATTTCTGCATTTACTCTATTTGCAAAATATATTCAACTTAGAGACATCCTTTTTTCCTGAAATAATTGCTTACGAGATGAGAACTAAAACACAATCTCAAGTGTAGTAAAGGTAATTGCTGCACTTACTGCTCATGTCATGTTGATGTATTACTATGTATCAAAGGTCACAGTTCTGTACTCATACATTATCAAATTTGAAAGAGCAATATTCRATTCTGACCAACCTTTAAACTGCCCAGAATGTGTGTGAAAATGGATGTGGGGCTAACTTGGATTTTTAAAAAATGAACCCATGTTTCGGAAGCTGAGGGGTCAATCAGCCAGAATGACAGGGTTAGGTGTCAGTTCTGCACATCTAATACTCGCTCAGATTATCAATGAGATGCACTACACAGATCACAAGCTAAAGCAGTTGCACTAATGCAAACAAAACAGTCCAAAAAATAGGTAATACAGACTTGTGACACAGGACAGTACCTTATGGACAATAATTCAAGAATAAGAACATAAATCACCATTTATATACAATAAAACCTATAATATCTACCCTGAAACGTGCACGTTTATGGAATGGGGTATTTACAAATAGCCGCTGTCTTCAGAATTCTACCATGCCCTCTGAAGCGGCCACTCAACTTTCACACCGAGCCAGGGCAGATTTTCAACGCCTCTACTTCGCTGCGCACGCCGAGTTCTGCAGCCTTCTGCCAGCCTGACCTTTGAGAGGAGCCGGCTGTTCGTGCCATGTACCAACAACTTTCACAATTGTTTGCGGTCCAGATAAATTGGTCTTATCAGAACTTACTCAACCATGACTGACTTTTGTTTTCTACCTAGTACATGTCGCCTTAAAAATTGTTACTAAGCAAAAAGCRACCTAGCTCTTTATTTCAGTCACAGTCTTGATCAGATACACAGCCACTAGTGTATCAAGAACCAAACAGGTATATGCACAGCAAAGACAGCACATATTTGATTAAGCAGCAATATACTTTAAACATCTTTTTCAAGTTTCTTAAATTTAATAAAATATATTTTGAAAGTGAAACACAAGCTTAAATATCTTCCCAATTGTAAAGAGAATACATAATACTAAATTCACACCAATTAACATTACTGGTTTTAATAGAGCTTCAATTACAGGTAATGTAACTTCTGGTCAAGACCAAGCAGGCTAAGATTGAAATGATACTTTTGATTAAACAGGCTATTCATACTGCATCCTACATAAWCACACAGCATCTTTACTAAAGCAACAAGGCTATTAAAGAGAACTGAAACTTTCCATAAATACAGTATCTCTGGTATAAACAAATACTTAGTGTACAATAAATATAGGAWACACAACTACAAGCATTGTTTAAGAAATACTTTCACATTTCACCTAAATCCTCATCTGTAATAGTTGTCTTAAGATGAATCTTGTGTTTTTGTAAAAGGTTTGTCTGTGTGCTGCACAATTCATAATTAAGTTTCCTCAACCAAGCAGAGCTCCTTGAAGTGGTGCAAGGATTTAGAGAGCAGAACATTTCAGGATAGCTGGAAGGTCTATGTTGCTTCAGAATTTTCTACAAATCCAGCATCGTAATTTTCATTTAGGCAGCAAAATGGAGAGAAAAAGAGAGAAAGAAAATTACTTCAAATTATGTTACAAATTTAGATCTGAACTTGGATTTGCAATTGTCTAATCTGTCTAAATGTGTGATCACCAGTACCTGCACTCATTTTCTCCTATGTCTATATATTTTGCTGCATGTATTTTTAACTTTTTCAACCTTCCTTTTGCAAATTATTCTYGTCACACAATAAAAAACATGATTTCACAGTGGGAAAAAGCTTGAGGCACTGCTGGAAAATATTAGTAATTGCTTCCTAAGAATTCTTTGTAGCCTAATCCTAGGTATGCACAGAAGCAGTCCTGAAGTGCGCTTGTTCTCGGTGTCAATAGTGAGAAATACCAGCACTACGAGAATACAGTCAAGACCTCCCTTCTCTGTAAAAGTTAAGTCATGATCAAATTGATTTTATGCAACCTTGAAAGGGTTATATTATGATTCAGTGCTTTAGATTTTTTACTGTTGCCAACTCGCATAATCTATCAAGAATCTTAAGAGWTCGCTTTAATCTCAAAACCCCATAGTTTGGGAGTAAATTATTGCATAATCAATATGCTTCATTTTAAAGCCCTTCTCTCTATCCTGCCCATCATACACATCTCTAGGTCTTATTCTTGCARAAAAAGAGATTGAATGTGACCTGACAGGACCCCAGAGAGGTCTACAAATCCAAAGCAAATCAAAAAGAGAAGTCCCATTGCAAGGCATCAGGCTTTTTTGTTGTTGTTAAACGCTATTACAACTTCTCTACTTGTTGCACAACCACTGCCGTTCCCCGGAAAAAGACAGAATGGCTTCCCCGCCTATCCAGAATGGCTGCTTCTCCCTCTGGCGAGCCAAAACTGGGAGCATGAAGTACATTTAAACTTAGACTAGGAGATTCATGAGTACGTTATCTATAGTCCACTTCTTTAGAGGAAAAGTAAAACTTCCATTAAAAGTTAAAATATTTTACTACACAACAAGACCTGGAAGCCAACATTCCTATGTCAACCAACCCAACAGGAACATTAGCAATAGAAAGGCTAGTTGTAATTCTGCCCCTTCACCACCCTCTGCAAGCTTGAAACCCAAGAACTTCACCTCAAGATCCCCATCTGTCCTACTCACTCACCCATGACCACAGATCCACATCTGCACATCAAACAACATCATGCTACTGTAGCTCAAGAATTATAAGTCAGTATTAGGCAGAAATGTTCTTTCTAGCCTTTGAGGTTTAATTTATTTTAAAAAATACTGTTACAGTTTCACTAGTCCTACAATTAGGAAAGACCTTTTTATGCTATTAAGTATTTTATGTTTAAATAAGAGCAACATGTCTACCATTACCTCTAGTAAGAGGTARCACCCTTACTAGGGTGCTCCCTAAGGTGAAATGGACACTCTTTATTTTCTGAAGCTATCCTTCTCGCYCACAGATTCTGGCATTATTTCTAACAAACAATCAAGTTTCTCTGACATCATTTGTTCCAAACTGCAAATACTTAGTATTTCTGACATAAACCATACCAACCTGGGTTCTATGCCACATCTGCTACCTTTTTCTAGAGGGGGAAAAAAAGCACTTTCAGATCTTCCCTTATTTATCAGTTTTGATTAACACCTTATGCTTCTATTCTGCCAGAAGGAAATACCATTTTTCCAACAATTTCACATGCTAGTCTCTTCTTTAAGTCCTTTCATTAGATTCCACTTCTGTACCACATGKGCTTGAACTTTCTCCTTCTTGCCTTGGAGGCAATTATACATCTCCCAGTTCCCTTCTTTTCATAACCTCTGTCCCACTCGTCAATGAAGTCAACATCAGCTTTAGTTTCTTTYCCCAGGAGCTTCTGCTTTTCCTGCTTATAGGCTGAGTGGCTTTGAGACAAATTAAACTGAGATCCTGCTATGTGATCCCTTTATATCCATACATGTCCAAGGGTAATCAACCAGCTGATCAAGTGCTTGGGTTCTCCCTAAGAATAAGGCTTCCTCTTCCAAGTAGGATTCTCCTTCATCTCTTGTCTTAAACATTCTCAAGTTTACACACATTTGARCAACTAACACTATTCTGTCTTGTGACAGATTCCATACAGCCTAAATGATTGCTCTTAAATATATAATCTGTATCTGAGCAAGATGAGAACTCCGGTAGTTACTCCTAGATCAGTATCTCAGAAGCATGGCACAAACAAGCTCAAGTATTACTTACTTTACTACCCCACCTTCATGATTTTTCTCTTCCTTCAGGCTACAAGAATGAAGGGGCTTATACAATACCTTTCACATGACAAAGCTTTTAAAAGTCCTTTTCAAAGAAGTAATCCAAATGCATACAGTGCGTTCAAATATACGCTGCAAARTCAGAAGAAAACATGCAGCCATCCTTTGCTGCATTTACCCACCTTCTTCCATCTTTCTTATCTTTTGAGGGTCAGCCTAAAATTGGGATAAATCACTGACAACCACTGCACCTTTTTATTCTAGACACTCATGTTTTCAGAGCTGCAAAAACATGACCAATTCTGGCAATGTAAAGTCTACAAACTGCTGTTCACTGAAATATATTTATGGATTCCAGTCCAAATTCTTGGACAGGGATCTATTACTGATGTTTTTCAAAATGGATATCTTAACTTCCAAATTCTCTGAAGTAGTTAGCAGAAATAATTGTTAGGAAACATGAATCCTTACTGCTTTTTCTGTATGAAAATCTGAGAAATACTATCCTTATGCTTACAGATCCTATATTCTTCCCCTCCTAAAAAATACTAGGTAGTTTTAGTTCTCACAAATCTATGTTTCATGCAYTTAGGCAAGCATTTGTTTTCAGGTTAACTGTTTCTACCTGATTTTTCAGTGACATACTAAATACCAAGTATCAATCATTTCTTTTGCAAGTTACTAATGTCATTTAAGCATGCTGAGAGAAATAATACTTCCCCGACTATCTCATGCGACATACCAATTCTTCTCTTCCAGAAATAATTCAGCTGCCCAACAATTTAAGATTTGATACAGCAGAAAGCATGCTTTCTCAATTAAAGGCCATTTAGAAATACCTATCTTCCAGTAACAAAATAGATAATACAAACAGATTCTTCTCAGCTTCTTTGTATATACTGTATACCCAAAGCCTGACAACTTCTTCTCAAGGGGAGGACATAATATTTTTTTTAAGTAAATTAATTTATGGGCCTAAAATACTCTCAAACACTGAAGTTACAGTAATTAATATTCTTAATGGGGATCATACAAATTCCCCTGGTTTCAGTACTACGAAGAGAAGCATATCCAATAGTGTGGTAAATGAATTCAGTAAGTTACCTTGTGATTTCTTTAAAAAATAAAGAGCCTTTACACAGATAATCCGTAATGCACAAAACAGATCAGTATTTGCAAGTCTTGAACAAATGCATAAAACAATTTAGAAATTGATAGATAATGGAAATCACAGGTTAGAAGATGGACACTTAAACATGCAAAATGTGTTCCTCTAACATTTTGTGATAAGTACTTTCCTCATACCCAGAGGCAATGCCTGGAAGAAAGGTCTGTTTTCTTTGCATTCCAAACCATGAYAGTCACACATTGAATTTTACTAATTATTCTGTAAATTGTGTAACCAAACATTTGCAAGTACTCCTTTAATCACCTGCCTGCATTTTATCTATCAAAACTGCCAATGAAAAACAAATTGCAACTAGCTGATTGGATTTTTTTTTTTTAATCTAAATATCAACCTTCTCCTGAACTTGAGCCTGCGGGCTGAGAGTTTTTAAACTTACCTGAAAGAATCAGGAAAAAAGCATATAATGGAMAAGATAATACTGCTTCTGTCTCTCATACTTGGTTATGGAACGTAAGGTCATATTTAGAAACACTTCTTGCAAAGGGTGCTCATGTTATGATTTTACTGTCTTTATATTACAAAAACAATTCACATTGAGACCAAGATGAAATTTTTCAAGTATTCTTAAACATTTCCCCCTCTCTCCTTATAAATGGAAGGCATTATAGGCTTGACAAAGCTCACTACTAGTAAGTCACCTGAACTATGAATGGTCAATGTGTATATAAAAAATAGATTTGCTTAGGCCCCTCACTCCAGTTATCCCAACATTCTAGTCTGTATTCTCAACTATATCTGGACTTGGACATTAAGTGTGATYATCTTTAAAATTTATAGGAGTAAAATGTATAGTTCTGCAATGATCCAGCAACAAATATTGTTACTTTGTCCAGAAACAAAATCATATTAAGCAAAGTTAGAAAAACCTTTTGATAATTGCATGTGTTTGTCCTATTGATAAGCAAACAATTTATGATTTTTCAGTTTTACTGAAGCAATCTTAGCTACACGTTCATGAGTCACCAAATTTCCTTTCCACTTCCACAAAGCAACTGAGGCATAAATGCACACAGCAGACCACAAGTTTTCTGAAAATTTAGGAACAACAAAGCAAATATTGCTGCTACATATCTTTATTTTCTTTTAACAAAATACACAAAGGCACAAAATTCACTTATCTTGTCATTATTGTACAGGTATAAATAGTGCTTTGTATTCAAGTACAATCAAGTGCAGGAACTTCCTATTTTAATGTAAACACAAAAACAGTTTTGTATGTGTGCCTCTGGTTCATCTGCAATGCAAATACCACCAAAGGAAATACCATTTATCCGAGTGCCATTTAACTGAATTCTTTCAAGAAATTAGACAACAAATATTGACATCACTGTAATGACACTTTCCATATGCTTAAGTCAAATGTTAGATGACRCTTCTGCTTGTAAACATCTGTGTATCTAAAGTGTAGTCAATCCATTTCACAGGAAAGCACTAAAAAAAAAAGTATCTTAAGTTCACCAGACCAAACTCCACTAGGTCAAGTGCTGCCAATAATTGTTCTTTGTTTGACAGTGAAAAGGATAGCAAGTTATAGGTCACCCCCAACTCAACTTGGACTAAAGTTGGAATTTAAGTAGGCAAAACTGAACACTGGCTACAACTGTTAGACTTCAAATGACTATACATTCTGCTGAGTGTTAACTCATTTAAAGACACATGCTTAATTTACAATACYCATTTTTACACATAGCTTTGACATACTGTGGCAGTGAGGCAGTTCGAGCTCAAGCAATATCTTAGGTTGTACCATTAAAAAAGCTCACCTGAATAGTAACAGGCATGAACAAAGCTAAAATCTAGGTACAGAAGGCACTTGAAGTATTTTATTCTGCTTTCATTAAAGGTTCTTCACTCTGTTCAGCAGAAACAGCAGAATCTGTTTCACCAGCCGAAAACTCCTTTTCACTTCCTGCTTCTTCTTTTTCAGCTTCTTCAGCTAACTTATCATTTAGCTGCTCAGGACTTGGGGCTTCGCTATCTATCTGCTTTGTCTCAATCGTTTGAGCAGTTTCTTCCTCAGATTCTGTGAAAAGAAAAAACATCCTGTCACTTTCAGAAATGAACTAATATTTAGAAAAGAAAGCATGTGAGGCAGTATCTTCCAGCCACGCACAAGTTCCAAGCAGTCACTGCACAAAATTCACAAATGCCAAAATCTAACAAGTCATAAGTTAAAAAAAACCTACTGTAGAGTTGAGGGAAAAATAAAGTACTACGGAAAAGACTTTACACCATGTAGTGCCTATATGAATACATTCACCCCCAATAGAATCTAAGTTTATTCTTCCATGTGAGACAGTATCAGCATAACTAAAACTTTGTGCAATTTATTTCAGAACATCTCAAAATAAGTGACCAAAATTACTGAACATTACTTTGCTGTTAGCATCACATGCTCACCACAATACTCGAGTGATTCACCAAATTTTTGTTTCAACTTTCAGGACATTGCTTAAAGTAACCTACTCCAAGAACACGAATTAGTAGCACCAAACATGGGCAATRCAGAATTAATCAAAAGGGTAGGTGTTTTTGACTCTTTTTAGCAGGACCCGAACATTAATACTTGTAAGTTTTAGCTCTCACAGCTTCCCATATTTCCAAAGGATTTAGAAATCTAAGTTTCAATACCAACAGCACTCCTTATAAGCAATCTTAAGATCTCTTATCCAGAGGAGTAAGCAGTGAGATGCTTATCATTGCACAAGCATGTAACTGAAAAGAGATTTAGTTACACACTACACTCCTTAGCAAGTGTAGCTGACTGGAAAAAAAGTTTATTTATAGCACTTCTGTATCACATTAGCTTGTACAGTTTCCTTTGCACTACAGACTAAAGGAGTTAAAAATAATCTTCCTGTGTTGTTAACATTCTGAAGTTTGTTTCTTGGTGCTAACACTTGTTTACATCTTTAAGTGAAGATATTCTATTTTTACTGTGATGACAGTTACATTACTAGAGCAAACTAAAGCCTTCTGCAAAGTGCTCTCAATAAAATGATAGCCTCATAGGTTCAACTTACAATTATGATCATTTGTTAACAAAATCCAACTGTCTGTATGCAAAATTACATTTCAAATTAGTGCTCTGATGTAAACACTAACTTACTGAAAATTACTTTTTCCTCATTCTTAAGGTAACTCTGTGACAAGACACAGGCAGTTAATACAGAGGCAAGCTGATAGCATAGCACAGGCCAATATTTATCAGCAAAACATTTATCTGAGATATCAGTTATGTAAAATATTAAGACATTATCCCATTCTTAGTTACTAATTGTAAAAACAGATTCATTAATTTATCTTGCTGATGACATTCAGAAAAGAATAGATATTTAAGCTAGTTAGATGCCAAAAGACAGCATACCAGCTATCTCTGCCTCTCCTGAAAAATCAACTACCTTCCTCAGTAGGGAGGGTGCAAGAAAACAGGAACTGGGCTTTGAACCTCTTTTTTTTTTGAGATCACCTTAATACAACACCATACTGATAAAAGTTCTGGGTTAAAGATAAATTGGAATACTTCACATTTACAGCATCTCACATGCCTAATGAAAATCACACACTAGTTCTTAAGCCTTTCAGTTCTTTACAACATCTATAAACTGACTCAGCAGCTCAGACTCATTAAAAGCACAGTTTGATAAGCAGTTCTTTAAAGATAATACCATCTCAATTAGCACTCACTCTCTCTACTCTAAGAACCTGCAGCWGAGTAATACTCAGAAGCCTCCAAATGCATACATCTGCATGGGCCCAACACCTAGTCTTTCAGGACTTAGCCATTTGACTCAGAGGCAAATAACCAGAGTTTTGAAGATCCTAGAGACAAATGGTGGCTTGACTATCAAAATTCTGCCACTAAAAGGAGCTAAGCAGCTATTCATTAATCTTCCACTCACTGAAGGAATAATCATTTGAGGACAAATACAAAATCTGCATAGCTTTAACTTTAGGCATCAGATTTAGGTCTGACTTCTGCAAAAGCAATAGTAGAGAAGCAAGTTTTAGAAGTTATCATTTCCACTGTTATCTCTGCTGCCCTTCTATCACAACTTTCTCCCCTCAATTGTGTRAATACAGCTGGTTAGGAATAGTCAATATTGGTGTCTTTGAGGAGGTATCCATAGCAGCAGAAGCAAGAAACAAAAAATATGCTGTCCTAAGCCTAAATATCCTAATTTGGTGCTTTTCCATTACATTACATCATCTGCCAAAAAGAGTTTCTGCATACTCTTCTCCCCTCCCATACCTTCTTTCATCCTAAAGGAGGACACACCATTTCTTTAGCTGTGCCAGGAGCCAGCTCTGTAGCTGCCTTGCAGTTAGCCAAGACAAACAAGCATCACTTTTAATGAAGCTAGAGCACACTGTGGCCCTGGGAAAGAAACTGAACCAGTTTTACCTACAAAGCACTCACACCAACCCACACAGAGAGATGGCTAGAGTTAGATGAGAGCTCCCTAGTCCTCTCATTCAGTTCTCATGCCTCAAAGTAAATGCTGGTGGCAGTTGTATCCAATGTTGAAGATAGAAATATTTTTTCTGCTATACTCAGGACATTTTCCTACAGCTGGTGAAGTTTCAGTCTGAATCTATTTACACTATTTGATAACACTGCACCACAAAATTCCTGGTATAAACTAGCACAAAAAGTACTATATGTATGCAATAAGACATCTAACYGGAGATTCTATAATTTGAAATTTTAATTTCTGAGGTCTTCTAAACACTGAATCTTCCTGTTGGCCATACACCAGATGCCTACTTTATCTGCAGACCATAAAATGTCTCAAAAGGAACTATGTTAAATTAAAATTGACAATTTGTCTTTGAACTTCCCGATTTTAAACAAGGTAGTTTTACTAGATTTTCCTGCCCCGAGGAAAACAACAAAAGGAACAAAGGCAGAAATTCCAACACACCTCAATCAAATGACCTGCTGAACTAGTGAAAGTTAACCACTTCAGGACCTACAGCCTTCCTAACTATGTGTATAATTTGCAATGCTATTTTCCACTCATTTATCAATAACACTGGCGCCATCACTATCAATAACACTTAGGCCATCATTCCCAAGACATATATGAAGAAATTCAGAGTACCAAACAGAAAAACACACTATCAACAAGCTATGCTAATGTTTTAGTCTCTACTTCTAGGCAACAAAAAAAGTGAAAGAAAACAGACTGCATCCACCAGGAAGCTACTCTTACAAGATTCACTGAAGCAGAAATCCTGAGGCAAATAAATACAAACACCCAAGTCTTGCATATCAATAAAAACACAAAGCCTAGCAGAAGGTTGGGGAACTTGACATTGGAAAGAGCAGATTTCACAAGATTAGCTCATACCCTCCGCCTGTTCTCTCTCCTGCAGCTTTCTCTCTCCAGTATTCAGAGGCGCCGTTTCAGACGGCAGTTCGGTGGATGGCTTTTTCTCAAAACTGAAGTCTGGAAGTCGTGGAGCTTGGGGTCTAGTTTTTCTTGCRGGATTCAGGAAAAAGCAGTAGGCACATCGAAAAGCTGCACAAAAGCACATCCAAGAGGTGACCTAACTGATTTTTGTCCCACYTTATTCTTATATAACACTTTAACAACCCAAGACCCCTCAAAAATCTAATACATCAATTATAACAAAAATCAGTAATAATACATCAAAAGAAAGTTACACCCAAGAAAACCTTCAAATTTGTACAAATTGTTCCACACAGCTCTATTTTGAGATCAATATAGACCTACCTCTTAAATACTTTCTTTTAGCTCTGCCTCCCTTATCTTGTGAAGATTTTTCCCAGCGCTATGCATTATTTAACCACAGTGAACAAAATGCAATTCCATACAGCAAGATGTTGCAGTATGGTAAATCTCTATTCTGTTTTCCATTCTTTCCAAAAAAGCACCTAAAATAATAACCCCTTAACAAAAGGTGAACCTAATGCCATTAAAAAACTGCTATGGATTTTTCAAGTTCCTGGTGCTTACTCTTAAGAATATTCTGTTCCACATATGGTTAATTAAGATAGAAAATTTGTTTAGGAGAACTACTGCATGCCATATAATGGTTAAATGCATGCTTTTGCCAAGACACAGAAGAAAATGGTTATTTCTTGCACATTTGAACTATGAATATATTTAAGACAAAATGACATCTAGTCTTAATGTCTTGAGTTCAGCTTATTCTCTTACAATGCTATGTTTTTTCTTCACAAAATTGACACACAAAATGAAATATAAGATTTATCCTAAACTCCTTCATTTCTTAAACATTAGGCTTAAGTTTGTGGTAGAAGAGGAGACAAAAATAAAACATCTGTGTTCAATAAAGTGCTATGTCTGTCTTAAGTTATTGTCAGCCATAAATTCACATATAGGCCCTCAGGGCTTATTCCCGCTCCTTTTCTGATGCCTCCGTGAACTTCTTGCCAAAGAAAAATTTTGTTTAAGTTCTGGTAAGAGAGTAGTACTTTAATGTCAGATACTTTCTCAACAAAAAACCCTTCTGAGAACCATTTATAGTCAGTAGCAATTCTCAGGGATGTACTGGAAGAGCTTTGTTTCTACTAATAGCTTTCTACACATAAAATCCTTGGCCTGATGTACCAAAGTATCCTAAAATCTTAAAATGAACCCTAAGATATGGAGTAATAACTTATCTTACACTATTCCCATATGATATGGAATTTCATGGTGCCAGTTAAGCACTTAACTGCAACCAAAGGGAGGCAAAGGTGACATGATGCACACTAGACATGAAACAAGCACACTACTAGAAGTAGACTACAGACCAGTTCTTACCCACATACTCAAACTCCTCCTTCAAAGCCATACCATTGTGAGAAAAACACTGCTGACATATTAGGGCATACCTAGAAAACATTAGCAATATAATTATATATGTATTAAGACACTGCTGTAACAGATGTATTTTACCATAGATAGTTGCTAATAGCTTGGCTGCACCTCTTAAACAGTGCATCTATAGTAAAACATTTAATATACAGATTTACTTGGCTTTAAACTGTAAAGAAGCTTTTAAAATTAAGTAATGAGAAAGAGTCTTTGCTAGAACTTAAACCTCATGACTAAATCGAACATTTGAAGCATCAGGTTTGCCAGAAAAATCACATCCAAACTACCAGATAGGTTTTTTTTTTGTTAGAGTACAATCAATATGAAAAATGATAATAGTTAACCTGAAAGTTCTAATATGTTTAGATAATTCTGAAGGTGATCTCAAAGCAACAGTAATGGTAATAAAGCTGACTTAAGACAAAAATATTTTTGGTTAAGTTGAAAGGTTGTTTATACATCCAGGGGAGCATTGAGGATTTTTCCTTTTCTATCACACGTAATACAGCTCAAAATCAAGACTAATGGGGTCACTCATGAAAATTTAGGATGCAAAAAAGAAAGCAACCTGTAATACTTCTAACCTTGTCTCTCTGTTTCAAAAAGGAGAAAGAAAGGTTAAGAAGTTCTCTACCTCTTAAAAATGTATGTGTTCCCTTTAGTTAGGGCTTACCTGTTCTGAGGACCATCACCAACCAAATATTCAATAACTCTGTCCACAATTCCCCTTTCTCGAGGAAGAATAGGTCTTGCTAAAGGAGGGCCTGGAGGATGAAGACCTAGACAGATAAAAATATATGTCAAGCTGACTTTTGGCTATATTATATACAACTCAATATTTTACTGCAAATACTACAAATAGAGTAATTAAAACAATAAAAATGGATCTTCTAAATCCATTAGCTGTAAGGCTTCTTTAAATTCAACGGTTCAAAGTTCTTCCACTCTTCAACTTATCTTTAAATTGTTCCACAACTTACATCTTTGATGTCAAATTAACAACTTCTAAAGAACTTAGTGCAATATTAGCATATTTATTTACTCACTCTGCAATTTTGATTAWTCAGGTTTACATCAGTAAAATCTGTAAAACCAATCACAGCAAAGAACAGCTTAAATTACCAAAGAGGCACCCATTGGTTTCTGTGCAGTTACTGGACTCCAAGAGTCTAACTAAAAAGCAATTTCCATGCAACCTATATATTAAACCTGTCTTGTCCTTTGATACACTTACAGTAACCAGAGTTTTATCAAGGAAAAGGTCCCGTCTTTTAGCTTCTCATATACTGACATTTAACTCAAAGCAAGTGTTTTTAAAATAACCCTCTATTTTTACAAACAATAAAAGAACTGATAGATCCAGAGCAAAAACAGTGAAAGCTTTCAAATTATTCCTGTATTCCATCAACAAGAGTCAAGATTAAAAATCTCATAGCAACAAGTGAGCACAAACAGTAGCATTTCATAGCTTCTAAGAGCATTTTTCCAAGGATTCACACAGCACTGACAAAGCCTATGCTTCCAAAAAGAACTTAATATTTTAAAATTAAATTTTAAATTTAAAAAAAATTACTCAGAAGTATGAATATTAAGATATGCCACACTAATACAACATGCAAGAGAAAACTCTGGAATAATTTTGTTATTAGTTGCTTAAAACTGAAGCACTCATTTCATCTTCTAATCACAAGATCGAATTTTCATACAATTTGTATACTACCAAAACATTAAAGTTTCCAGAAGTTTATAAGTTAAAAAGTAATGGTATCTAGAGATACAAAACATTAGAATACGTTCCAAGAGTTATCTTCAATTACCTGCCTACTAATAACTCAAACCAAGCATCTTGTTTCTCATGCTGTTATGGACACCAGTAATTAATATAAACATCAAAAGCAATCATTGTAGAAAGACTGGTCATTTCTGCAAGGCTTGGCAAACTCTCAACTACCTGCTGGTTATTAATTTTCAAACATATGGGAGCCCTGTGGTAATTCATGTTAAATTGATTCTCCCCCACAAAATATAGTATAATGAAAATGAATTATTAATCTTCTCTACTTTAGATACAATTAAGGCTATTCCTATTTGTTGCCAGACATGCATAAACAAAATGCAATGATATTACTCAGAAATATAATTTTTAGACTTCTTACTATATCTGTGACTGAGATCTCATTCATAGAAAGTTTGGGTAAATTGAGGAAAACCAGAACTTTCGCTTTAACTGAAAATTCCAGTGTTTTCCACTTCTACAGATGATAGAAAACACTATGGTTTTTCAAAATAACAATTACTATGCTGCTGAAAATCTCTAGAGGTCCCTTCCAACCTCAACCATTCTGTGAGTCCRTGTGATTCTGTAAAGTAATATCACAGATAGATTTGGCACCTGTCCCTTGAAAAAAAACATTAATTTTTTGAACTATTTCTGAAGATAGGGTTTAAGTCAAAACAAAACATCCCATTTACATGAATCTTTCCCCAAGAAAGTTTAGTAAAACTTGGTTTGAAACCCAATGCCCAATTTCCTGCTGTGAAGAGCCTATTTCTGGCATCTAACAGATAAGACTAACAGATAAAACTTTCCATTTACTTTCAATTTAGTGCTAAAAAGAATTAGCATTTTCACAATAAGATTAACAGTTAGTAACCAAAACACAAGGCTTAATGGAAAATCACAATTTCTTCATATTACAAATTTATTTCACTAAACACTATGAAAAGACCTTTTGAAATCCAGCTGCCCAACATTTTCCACTGAGGCAGACTGTCAATGTATTATGTACAGTCCTATTTATAGATTGCATCATGCAAGTACAGTTATTAAGACTTAAGTTTCTTAAAGYTGAAACCAGGCAAACAGGCCAAAACCTATTCTTTATCATTGCCTAAATAGAGGAAAAAAGAAAAAAAGAACTACTCTGTATTACAATACCACCCAGAAGAATCTGGCAAGCCACATACTTACTTTATTCAAGACAATTTTATCCCTTTCTTGTCTTGTCATCAAATTGCCTGACACCCCACAACAAATGAAAGTTCTGGCACTAAACCACATGGTTTTGCTTTCCTTGAGAACACAAACAAGATCCTCCCCAAAACTGTGTGGTATCTCTCCTGGGTAGTTCTGTTCATGTTTTATTTGAGAAAATTCACCCAATCTGAGCACTAGCCAGAAATCCAGAGGAAAAACATCTTCGGGATACAAACCCAGTTCAGGGGAGTATTCATTTCTACAAGACATCAATCAAACTGTTGCTAAACTTTTGATTACTGTATGAAACTAACATGCAACTTTATAAAAATTCAGCTGTGAGGCAAAGACAACTTTTCCTGGGCATTCAGTATTTCACACTTTAATCTATGCTATATTAATATCTCTGCTAGAATAAAAATTTAAATAAATGTCAAGATGCATGTTAGAAAATATGTGCAGGGTTTAGTAAGAAACATGACTGTATTCTGAAAGTGTTCTCTGTACCTGATTTATATAAATGTAGAGCTCCCCTAAACCAAGGGCATAAAAAGGTATGCTATATTGTTGACTACACAATACTGCAAAGTTTTATTGCCATTTAAACAAAGAAGCCATAACAGTTAAATGAGCTCAGGCAATAGGTTTCAGCCTCAAAAGGTGCCAGCTGTAAAGAGTTATGGCTAATTGAATATGGAACTCCCACTTAATCAGATAACTGCTCTGCTATTTCCAAATGAAATGCCATTTCCATACTGTCTGAAAATGGCCTATTTTATTGGTAACCAGAGAAAAGAATATAAACAGTAAATAACATTAAGTGCTCTGTTTACCCATTCCGGGCACTGAAGTAGCAGGGGAGCCAGGGCGCCGTGGTAAAGCATTTGACTGCAGGGGTGGCACAGCAGTTCGTTCCGGCGCTCCGCTCAGAGGCGACGGGTCTCTCTGCAGACTAGGAGTTGCTGCTACTGGAGGCAGTGGTTTTGGAGAGCCTTGTTTAGAAGATGCTGGAGTGGCTGCAGAAGCATTTCTTTGAGCTGTGGTCCTCTGACGAATTTCTGACAAGAACACGTGCACACAGAATTTAACATGCAGAATTATATTAACCAARAGATTAGTCAAAAGACATTCCTACCGCTGCTCTAATCACCACACAAATAACCTAGTCAATCAGAAATATATAGCTCAGGGCCACAATCAGCCTGCCTATGGCGTAGAAACAAAACTTGAAGACAATGCTGTATTTTAATAGAGATGATCACTAATGGCATAAACAATTCTTCTATACTCAGTCTTTCCATAAAATTACATACTGGAAGCCAGAAGAGACAGAGCCATGAACAGCTAAAATCAACCAACACCATGCAAGCAGAACTGACCACTACTTTACTCCACAGTTTAAATATGCTTACAAATATCCTGCTTTGCATAGAACTTGAAGTTATTCAACTAAAGTCTACAATACCTAAACTAAGTGCTCATTGGATATTTTTTAATATTGGTTAAATGAAATGGTTCCAAAAGTAGACAAAATACTAGGCTGAATGGTTTCATTCACATTTCAACGCAACGACCAACAGAAGATTACTTTGACTGTCACAGAAAAAGGCCTCTAGAGGAATAAGTATTCACTTTTATCTCTTCTCACTCTGTCAGAGCGCTACATCTAAGCCACAATTACAAAAAAGTAAGTTTCACCAGCTCTTCTTACCTGAAGAAATATTATTAACACTTCTAGGAATATTATCCTTATAATGCATTAAGGCTTGGTTATTATACAAATAGATGAAAACCTGACATTCCATTACAGTTAGACAAAAGTTTTTTACCAAAACAAACCATGCTCAGTAGCAGCGGTCATGATCATCCTCTACCACCTAATCACTTCTAACTAAAGAGCTTTTGAAATATACTACTACAACAGATCAAATTGAAGTTTAGCACTCACTTCAAGACTGCAGACATTAACACAGTTAACAAGTGACAGCTTAATTTGTCTATTAAAGACATACCCTAAAAAGACTTAAACCTAAGGCTATAGTAAAGTAACACAATTCCCAGCACCCACAATTCAATCAACTTGCTTAGATACCTTAAGTGAAWTTTTACATCAGAATTGCACTTTAAGTTAATGTCCCTGAGGAGTTTTAAGATTAGAGATTTTATCTGTTGATTTTGTGACAACTACAGTACACTTTAAATTCTAAACAGGTAGTTTCTAATTCCACTGGCAATTGCCTAGTCACAGGGACACGAGTGTGCTGAATTTTGAAAGAATGAATCCCATCTCTTAAAGTAAGATATTATCCCATTATRTGTTATACGATTGTCTCAGTGGCAGCTGAGGCAGACATAAGCTTATACTAGTTAAGGAAGAGCTCCTTATCAGAGTAGTAAGTCAAAAAATTCATTTGGGAAAGTTGCCAACATCTAAAAACATGAAGTGGCATCACATGTAGGCTGTTTTCTAGCCTACTTATCTGTACATATGAAGAGGATTAATATCGCCAAGCAGAATTGTGCAGAAATACAGATTGGTAGAGGTTGGAAGGGACTTGCTTGGGGGAGCRGGTAGAAATAGTTCTCCAGAAGCCCCTTCCAACCTAAACCACTGTGTTTCTTTTTGAGACAAGCATTCTCCTAGACATTCTTTGTTTGTCTGCAAGCCAGCTGTACAATAAGATGAATAGCTTAATAGATCTTTTATTCAAGACTATCACCATCCAAATTCTGCAGTTGCTTGCACTGAACAATACTGATTCCTAAGCAAACTAATGAGCAAGGATACTCACAACTGGACATTCAATACAATCTCTTAAAGAACATTAGAATATTGCTAGTGATAGAACAGTCGCATCTTTCCTATTTATGCACATGTTTTTCTCCCTCGCTTTTAAGACCTCACTTTTTTGCAGAGGAATAAAATGCATTTTTTTCAAGCATTTCTTCCTTTCTTCTGGTGTCTATACATATCTCACAGCTTGCAACCATCTGTACTTGCATCGTTTTATCTAGATCACGCAGTGATATCATTTACATTACAGGTCTGCTAAGAGTTGTATCGGCAGAACTGAGAGAACTGTTATCAACAGGATATTGTTGATATGCATTTATACCACTGCTGAAATATATTATTATTATTATTGATACTGCTAGAGCGCTGAACTACATGTTTGTAAACTCCACTCTAAAAAAAATTCTGAATAGGCCAAATTGCATTTAAAAAGCTTTCACAATTCCACTTCCTTATGGATTTCCAGGTATTTTCTTACATCAAACTGAAGACTCATGAAACTTCTGTTAGAGCTAGAACTATTTAATAACTGTCAAAGAGCCCCAAACTGCAAAAATTAAGAGTCAGGAGGAGTGGCTTATATTGAGGCACTGTAATCTATTTCTTCAGGGAAGAAAATATCATAATATCTTTCTAGTAAATAACCACAGCAGAAAGCACAAGTTTTCATTCAAGCTAAGYAAAAAACAAAGCAACTAACTTTACACCAACTGCCTCATATACATCGGGTCCAAGTTGRTCATACTTTGGTCCCCATTTATCACCCTTCTGAGAAGACTCGGGAAACCCCAACCATTTAATACTACAAATCTATTCCTATTCTACTAATATACGCTGCAGACTACAGTGCTATTTCAGAAATACTTCTAATTTAGCTCTCAGAAGCTCTCTCTCATATCCCTGCTATTAACAGTCAAGTCAAAAAACAGTTTAGTACAGGCTGCAGCCAATTCACCAGCRTTTAATTATTTCAGAACCCGGGATGACAAGCATATGCTCTATGTTTTATAAACAAAACTGCACAAAACTAGCCAGCTATTACAGACAGAACTGAATTGCCATCATTGCTAATCACAGTTTGCCACAGTAGTAAATCACTTAATTCTTTATGAGTTTCAAGAATGCTGACAACATCTCTTTTAATAAAGACCTCTCATTGTCCAACATCCCAAAACCTGCATTGAAAAGAATCAAAGTCAGAACAGGCCCTCAGCATTAAAAAATTATGAATAATATGGGGGGGAAAATAATGTGAGTKGTAGACAAAAAGCAAATTTATAGAAAAGATGTTGTGCCTAGGACACCAGAAAATAGAAAAACTTGCCTGCCAACACACCACATTACAACTACTCATTGTGAATGTCAACAAGAATGGGCTAAAATATTTGTGACCATTTTCAGGAAAAACAAGAATAGAACAAGTACGTTTGACCCTGCCAAATAATGGTGTACAGAACACCATTATTAAGAAATCCAGTTGCCATCACTCCAAGAATGAAAAATGAGAAATAAATGAGTTTGGGTACTTCAAAGCCTTCTCAGGTGACACAGAAAAGGTGACAGTTCTAATGCCTAACTCCACAGCAATATGATTCTTCTATGGGAAATGACACACCTCTGCTTCCAGTTTGCTTTCCAYAGCCCCTAGAAGCTTAGCTTGGCTGAAAAAAAATCAAATTAGTCCTTACATGGACTTTTTGTAGGTAATCCATCTTCTGTGTCAGTATACTAGGTTGCCTTTAGAATGAAAATATTAATATTACTGCAATTAACTACAGTATGTTAAAGTAAGGAAAAGTTAAAGGTACTTTATATGAATATCCATTAAATTTATTTCCCAAAACAACTTTCAGGTAACATTTTCAATGCAAGCAGTACTGCAGTGGGAGGAAAACATCTTTCTTTTCAATGYATAAATTTCCACATTCAATCTAGAAACAAGACTTTATTGAAATACATGCTTTAGGCTATTTTCATTTATTTTTATTTTATGCAACAGCATTTTTAAATGGGACAGACTAGGGTAGTAAAGAACTGCTGATTTTAGCATCTAGAAAATACTGTAACAGAATTGAAAAGCTAAGCCAACAAACATTACATAAGACTTCTGAAAGCCGTTCAGTATTCCAGAAAAAAAATTGAGTAGATACTGAACAAGCTGCAAGGACCTGATTCTCTACGCACCAGCATCAGGCAGCATTTAGTATTCAACTAGGTRGAATGGCATTAGCCTTTACTAATTGATATATTATTTGAAAAATAAAGAACACTAATGGGTATAATCTAACAAACAGGCTACTAACCCTAAAAAAGGCTATCAATCTACAAAATTTATCAGACAGAYTTCTACAGCAGGTATTACTATGAAAGATGAGTATCTATGCTAAAGAGCAGCCGTTTTACAGGGCTATTACCTTGCCCAGGTCTGGGGGTTGCAGATGTTCCAGCAGATGGGAGTTCAGCCTCCTGTCAATTAATTATAAATTACATCATGTGAATGCTTAGCTGCTTGGTACCTTGTATATTAAGACAGTTTCAATACCAAGATTTGCAATGCAATACCTTTGCATTTGATTCCGGATCAAACCTTTCAAGGATTAATTTYGCAGTCTTGTAAGTCTCCTTCTCCATCACCTCTTCAAGCTGGAAACAGAAAGTTCCACATGTCAAAACAATATTTCAAAATATCCCTCCATTATCACTTCCCATTCCTGGCAACAAAGTTACCACATTTGAAGATCATACAAAGGAATGGGTATCATGCTCAAATACCTTCCAATCTGCTGTATTCAAAGTGAATGAAATTTTGCTTTTAAGAATTTGCTAATCTTTAATGGGCTACTCGTATTTAACAGCTTTATTGCAAGGAAACACCAAATATTGCTAATTGTTTACATATAATGAGCAGAATAATTACATGCACCAACTTCAATAATGGAATGTGCAAAAATCTATCAGCCATCATTATTGGAAGTTATTAGACATGACAAGCAAATGACAGGCAATTCCTTAGATTTATTTCCTCATAGCACTTAATGCTATTAATTTAAAGAAGGTCGTTAGCCAAGTGCTTTACAGAATAAAGTCTCTGTGCCAGTTAACTGCTGTCAGCATCGATTTTAGATTATTTATTAGCAGAAGCAATTAGCTTGCTGCAAATACTGTGAAAACTCACTAACAAGGGAACAGACACRGAATTTGCTCAATGACTCTAAAGGCTAGATCTCCATCTTTACAGGGAATCAAACTGCTTTTCAGAAAAAGCAAACAYGTTAATAATTTAAATAAAAATTTCACTGAGAACTATGCATGCTTTAGGAAGTATAATTAAAGCACTTCATTATTACAGCRTTATTTACAATGCACTCAAGTGGCTTTATAGCCAATACATGGGCTTAATTAAAAAAATAATCACAAGTAAAGTATCATTTTAGTGGCTAATAGGCAACATCAGAAGAATCTTAACTTTAAAACACAAATAGCTGAAGTTATGACTAATAGTTAGCATGTATTGCACAACAGCTTAAGGAGACCTTTTCCCCTCCTCGGTATGCTGACTATTGGCCACATTCAGCTAAAAAATTGAGGAGGGGCTGTTGGCAAAAACAGTGAAACAGAAAAARGTCAGTGGACAAAGAATTAAGTTCTCAAACTCATTTATCACTGCTAAAATATGAAATAATGCACAATAACATAACTTCTAGGTCATTACTTTGCAAATGAGAAAGTAAGATATCAGTCATTCTGTGCAATATAGATACCGTAGTGTTTTTACCTTTACATAGACCTCAGACTGTAAATAAAATTCACTCCAGCTAACGGATATGCAGTATTTAATGCTCACTCCTATGCTCACTAGCAGAAATTGAAGGCAAGAGACTATACAGGCTGCTAATTAAGGCCAGAAGAAGGGAGTGGATAGGGAAGTAAAAAAATCAATTTCCTAAACTTGTATTTCAGCAGGACTTTGAATTTCACCCATTAACTTCACAAAAAAATATTACAACGTATAATAAGATCAGAACTAAGGGTTTAACATAGGGAAAATATTTATTACTCAAAGGAGTAAAGGACCCTTTACATTGAGAAGTCAGTGTTGACAACCAGTATCAAAATCTTGCCTCAAATCAAAGTGAGGGCCTCGAGTCTTTCTACATCACTGAACAAACAATGCACCCAATCCTCCTTATGGGGCTTCTTAACAGGCAATACAAGAAAATGAGAAACAGATGATGAAACTTAGAAAAAGAAAAAAGAAATTTCACAATTCCTTGACACTATCTACTCTGCTTTTTTTCCCCACATCAATGACTGATAGGATGGTAGTTACTCATCTATTATTGTTTTCACAAAATTAAATATATGTACTTTGAAATTGAAATAGAATCTCATCACATGATTCAAATTTCATCTAGCTCATTTCCAAATTGATACTTCCAAGTTGCTCATTTTGAAATTCACACATAGCTTCAGATTCAACTTTCATACAATTGTAAGTGGCACAACTAAGCTGCTAAACTTGCAATTATAGAAACTTAATTTCTGTAAGCAGATTCAGTTCTTATGGTTGCACRTTGACAATATTTTTCTACAAATCATCAAAATTTCACTGACAATATCGAATTATAAGGAATCAAACATGTCGCACACCTTACATGGTTTCTAAACATGCTAATACAAATACGGGAGGAAAAAAGTAGAAGCTCATGTAAAAATCTAAATATTTATCCAATTTGCAGAGTAGAAGCGTGTTTGTGCACTGTAGCAGTTCACTTACATTTTTAAGTTCACATTGACTCCTGGACTATTCGCCAAACCTACAGAGGTAACCTCAAAACAGGTTACCTGGCTGAGCTCACTGATCTTTTTTCCCATAATCCTGATCTTTTTCCYGTAATCCTGATCTTTTTTCATACTACTCTTCTTAGTTCTGAATTTTTCCCACAAAAATGCTTCCTACTGTCTGCCACAGGCTAATTCACAGTCTATTGTTATGAACTTGAAGTGCACAGTAACCATATTCACAAAAGAAGTCTCCATGACTGCTAATATCACCCTAATCACGGATTTACAAACTACTGGAATTGATCAYATCTTAATAAAGAAATGTAGCTGTGCACCACATTCTCTCCTATGAATAATTGCATGGATGGCCTCCTTTCCAACTGGCAAGCAAACAGAATTCTTGCAGCAACTAAATCAGTTGCCCATATTGAAGAGTAACATAAGCAGCATATGCTAAGCTTCTTCTAATGCAACTTAGCAACAAGAAATCTTAAGTATTGGCACAGTGCAGATTGCTTATTCTTCATATTACTACACATTTCCAAACTAAACCACTTAGTGCATCAAGCCCCACTAGAGAGATACTAAAAATTCACACCTTTTTAACACTGCCACTTCAGGTAAAGTCTCCACCCACTCCCACCTATAAACCCTTAATATATCCTGTATCCTTGTTTTAATGTACATAAACCTTCAAACTTGTTTCTCTATGCAAATTCAGGCTAAAGGACTGACATCCTCATTAGCTGATGGAGAGCTCTAGGGGCCAAAACAACAGATAAACAGTCATCCACATAATCAGTATTTCCCTTGTAATTACAAAGAAAAGAAGTTGCATCTTCAGGTAATTCCCTAATCATAGCTAATGCACTCAATCCTGCCGTMCATGCCACCGAGGTAACTTGACATATTTTGATTCACTCGCTAGAAATATAGCAGAGTCTCAGTTTGGTGGGGGGGAAAAGCATAACTCATTCAAAAATACTACAAACAATATTAAGGGGCATTTCATGCTGAAGTAGCTATGTTTTCATTGTCAAATATTTTGCCCACAATAAAATYACATGATTGTTGTATCAAAGACTGAAGCTTTTTAACAGAACTGAAGGTTCTATTAAGCAACTAATTCCATAATCACCRGAGTACATCCAGTGCAGAGCCAACAGTCAGAGCTTACTCCACTATTGACAATTCCCAGCATGTAAGTAAGGTCACTAAGGAAAAAATGCACTGGATGCCTCAGAGACAGGCACCATAGCACTTCTTAAACACCCAGCTGGCTTGATGTCAGATTTCCCTAGCAATAAGATGATATAAATKACTTCAACAAAGTCAAAAGCAGGTTTTGTAGCAGACTGACAGTGTCTGAACAATTACATGCATTACAAATGAACAAATAGTATTTAATTTACTTGTCCAAGATACTTTAAGGATCTATTTGCAAATTTTAAAAATTATTTGATTTATTTAAAAAATACTCCTCCTCCCAGCAATTCCATAATTTTACTTGGTCAAATTATCCTTTTTTCATTAGGTGAGTGTTATTCATAGCTAAAAATTAGACTAAGAAAATGTAATCAAAGTGAAATTGAATTTGAACAGCATCTCAAACAGTTATTACATAAAGCAACTGCAAAAGTGATTTTATCCACGAGTCCAGTTACATTGTCTCATTATCTGCATCTACTTTCAGCTCATTTCAACACACTAGGTTTCACATATGATGACCTGATTTTAATGCTTAATTGAATACCTTTAAATAATGATGAAGCTCCTAAGAAAGTCTTCTGAGTGAAAAATACTGACAGCACTGATTCAAGAGAGTATAAATAAGCCTTCAGCAAGGAACTAGGGTTAGATACCTAGCAAATCTGGAGATAACTGACTTCTCCCCTCACAATCCTCAGACAGAAAGAGTGAGAAGTCAYTGAACTTCCTGGAGTGAACAGATACTCTGAATTTTTTTTTTTTTTTTTACCAATTCTGTTTAGTAATTTGGTTTTAATAATTAAAGGCAGACAAACATACATGCTACTATATTCCTATGGTTAGGTTATATAATAAACTAAAATATATAATAAAATATAATAAGATACAATAAAAACCTACCCATTATGAATCAACTCATTTCTTCMTGACTAATCTAAATCATTTTAATTATTGTCTTATCTTCCAAAAGTGTTAATTTTGCATACAAAGCTRGATGCTATCGCTTCTCTACTGTAAAACTTAGATGATTAGAGAAGAGCAACTTATCCAAAATGTAGTTGTTAAATTTAAGACTACGAAAGCTGTCTTTTCTCTGTAGTGTTGTTTCTGCTTATTCCTCTAAAGCAACTCTAAGCAAATTGGAAACTAATTTCAGTTAAGTACTATTTGTACAATGGGATTAAAAACTTAGCAGTTGTACTTATTTGTTCCATTCTCAGAAAACCTAAGCCTCTCTGACACTACCACCTCTCCAACCACGCAAATCAATTTACTGGATTCCTTAATACAAAGATTAGGAGATAAAATATTGATGAATCCTCTTCAAAGGACAGTTACATAACTAGGTTACAAGTTATTGTTTTATATCTATATTTTAATAGTGATTTAAAAAAGAATGGAAGATCACTCCTCCTCCCTCCCCATGCATATTTAACACAGACTTCTATGAAACCTTGGCRGCAATGTTTTTTCTAAACTTCCCTGTTAATTTAACAGCCTTGGCAAACAGTCCAGAAGGAATGAGGTGACTACTTTAGCATATTCAAACAATAATTCAACTTGCGAAGTATTTTTAATTATATCTCTAGTGTAATGTAGGAGATAATGCCAAAAGCATGAGTAAAAACAGATCTTTTCYCTATTTCATAACTAGCCATGAAACAGCTATCAGTCTTACAAACCTGCCAGAGAACGTAAGCTATCAGACTTGGAATCTTCTTTCAAAATCCATCGTACTGAGATTAGGTGTTGATCAGTTGAAGCAAAGGCCATGGCATATACCAGCCTCATACTGTTTACTCATTCACACAACTCAAAATAGAGGAGCTCAAAGAAACCACCAGTATAAGACATACAAGTTAAATTTAACAGTAAAGAATGTAACAGAAGTAACAGACAATATAAAAAGGAAATATTATTGCAATGAGATATCAAATAATCTATTACTTAATGGGAAGTGAAAATAGAAGTCCTTTCTGCTATGTATGGAAAAAATGACAAAGTTACTACTAAAAATATAATTAAATCAGTGAAATAACTAACACTTTTTAAATCCTAAAGTAAAAGAATTAGTCAGCAACGARGATTAAAGCACATATTTTAACTTTCAAGTTAAACAGACTAACAGGTGCAAGAGAGGTGAAATGACAACTTATTCTCCCATACAAGTAGTATGGGAGAATACTTACACTTACACTTAGGGGAAACCTTGTGCCCTACATGAAAATGCACCATAAAGGAATTGGTAATAGTCCTCCCCTCCCTTCAGATCTTCACCTATACATTACAATTAAAAACAATCTGTAGAGATGCAAAAACACTTAAGTAGACAATAACCAGCTTTACTTAAAGTTTTACTTACTATTTTTTTCTTTTGAGATTTTAAATCTTCCAATGCATCATCTGAAAAAGAAATATGCATTACATTTACATTAGGAGAGAATTTCAGCATATACTCTGTACACTAGCTTTGCCCTGTAAGATCAAGTTATACACTGCCCACAAGTAATCCAAGTTTTGTGTATAGCAACTGCAGTTTTACATGAAAGTAAATCATCTTAAATCCTGAAGCTGCTCATAAGTTACAGTTCAGTACTATCACTTTACAGTTGTTGCTATTAAAAAGTTTTATGTATTACTTCTTCATTAAGCAAGCCAACTCTGGCTAGCTTTGAACTACAATGAAACTAGTAAAATATGAAAAAAATCTTGAGAGTCAGACTACAGAAAAAAAACTGAGGTCTAAGTTAATATATCTATTTAAGTAACATATTTACTGGCTTTAATAGTTCATGTAGGCCTCCTCACACTAGTTTCAAGTGTTAAGTCAATTCCAAGTTTCAAATCTAAATCTGTATTTCACTCTTCCAATACTTTCAGAATACAGAAAGCCCCTCATTTTATAAGCTATTAAAGGGTCATTTCACTGCTAAAGAAAAGGGAGATTGTTATAACTGGTAGCCACAGAACTTAACTTCATCTCTAAAAGGAATGGAGAGAAAAGCCAAATGCTTTGGGGATTCTCCTGTAAATCAGGAGAGTGCTTGGCACTCATTGACAACTCACTGTAATAAACAATCACCTAATACAGAAGAAATTCTCTTGATATCATCAGTTCTCTACCTCCTTTACAGCACAACTAGTTTAAGAGGAAAGAAGTTTTAAGAGGAAAGGAGAAGGAGCACTACTGGACACCAGCAGTTCACTTCTTACAAGTTGGGTTTGTGGTTTTTTTTTTTTTTTTTAATTCAACTTTGAGGTATTTCCCTTCTCTCAGTAAAGTCATAAAACTACAAGAAACAGTTACAGAAAAAAAGCAGACTAATCCATCAAATTAAATAAGCAAATCTAAGTGATTAGAGAATTAAGTTACTACATAAACATTACAAATAAAGGARCATGTACCAGTTTGTACTTTTGGAGTCATCTATAAACATGCTCTGATACAATAAACCATTTTAATTAGTGTACATCATATTAAAACTGAGTACATATGTAATTCAAAATAGGATGCTGAAGACRACCTATTTTGCACTGGGATGGACCACAGAAGATACACAATTTCAGAAATTACATATCTTCAAATTAAAAAAACTAAGGCATCTTCCACTCCTCTAAATTTGACATTTGTGTTGGACTACTTCCTCTCAGCAATCTCAACACAGATTAACACCTTGAAACACACCTCAAAGTGGTAAAGTATCATGAAGCCAGAAAAGTAGCACACAGTCAGCTCTTAGCAGTTCTTATGAATCAGAAATTGCATTTAGCACAAAAAAAATCTAAAAAATATAATCTTCTACAAGCCAAGGCAACCAGTTTGAAGTGTAGGCAGTTGTTTCTGATCACAAACCGCTGCTTTCAACAATTAGTATAAGAATTAAATGTCCCTTCAAAACTGGCCAAAATGGCAATTACTGCAAATTATTCTGAAGAAACCAATATATCTTAATTAAAAGAAAGAATTCATACCAGTGGAGTAAATGAGCAWAAGTTACCTCCTTCACTGTCCCACACTTGGAGGTAGATAAGAATATAGCTTCCTCAACTGGCCTGCTTGACTAGGCTTTAAAAAAAAATAGGATTTTTCCCCCCCATAATCTTTCAAAATCACCTTTACAGAGCTTCACTAGGCATTTCTCTAATTCAGAGCACAGTTCCCAAGAACCAAGCAGTTAGCCACAGACCATTACAGTATTAATTATCTTCAGTGATTCCACATATATTATATTAATCCATCTCAGAATAAAAGACGAGCTTGGAGTTACTGCACTGGCAGTCCACTATCTCACCYAGACCTTCTGCTTTATTGCTCTAACTTTGGAACTGTGCATTTGATTTCTCCTTTCCAAATACAGGACTTATCTTTGAATTCAAAAACTTCACTTATCCAACTTCCAGAAAAGAGAACATTCCTTTTGGGGATGTTCCCAAGTGAATTAAAGTACTTTACAAACAGGTTCAACAAAAAGGACTAGACTTGCTTGTACACTAGAAACTGCAGTAAGTGCCTTCAAGTAAACTAGGAAAAGGTACCTGCTTTCCCCCTATCTGGTCATGAAATGCAAATACACATTCATCCTAAGAAAGGAAGCTCAACACCATATAATACACTATTTTATTTGTACATAAGATTTTATACTTGCATATCAAATGTAAATATTAAATTTCARAATTCCAAAAGTGATGTTATTAAACTCAAACTGGCATGATTTAAGTACATCATGTTCCTCTGCCAGTCATAAAATTGGATGGATTAAGAGTTTTTGTATTTTTGTTCACATCACAATGTACTGTTACAGGCTGGAGTATTTTCAAAGAAATTCACAAATGAACCAAATACTGCATACTAGTGCCATGCATATAGTGTTTAAATTTTGCATTAGAAACCACATTTCCTTTAATAACTCCTAGACTATCTTTGAACATCCTGCATTTAGTTTCTTTATAGGTACATTACACCCCATTTTCATCAACTYGCAAAGCCACACTGTAAAACACCCTTTTATCCCCCCTTTTCACTCATATAGCAATAGAAACATTCCTTGAAGAATCCCGGCTCTCATGCTATAAACCTGTTCCTAAATATAATGGGTTAAGGTGATAGAATAACTGCTAAGTGCAATTATTGAATGACTGCTACTACTATTATTTATACCTCTTTTCCCTCATTTCTGTATCKCTACTACATTTTACTCCATCACATTTTAAGGCATCCCAGCCAGACAGAAAGTTACCATGATTTTATAATGAGGCAAAGTGACAAGTTAAACAGCTTCCTTCACATTCATTCATGAATCATGTATGTTTCAAAAGACAACAGTTCAACTAATGTTAAACATTTCAGAGTTAATGAAAAGGCTAATCTTCTCCTGGAAGCCATATCATCCAAAATATTTACATTTTCATAGAAAGTCTCATTCCCAAATATTTCCATACACTAGAAGAACTTAAGAAATACTTACTATTCCTTTCTGTCCTTTTGGAAAAGAAAAAAATGAGCAGTGTTCTTATAAACCAGATTCTTTAAAACAGAAAGAAGAATTAATTAAATTAATTAAAATTATTACAGTAATCATTTCTTAAATCATTTARGAAGCAGGACAGTTCATGTAAGACTTACCAGATGAGAATTAACTTTGCAAATACAAAGAACAAGTCTTTATCCTAATATTAAAGTAGAAAGCTATAAATATAATTAGTATCTTGACCACACAGATGTGTCTAAATAAAAACCCTATTGTTTCTATTAAAATAAAATCAAGTATAGATTGAAACATTAAAGAAACATTAAAGAAACAGCAGCAACAACACGATGGATTGCTAAACCTTCCTTACTGCTCTGTTTCAAAGCAAAGTAGAAGTAAACACCAACCATCAGGTACAGAACACACTATGCACTTCACCACCACAGACCAGCTGAGGTTGGAAGGAACCTTTAATGATCATGTAGCCCACTCCTCTCTGTTCAAACAGGCTCATGCAGMGCAAGCTGCCCAGGACCATGTTCATGCAGCTTTTTAATATCTCCAAGAATAGAGCTTCTTGTTCTTCAGTTTGTGCCTCCTATCTCTCATCCTGTCCTTCGGCATCAAGGAGTCTGGCTCCCTCCCTTCAGATACTGATGCACATTGTCAGGATTCCCACCTGACTCTTCAGGATAAGCAGTCTCAGCCTTTTCTCATAGGAGAGATGTTCTAGGCCCTAACTTTGAATAGGAAAAAACAATAAGACCCTAAAATACATCATTAATGAAAACTATTTGATTATTTGCTATACTTCAGATTTTTAAAAGGAATATTTATTGGAAGCTTAAAATYGTAGAGTGTGGAAATAGATCAAAATTAGTCACCATCTCTTGTTATRTAGACAATACAAGTTAACCAAAAATCTAAACCTACTACCTAAGGCTCAAAATTAAGACTAARAAAGTTTCAGGGACCAAGACAGTAACCATGAAAGCTAACAAACAGCACAAGACAGTACACACTTCCAAGCAGAGCTAACTGGTTCAAAACTTGTCTATTTCAGAGCTTTGAATCCAGTTGGTTTTAGCTGTGTTTCAGCAGTTTGGAGCAGTTTTCTATGWTACTTAAACAAAATCTGATTTACATCCGTTTTCATTTGGAAGGTCTCATCAGAGCTTAGAATTGCGTAAAACAAAGTTGATGCGTTTTCCTRGTAAATTAATGGGCCTAAGCCAAGCAGCAAATCTCATACTTCACTCCCTCCAAGGACATTAGGCAAAATCCTCCTAGTACCACACATAATATTTAAAAAAAGAGTGGAAATGAAGGTAAAAATAAATCCTAAAGGCTAGAAATGTTCTCTGAACAACAGCTAGTAAAAGAAAGCAAGCAAAATGTGACTGATTCACAGAACATCTTTTGCACTTACATAAAACTCAGTTCAAAATGCTTTCAGAATTTAAAAAAACCCAAGTCAGTTAAGCTGGTCGAGACAACTGGAAGGTTAAGTAACCCATCTCAGGTCTGATTAACAAACACAGAAGGAAATTTAACCTCTTCCCACTCTCAAGCTATTAATAACTTTCAAGAATATGACTGGCTTCGTCCACTTACACAGTGTGAGGAGCAACTCTCAAAACACAACAGGCAGAAATGCTTATAGGGTTTGAATTGTGTTTAAGAATACRCTCCATGGATAAAAACATTATTTGTTTCTTGTGTTACATATATTTAATAAAGACAGGAGTCTTCCCCTACCTAATCTGTATTTCAAAGTAAATGGACATCTAGTCCAATTTCAGAAAGTAAATGCCAGATTTCTGCTGTAAGAACTTGGACACAAAAGTTTAATCACACACTATTTGAGATCAGTTTTGTAAGTTTAAAATAAAACAGAACTAAAAACCAGAAAAAAATAGTTTGTATTTGAACTAGGCATCTTCAAGAGACACACCATTCTAGCATGTATTTTTCCTAGCATCTCAGCTGTTTACATACACATTTTTTAAAATTAACAATACTATACATTTCTAGAATTTAACTTGCTCTACCAACATCAGTAACATGCTCAGACCCTGAGGGAATGACCTAAGGCAGAAATAAGCCGGTGACTGACTGCAGGCTAGAAAAGGCAGACATATTCCAGTTTGATTAGGGCAGGAAAATCTCTAGAGMTAGTATTGGGTGGCACCAGGCTTTCAACATGGAGTCACCTCTTGACCGAGGATGAAGACAAGTTGGCAGCTGCTTGCCATTCATACTTGCCAAAAAAACTGAAGGGGGGATAGCTTCAGATAAATCAGATAAATAGTTGCAAGTCCTAAGAGCACCCGAGTGTAATTCTGAATGTTTGCAAGCTGACAACTAACTTCAAATATTACAGCAATCCAACATTCAAAAAATTAAGTGAGAAATGGAAAAAAATGGAGAGTAACAATCCAACGCAAATATCACAGCAGGACCAGAAGCCAAGCACCACCCTGAGTTAATGAAAAGGTTAATTTCCCTACTAGTCTAACCCACATGAAGGGAGGCTGGTGATATTTCCTTTTCTGGACATCTTCCTTGTTACCATGAGCAAGTCTTACACGATAATGACAAAGACGTTCAAATCACYGTACTTAAGAATACAATCAATTTATATTGCTCTGTCAAAGATTAATTCGAGTTTTAACTTCTGTATTAACTCTTTCTAGTTAGCATATTGCTGACTGTGCATCAATAGCACAGGATTCCAYAACAGCAACACAGACCTACATTATAGGTAACAGTATGACATAAAAAGGACCTTCAAGTGGATCTTCTTGCATGTTATATCATGCAGGACACTAAACAAGCTCGCAAAGGGTAAAATATTTACATTCCACTCTACCATTCAAGGCTAAAGTTCTCCCCTCACCCCTCGATTTCTCACCCTCACCCCAAAAATCAAGTTTCACACTGATGTTGCAGAAATGGAAATAGTATTTAAGATTTTCATTCAGCAGATTAGTAGATGAAAACATATAGAGAGAGACTGCTCAGTAGACTGCATCACTTTCCTGGAAAGACCTGGGCTTGGGAAAAGAAAAAGAGGCAAGCAAGGAGAACAGCAAGGGGATTTAGCAAGAGGGGCAATTTTATTTCTTTTTAGAAATTAAGTTTTTCTTAGAGAGCAAGAGCCACTCATAAGGAAGAGCAGTCTGAGCAGCTCAGTGAAATGCAGCTGCCCAGTGTTTTCTCCCATTTCCAATGAGAAAATCCTTACACCTAAATTATGGTAGGAAAATTATGGTTGAAAAGGAGTCAAACATTTTCAAAAAAACCTGATCACGTAAAACTGATCCTCAACATATTACATGACTTTTCAAGTTACTTCTGTTAACAATCACTTAATAGTACAGTTTTTTCCATTCATTCTTGCATTTCTTTCTCATTTTTATATGCTGTACTTTACATACAGACAACATAACTGTCACTTTCATCTTATAGTATTACTTTTCCAGAAGTGAAAGAGAAAAAAAAGCGATGCTWTTCTACAACACCTTACAGCTGTTCAAATACAGGCCATTTTAGGTCCAGCATAATCCTCAGCAGCTGTGCAACTATGGATGCTAACGCTGATGGTCAGACTTAGCTCTACACTAAAYCCAGGCCTCCAAGAAAGTGTCTGCCCAGCTACGTATTTTAAAATTTAAATTTTTCATTTGAATTTTTTTTTTTAGATTTTTTATTAGTTTAGAATTTAGGATTTATTTTTTATTTTAAAGAAAATTCAGCAAGTTACAACAACTCAACAATGTCAGAAAACCCAAGCTCCAGCTGAGATTTTTTTTTTCCATCTCATTGCAAAGTATAGCAGTTAAGAAAAAAAAAGGTATATTTACTTACATCAATGGAAATGCAAAAAATGGAAGTGTCATAATCAACCTTGCTGTCCATTCATCAGGAAGACACCATAAATACACAATTAAACACGTAATAAGATAAAGTAATGAAGAGTAGAGGAGTAGCCTTCCAACCCATAGTTTCTGGAGTCTCTGATTTTTTTCTCTAAATTCTTCTAATGTCTGTATTTCCTGCAAATAAATGGGAATTCAAGCATATTATTTAAATGGGTGGTTTTAAGCTGTCCTCAAATGTTTGTCAGAATTAGTCTCAACAGTTTAATAACTGACAATGCTTGCACAACACAAAGCTTTTATAGCATAAACTACATCACAGTGTACGGGTTACATGTGCCATTCACAATACAGCACTGCTAGGCAAGTAAAATTACAAATTAGCACATTTCTTCTTTATATGATGATCTAGTAAAATYGATATGAGGGGAAAAGCAGTAGCTTCTGAATGCTAACCTTTCTATGTTTATGCAAGTCTGCTACCACCATACTTTGCATCCTAAAGCTTCCATCAGACATCTGTGGTATTTCAGATGCTTTTAATACTTCCCTACTAACAAGAAAAATTGTCAAAACCTTTCAGTYATCTCAAGTATGTTTTCATTTCAGTATTTCCTCACACTCAGAAAAGCTGAACATCTGAATTATGCTTTTGRTTTATTCAAAAGTGATCAAATAATGCTATTCTGTGCTACTTAGACTGCATTTCAAATGAAAACAGATATACTCATACTTTCATTAAAAAATACCAACAGTGTATTTCAAACAGTTATTTTCCCCAYATAATACAGGGAGTTGTCATAAATTCTGACTACAATCACAACTTATTATTCTCAGTTATTCTGCTCATGACCTTACTTATTATCACTGTAAGCTGAAATGTAACACTTAAAAATATATATGGATGCTTTATTAATGATGAATCAATCCCTGCTTTATGACATTTTCTGGGGAACATAAGAATTTAACCGTTAGATTGTCTAAACAAGCCAAGCTCACATTAATTTCCAYTACAGTCTTTTTAATGCATATTTAAACTATGGTGTGCTAAACAGTGGTTCCTGTTTTTTAAGGATTAATGGTAAGGGAAATAAAGGTAGCAGTACATCTGAAATTCATTCTTTAGCCCATCCGATCAGAATTACCACCAAAATATTTTCAATTTCACTACAGTACCTTACATTTGTAAGAAGAACTGCTAGCAAAAGGACATTTTTTTGGACAAACACAAATCACCACAGAGAGCAAATACATACCTTATCAATTTTTTCTAATACTTCTACAGTGGAAGGCTTTGCCTGCTTACATAGGAAAGAAAGGAGATGTTAACCTTAAGAAAATTCATCATCTTAAGGGTTATTTTAGGATAACAGCTTCCTAACAAAAAATACACATAACAGATAAACATATAATCTACACAAAAGTAACTAGTTTTCCTACATTACTGCTCTCTGCTTGTCATTATTACTGAATTACTTTCTTTTACAGTTATCTGAAGGTCTCCTACACCACAGAAGATTGAAGGCTTCAACACATACACACAACAAAATACATGTGGGTAGGAAGAGAGTCAAGGAGAGAACTGATGAGCAGGTGGAAAAGGYAGGAAGAAAAGAACAARCCAAGACATTCCACAAAGACACATGCTTTAAGCAAGTGATGAGCAATTGCTAATAAGTTCTACACTCCAGTAAAACTCCTCTTAGTAAAACCTGAAATCCATCTGTGGTTCTTCSCTGGTTTCTGAGATGTATGAAGCTGTTGCTTTCCCCACCCTTCAGAACACAAATTAAAAGAAAAAAATACAACCTATACTGCATAATAGATGGAGACTCCCAGCTTCYATCATGATGCAAGTCTGATATCTTGCTTAAACTCTTACTTATAAAGGAGCTTTGTATAGGAAGCTCTCAGAATGTTTTATAATAGGCAAAGGCAAACCTAGGCTGAGTACTCCCACCTGTGACCASTTAAGAGTGATCACAAACCTCACACCCCATGTGACCTAAGCTTTCCCATAAACTCAATACACCATTCAATAACAGAGATGGTAATAAAGATAATTAGGAAGGATGTATATTACATATAATATAAAACTATACCTACTAAAATATCTGAGGTTTAAAATAGATGATACYCTCAATGTATCATACTCTGAATATATCTATTTTCATCTAAAAAAAATACCAAGCTTTAAAGTTTACTATATCTATCCTTATGAAGCAACACAACTATTTAGATTTAGCCAAAAATTACAAAATCACAGTTTTAACTTTAACCAAAGTGAGATCTGTCATAAAAAAAAGGCACAACTACCCTCACTCACAGTTGGGTTCTTTTAGAGAACAGGAGATAGAAATCCTGGTCACTATGTTTCACACTTCTCAGCTACTGACTTTTAAATTTGTATGTTTATAGAAAAGCTTCATCACTAACATTCAACCACCAAAACCAAAAACAGAATTATAARAATCCTATCAAGCGATTAAGAAACTTCAATCTTCTAGACTAACTAAAGGTTATTAGATTATAACAAGGTTTACTTACCCTCCATCTCGAAATTAATCCACCCATCTTTATGTCTGGGTAAGTGTTGGTAGATTTAATCAATTTTCCACTACAATTCAGAGCTAGAAGTAAAACATTAAGTACTTAGTGTTATCCACAATATATTCAAAGATTAAACAATTTATTGCAACATTTAAAGGAACCCAAAACATTGCATAAAATCATGGCCTAGTTATCTAACTTTAATTATTTTAAAAATCTACCTTCCATTTTATAGCTTCTGTTTTATTAAATCAGTTCATCAGCCACCACGTGGCCAAAACTTATTTTTATTTTGGAAACACTCAACCAGAAGAGAGCACTGAGAAGTGGAGCCACAAAACAACTGTTAGAAGAACGGCCAAAACCCTGACAAAAACAATTTAAGAAAATTATCAAGACATTATTTTAGAAAACTATTTCCAATTAACACCTCAGCTGCTCATAACTCATCGTGCTTCTTCTCAGCCTACCTGTCACTCCAGACATTCACCACTAATATCCTACTCCTCATGATAAGGAGGAGTTCTTCRATAAGCTACTTCCCTTTAATGCTTTAACCTATAAGAGCTTATGGTGTAGCACTATTTTTCTTCATTGGCAAGATTAGTTTGGAGTACAAATAATCAGAGTTCAAAACCCAGCTATGRAGACTTTGCTCACTGACAGGGCCTCCCCACACACAGCAGAGCACGGCCACCAGCGTATCAAGTAGCACCAAAGCAATTCCAGAGAGGCAAAAGTAGCTCACGCTCTAGACAAATGTGGAACCAGGAACAGCAGTAATTTGATGATCTGAATCTTGGTTCCTGAAATAAAAGCATAATTCCTCCCCACTGGCAGCTGACTAGAATCAATTAACATTGAACCACGGGACAGCAGAACATAGCAGAATTTCTCTCTAGTCATTTAATTTACAAGAGTTTTATCTAGTGAATGGAAGAGTTACCAAGCCATAGCAACCTTAACAGGAAACTAATGCTCAATTAGAGTACTATTACAACAAACTAGAAACTAGTCTTTATTTTCTTAAGTCTTAACTCTGTAATTAAATAATAAAATTTGGCAGGGAAGGAGCACTGAGAGTAAAAAGAACTGATCTACCTAGAAAGAAATCTAAGACAGACATCATTGTTAGCATAGTTATTAAATTACCTTTGGTCAAAAAAAAAAGCAACCTCATTTAAATCCAAATTCCTTCCCAAGGTCATCCGGAATTGTCAAAACAAATTAACTTYGAATCAGTGTTTACCAGAACTAATATAGCCTGGCAAGCACCTCACTTTTCAATCAAGTCAGAGACTTTTGAATCCATAACTAAGATAGTAAAAAAAAAATTTTGAACTGTTACAGAAGTGAAGCTCAAATACAGCAGACGTCTCTCCACTGTAAAGTTACCAGTATTAGGAGGGTGAGCTACAGAAAATAAAAMGCAGTTACCTCTGGGTCTCTGGAATGACTTCTCAAAGTCACTCCTACAGCAACTGAGCTCAATAAAACAATAGCAATATTTTTATTTTTCAAATGCACAACTCTACTGTTTGCTAACCCTAGTAATTTTATACAACTTCCATGTAGCAATTACAGGTCAGATTCTACATGTCAAATATTGCTGTAGACTCTGAKCAAACACACTCTTCACAAATAATTTGAAAAGAAATAGTGTGTTTATCACAAAATGTCATGAACACTGCACCAGAGGCTCAAAATCGTCAGTTAAGAAGTCTGTAAGCCTAGCATGAAGTCCACACGTCTCTTTGGCTTCCTTAATGCTGACACCTGTTAGGAGCAAGGGCGGACCTCAGCTATGGGCCTGAACTCAAACACACGTGAACCGCGATGCTCCCGTGGCCTTTTCACATGCCTCTTTCTAGCACCACAGCTTGAGACCCTGTGCAGTAGAGGTGCTAGGAGACAGGTACACAAGAGCCACAGGTGACACTCACCTTTGTCAACAGCACATGCACTGCAGTACGTTATTTCAACATTGCTGGCAAACACCTCAAAGGGAAACAGGCTTGACAAGTGTCACCACACACAATTTTACARTAACTGTGATGCTGATGGGCTCACCTACGCATGCACTGATTGAAGTTTGCAATGCTGCTGAAATCCTCTCTCAAAATAAAAAGGGTTGAAACTAAACTCACATTCACAGGTTATGTGAATAAGGGTTCACCCTTATTTTTGCAGATAAATTTTTCAACTAACTCTGTGCAGTACCTCAGAAATCTTCCTTYTTCTCTTCCTCTCCATCTTTTCAATATGGCCACAATACATTTCCAACTGCTCGCAAGCCTAACCCCCAGTGYTTCCCCCCAGCTCACCTGAATATCATTCCAGAATCCACTCCTCACATCCTACTCCTGATGGCAACACTATAGCCTCTRCAAACCCTGGCCAAGTGTGCTGCCACAAAGCACCCGTCCACAGTGACTCAGACTATTTCCACACACACACACACTATCACAGACTTAGTACACAAAGGAGACACCTGCAACAACTCTTCCTGCAACCTTAAAAGGATAATCAAAAATATTCCAAAAACACAACGTAGAACCTGCATTATCTGACTAGTTTTTTAAAAAAAAAAAAAGCACTAAGTTTCCTCACAGGATCTTTTTACACCCAAAAATAAGCAAAATGCAAAGCAAAATTACAGTCAGAAAAAGAATTACAGAGCAGAAAGMTGCTGGATTATGCACTTACAAAACAGTCATCCACTAAGTTTTTCATCTAAACAGAACAGCTGGATKATCTCRTTACACTTTTCTCAAGTCATGCAATGGAGCAGATTGCTTTCTTCAGCTAAGAATATGAGCATTTTATGCCTCCTGTTGGAATTAYGGCAGATCCCAAACAAAAACCCCAGATGCCCCAGAAACAGCCCAAAGCACRGATGCAAAAGCAGGCGGCACATCTCCTATGTCAGTTTCCGGTCTCTTCAAATTACTTTCAAGCATGTTTGAAGATGAAGAGCTTTACAAAAGAGCTTCTTCATYATCACAGAGTCAAGGAAGCCAAGGCCTGTCTTGGCAAAACAATTCTCCTGTCCTGTAGTCAGTTTCCAGGTGAAATTCACCTCTCTATCTTCCCACAACTTATCAACCCCAGCAGCTCCAAAGGTGACTGCAAAGTTTCCTTCCCTACAAAAGCCCTGGACAAACAAGTGAGCAGAACAGAACCGGGACACAATCCTCCACCAGCCAGTCTCAACGCCTCTCAGGGAAACCAAGCACCTGATCTGGCTGATTTTTAAACTTCACTTTCATTGAACAACACATGAGAGCACCCAAAGGTCTTATGCTTTAAAACCCTCAACTAGAAAGATAAGCTCGGTTTTCCAAGGTGCCAAAAGCGATCCACAAACGAATGAGGGCACCCAGAGCTCCCGGGCGGGCTCAGCCGCATCCCCTCCGTCCCGGCCGTGCCGCAGCGAGGGGCTAACTCCATGCAGGGCCGCGCCGCGGGCTGAGGGGGAAGGTGCCACYCTTGGTCCGCGGGGAGCCCGAGGAGGCCCGGGCTCCGCCACCCCGCCGGGCCAGCCGCTCCGCGCCGGTGCCGCACGTACCTGCCAGGGGCCAGGCCGCGCATCCCGCGCCGCCGCCGCCACCGGAGGAGGGGCCGCGCCTGCGGCCGCGCTCCCATCAAGCCCCGCGCGGCGCGCGTGGCCAATCCGCGGCGCGCGGGGAGGGGAGAGGCCGCTGGGCGCGGGGGCGGGGCCGCAGCCCGGGGCGGGCGCGCGGGAGCGGCGGTAACGGCTGTAACGGCCGCGAGGGGCGGGGGCTCCGTGCGGAGGAGGCGCTGYCGCGGGTGGTCCCGTAACTGTACAGCTGAAACCGCTATCCAGRATGGGCCTTTAGTTAATTCACAGCAAAATAACGGTTATTGTTTTCAGTTAGCGTGGAGCCTTGGAGTAAACTAGATTATCAGAGGTGGAAACTCTGAGTTACTCCTACAGCTTCGTTTCCCCCATTGAGGTGTGGAGTTTTGCTCCCTTTCTGCATGGAAGAAGACCTGGTGACTAAGCCCTTCCTCCTTTTCTCCACAGATCCACATCTCTTGGCTAAAATGCTTGCAGCAATGACTATCCCTGTGCTAAGTGGTCTTTCTTTTTCCCCCTTGCAGGTTAGACACATCTGTAGCACCCCCCGGGGTCTGATACTTCTAGCAATATGTTGCTACAGGGAATCTGATCTAAACCTTGGCTGAAACACTAACATTTATTTATTTAAACCCATGATCTGGCATGGTATCCATTTGAAATAAACATAGGTAGTGGCAGTACCATACTGGAAGGCTTTGGGGGAATGCTAGAGCCGACAGCAGCTACTCCAAGGACTTTCTTTTCCCAAAGTTTTCATAAACTCTCACAAGTCACCAAGAGCTGAGCTTCAGTCAGCATTTTGACGGGTGATCATAGACCATGTGTGTGACCTCAGGCCGTACTGCAGAATATATTTGTGTGCATAACCTCTGCAATCAAGTTCCAATCACAGCTATACAATTATAAGTCTGATAGTTATAAAACGCAGTGTTAACTACCAATTTTGGTCTTTCCATGCAGGTGAGCTTCTCAAGCACAAAATTAGCTRCTACTTTCAGAAGCGTGCCTGGTAGTTGACAGTATGTCAGCTATGGGGTGCTGTATGATAGCATGTATGTAGGTGCATGTTTGTGCCTGATATCTGCCTTCCAGAGGACGTATCAACCAAGGAAGACGCGATGCACTTGTGACTAGCAAGGGTAATAAAACCGAGTAGCAACTCAAATCAGTCAGAATAAAAATTTCATTAATTTAGTTCAAAACTGCTACCTACAGAGTATTTGAAACCCTATATAAATTCCGTGTGAACTCCTTCCTTATCAGATGGACTGGTGCTTAAACTGAATCTGACAGCAGCGTAGTCTCCACAGTCTTTACCCTTGGGATCATATTTGATGCTTTTAGTCCTTCCATAAGCAAAACACAACAGTCATTAATAAATTTAATTTAAAAAATGTTAGTCGATTTCAGAACAACACCCAGCAATTCTTCTTTGCTTTCAAGAAGAGCTTTCCTGTGGCAACATTCATAAAACACCTATATGTTAGCAATATATGTAGTCTAATGGTCTGGTTTATTTTCTAAATAAATATGTGGTCCTATACATCCTTAGGAAAACGCTGTTTGGTTAAGAGAAGTTTAGCATTGCTAATTTGTGTTTACTTGAGGTTTTTAATTAGGCTGCCCAAATATGTTCMGCAGTCTCTTAAAACAGGCCCTCTTGGACTTCTCTGGCTACCGAGGCCATGTCGTTTAACTCACTGAGACACTGAGAAAACTTAGATGTTGACACAGAACCGTTGTCTACGCTGCAGTTGGAGAAGTGACTGCAGCAAATGAGCGTGCCCATCTGAAGCTTTAAAATCGTGAACCGCTCTGCCCTTAACACTAGCTCTGCGCGTGCTGCGATCTCAGCAGTTTTCCACAACGCTTAATCAATGCAGCAGCAGCGTGAGAGTTACCTGCCGCTGTGTGCAGCTTTGCTCGCAGACGGGAGCCCTGCCGTTGGCCAGCTCCACAGCAGCACAGTTTTCTTCCAGAGTTTGCTTCCCATAGGCAACCGGCACTGCAACGACAGGAGCAAGCCAGAATCGTTAGGGACACCGTCCATGCACTGCTCGTTGTGTCCCTGCTTTCCACCTGTAAAGCTGCTCCGCTAGCCCAGCGCAGCTGGATTCAGATCACTGCAGCTTCCTCCTCCTCCTCCTCCTCAGCTGCATGTACCGCAGCCAGCAGACGTTAGCATGAGCCAAAGCCCCATCAAGCCAACTATGGGTTGCGTCTCCCAAGGCGTAGACTGTGCTTCCTCTATGTCTTGTATTGAATGAATGCTTGCTGGTAGTCCATAAAGGACAAATATGCAGACATACACACCCTGTGAATATCTTATGTATTTCAGTTTTGTTGAAAAGAAAAAGTCTTGATAATGTTTTTGATTAAGTAATACAGGAACATTTTTTTTTTTAGAGATGCAGAAAATGCACAAGAAAGTAAAAATTTCGTTGTGTGGGTATAACTATAATGTGAGTTAACCAAATTTGCAGTTTACTCTTAACTGATGGAGGGGGCCATTCACCGATGGCCCCAGACTRTTTTCTGGTCTTGTTCCACTGCAAGAAATAGTCAGACTCAAAAATATGAATAGAAATGTGTGGTCAGTTGGCCACATATGAAGTCCATTAATGCATAAGCTCCTTGTGGGAGCAGATATTTCCAGGGGACCTATGAGCTCCGCCCACATTACAGCCATTGCAGATTTCCTACAGACCTCAGGTGAAATATGCAATTGTTATGTAGGGGTCATTAYTAGATGAGCTCACTCTATATTCAGAATTCTCCTTCAGCAATAAAATAGAGAGCTCCACCACATTTCATTGCTTTTTTTATTAGAAGCTTTCAAAATTCTTAGTTGGCCTCATTTTGAGTATTGCAGAGATTGCATCTCTCCATAGGTTCTTTTAAATGCCTGCCTTTGACGAAGTTCCTGTAGCTACTATATTGAAGATACCATACTGTTTTCAGAAGGGAAATTTCATTCAGTAGAATGCAATATAAGACCGCCAATCTCCTAGTATATGTGACATAACAACRTGATGCATGCCATTATTTAACTTAATTGTGTAGAATAATTTGCCAAATCACAATAAAAAAAGCATATTTATAAAGTAATAGACAAAGCTATGYGGTGAAATATTTGGTAATATGACTTTACACCACTAACAAAATATTCATTTTTCTTCCAAGATGACATCATCTCTTTCCTATTWAAAAAAAAAAAAAAAAMCCTTTCAATACCCTTTCAATTAGGATTTGGAACAGGAAGAGAAGCAGATAATTTTTTTTCCAGATTACAAGGGTCTGCAAGAGATGTTTTAGAGGGAACTGGTGAGTTAAAAAAAAAAGAAAATCAATTGGAATTTTTAAGAAAAGCTTAAGAATGGAAAGATCAAATAAGTGGTGTTTAATTTGTAATGTTTTCATGTTTCGAGATTAAAAAATCTATAATGCTGAAGTGAAGTAACCTCCAGGCCATAGTTTGTCATGAAGCACTTTGGAAACGTGCTCTGCAACAGCAGCAGAGGAAAGCAGGGCAGGAACGTATTGAGAGATTTGATCTAGTTTTTGATATGTAACAATATGTGCCTGTTTTGGCACTCCGCTCTAACTGTAAGCTTTGCAGTGTCAGATGTCAGCATTCTCACATTACCTCTTGTTCCCTGAGCTTTTTTCTTTAGTGTTTCATCCTGTAGGACATCTCTCAGTGYTTCAGTACTTCCATGAAGTCCTTTGCATCTGACTTGGYCACAACTTCCCAATAAATTATACCTGAAAAAGGAAACGCACAACCCATCAGGTCAAGAGGTAGCRTTTAAAACAAWTGGTTCACTCTGAAAATTTGCGATGATCACATACATTATTGTTTTCGTGATTAAGGCCTTTTAGAAGTCATAATAATKATTTTGGCAATTATCATTATTTTGTAGCAAATATGTAAATGTTTAAAAGCTTTAAATCAAAAGARCTCTGAATGTMTTAAAATTCTTCAAACTCTACAATAGGAACATTTACTAACTGAAAAACCATCCTGTTTAAAGCAGGAGTGGAAGCTTCAGCTTCTTTTGAGTACTATTGGTTTCTGACAATGTTTAGAAATAGGGTAGGAATTTTGATTTTGTGTGTGTGTGTGTGTAGCACAAAAATATATTTTTCTTATATTTCTTATAAAATATGATCTTAAAATCTATATTATAGAGATATAGATATCAATATTCTGTTATTAAGATCTCAGGAGCAAATATAAGAAACCTAGAATGACACTGTAAGCTGAGAAGTAGAAAGATGTTTTCTGCTTATATTTGAGAGAAGTTATACTTCATATATGAAGTTTTAGGAGCAATTAYTATGCACATATAAATACATACTCTTCCTTTACTTGCATTACTTCAAGCATCTGACTCTTTAATGATTATAATGACTTTAATGATTATAATTATATGTTTATAGTGAGAAAAATGTCTGTATAAACAATAACTCAATATTCTGTTGAAGAAAGCCYACTAAATCAATATTCCCTGGTCTCTAAATGAAAGCATGATTATTTTCACTGAAATTATTTGAGCTGCACTAATACCTAAGTCAGCTATATATTTTTTGCTTCCTGGAGCAGTTTCCTCTTTAAACAAATAAGGATTCTGATTCGACAGGATGCCTCCTCTTTAATAAACACCTAAGTACATCCTTACATTTTATTAACATCTATTTCCTTGAAGCTAAATAAAATAAAGAGTTCTTTCCAATAGTCCCTTTGATACGGCTGTGCCTACTGGGCAAAGCAGGAACCAACCTGTCAAAATGAGGGCCAAATTATGAAGCAATTTGAAAGAAACACTGGTTGACCTTCAGAGGACTCTTATTYGAAGAAGAATGATGGAATTTGAAACCAACAAATATGATTCTAGGGGCAAATGMGAATGTGCTGTTCTCAATGCAGTGAACCCCCCTTCCAGGGAGTTGCATGCATATACAAAGCACAGACRTGCGTGGAAATGGGCTACCATTTTTATTCAACCTGATTGCATTTTAGTGCTTTCTATTAGTCAAGCTGCAGGAGACAGGCAATGAGAAGGAAAGTTCTAATTAGTACATATATTTTGCTTTGGATAACTGTTCAAAAACAGCAGATAGGACATTACCTGCAGTAAATGCGTTTCATACATATTTCTGATTGTTACAAGAGGTTACTTTAATGAAGTATTAAATTTACATATAAAATTGTTTTCAGCAAAATACCAAGAACTGGATCTGCTAATAAGCTTTATTCTGGTTGGAAACCACACAGAACCACATAGTCCCCAAATGCCAGAAATAGGACAATAAATATTCCTGGCACACTTTCAAAGGTGCATAATGCCAGACATAGACATGTAAAAGTAATGGCAAGTTCTACAAAGATTATAAAAGAAATAAAATCACAGTTCGTAATTCATATAATCATGTTAAATAGCAGGCTTATAAACTGATTCATGTAATAAAATCCACATGTAAAAGTATCTGTGATTTCATTCAGTTAAAGATGACAAATATTAGCAAGCAAGCTGAAGGACAACGAACAGTTGCTTTGTGTTTGTGTTTAGTGGWACAGTTTCTGTTAGTCTTTTCATGCATAATTTTGAAATAAGCTTTTCAAAGACAGTGAGTTTCCAAATAATTCRGAACTTCAGAACATATTTCAGTTATGAGTATCTTTTACACAACTGCTATTACTTCAGGACTTAAATAATTTAAGGTTTGAATTTACAGTCCCTTTACTTACGAAACTCCCAGGGAAGTCTACATACTTTTCTCATAGTGTGTCATAGCTAGTAAACATCTGGAATGAAACCCAAGTGGAGGGATRTGGGATGCTAAAAGTATGGTAAAAACTTTCCCTTTCTTATAATAAAGCTATATGATTAAACACATGCAGAAGAGACAGTAAATAGAATTTCTATTGTAAATACTCCAGTGACTTAAAATAGCAAGATTTAAGGTCTTCCCAAGCCTGCTTTGGATACACAGGGGTRCTTGGAAGACAATAATTGTCAATTCAAGACAATAAACATGTCTTGAATTTAAAAGCACATTTGGGAATTGTCACATTAGAGGAGTATCTGGTGATGTTGCAGTCGTGGATGTTTCAGTGCAGGTTATCAGAAATAATGATATATGKTAAAGGGAGTGAATTCAGCTTCTGTTGCACAGTTTTCATGTTCTGTTCATAAACTGACCCATCATCAACCAACAGACTGTGTGGTGAAAAGTATACAGCCATAATTAGTGCACAGATGGGATACAGGGGAAGAAAATGTCTTAAATACACTTTCAAATAAGGCTTCAATTCTTCAAGCAAATAAACCAGAATAAAATAAAATAGAAAAGAATATCTGGCTTTTTTTTTTTTTTTGACACTAATAGCATATCAAATTGAGTCCTATTGAGAATAAAGGTTACCAAAAATAATATATATACTGAAGTCTAGTTTTTCCTCGGGGCAAAATATATATTTGTTAGGTCTGACTTATTTTRTTAAAGTCATATACATTTATCAACACTAAATCAGTTCATTCACAACAGAAAAACATTAAAAGACTGTACTGTACTATGTTTTATGCTCATCAGTGACTTCAGTTCTTTATGAAGATAATTTGTTTTACAGATTCATTTAATTTTTTTCACTTTTAGATAGATGCTAATCCTGAACATCTTAATCTGATGTATAAAGAAAACTTACTCCTGCTTACCTTGCTAGTCCTCTAACCTAGCAAACGGTTCTTCAAAACATCCCAACATCTATTCATTCTCACCAGAGATCTAACACCATACTGCACCAACAAAAATCAGTGGRAAACAGAATTATTTGGCAGAATATTTGAAGTGATATCGCGTTACTATTGGCTCATCTGTCTTTGGTTTCTTTCCCTGTCCTTAAGCAGTAAGGAACTTGGGAGCTGTCTCTGTTTTAGGTTTCAATGACACCTGACTATTAAAGTGATTAACAGTTTTGGGATCTCTGGAGACTTCCACCATGCAACTAGGCAAAGTAATGCACTAAACCAAACCTATCTGATAAATATATTGATAAACCACAACCTTTTCTGTTTGGCTTGTTTGCTTACTCCTTGATTTTCCAAGCTTTGGAGCTCTCACCGGCCATGATTTTCAGAAAGATTCGATGTGTTCAGGTGAGATAGAGCAAGAGTCTTGATTTCCAGGAATTGCAGAGCATCTGACCTCTGAAAAAGAAACTTCTCTACACTATCTTATGTTTGATATTCTAGATTAGAGGAATCTATTCATACTAATCAAGCTTTAAAAAAAACTTTACCTATTCATCTTCTTGGTTTTTTTTTCTCATACACTTCAGAAATATTGCTCCCAATGTATGCAAATTTTCCCTTTTTTGTTGCATTATAACTCAAAATTAACAGTAAAAATAAATCATTACATTACTGCTGAGAAAAGTACAGGCACCACACATTTCTAACAATCTATAAATGCATTCCTACAAACTTGTTTATTGGATAAGTCTGGCCATAAATTGGCCAGGACACAGAAGTTTATAAGAAAAGAGCAGAACATTGAACAAAAACATTATAAGTCCACAGTATTAGATTTAAAATAAAGTAACCACAAACTCCTAAATGTATATCCCAAAACTCACAATCTTTATAATGAAAGGAAAAGACCACATCATATAACTGTCATAGCCAGGCAATTCGGCATTTAACTTGTTTATTTTTCAGTTAAACAAAATCCAAATATCTCTAGGGAAGACAATGCTAATAACAAACATAACCACATAAGCTTTGTATATGAAATTCAATTTTAGCTTTAGTAGGGCCTGTCAAATTGGAAATTGCGGTAAAAAGCCAATAAACCTTAATCAAATTCTATCACACAGAAAGATTGGGCATTTTGTTTTTACCCAGTTTGCTCCAGAATTTCTGGTCTRATCTTGGATCCTAAAATACTTGCATATTCCTTTGATACTTGGCTTTACAACTTATCTACCATATTTTTAATTAGGAAAGTCCATATTAAGAGAAGAAATCCTACTTGATGGGCACAGTAAAGAAAACCAAGAATGTTTGCCTTTTCCTTTGTGGTCAAGTTACAAATTTTTGTGACCGTTACCCTTCTCCCCACTGAYAGAACTGCAGTTGATCTCCGTAATAGCAGGAATGTCTTGCACATGGTATAACAAGCTGAAGTCTGCTGCTTTTAAACTTCTCCCAAAGACRCTTCGTTAGCACTGATTTCAAGAGTATGTGCATCAATACCTGCTTATTAAATTAATTATAAATTAGTTCTTTGCTTTTTCACATTGTGTTCAGTTATTTGTATTATACTAAATTCGTTTTTCACTCTAATACATCCTTTCATTAGCTTAGAGTTTACACCTTTCCTATTCTTCCAGTATTGCACAGAATTAGAYCTTAATCCTACATGAGACTCTGAGTGGTCTATTTTAGCTGTATGCTTTTTTGAAACCTTATCAGGATCCTACCCAGGTGCAGAGCGCTACCCACTACACAGGACCAAGACCTTAGCCTGTAAAACTCCTTCAGTGGGTCCTACATTCCGCAGCTATGGCAGTACTTACTGCAGCACATCCCGAGTGCCATCAAAGCACCATCGTTAGTGAGTTGTGCAATTAAAAGGTCGAGGGTAGAATCTACCTTTCAGATCAGCTTCCTCGGTGCCGCACCGAGGCYGTATTTCTGATGTTTAGCATGGGTTTGGAGAGCTAAAGGGCTGCACACACTGTGCACCTTCAGGGCAGGGCTCAGGGTAAGCTCTTAGCTGGTTTTCCAGRGGCCAAGAGCCAGTCCTGCCGCAGCCATTCAAGCAGGCGAAGCAGCTGGGCTAGACGTGGGACTGCTCCGGGGCTGCTCAAATCCACAGCGTTTGCAGCACCTCCTCTCCTGGCAATCATTTCTCGAGGAGAAATGAGAAAGAACAAACTGTGCATTTCTCTCTCTGTTCCAGCTAATACCACCGTGACATCCGTCTCCTTGATTACTTGGCAGTTAATCCATTCCTTTTTTCCTTTTGTCCTTCACATTTATTTTTTTTTTGCAGGCGAGCACGGTTGCAAGAGAACGTAGGTTTTTATTTATCACCGCTTCTCTCACCTCCCAGCAGYGCACAGGTCCAGCAGATCTGTTCTTGCTTGCTAAAGTTTATAACACCTGAGCCTTCAGAAGCAGCAGCTCCTGTTGGGTGCCACTTTTAAGGTTGGGAAAAATAAAGCTTTGAGAGGAGCACTTGCAGTGTATGTATTAAGTTATTTTCATTTGTAAAGAGTCTATGCCTTGACTACTTGCAGCTACACCAACCAGCAGCTCCTTCAGCTTCTTTTCCAGCTTCCACAAAGTCATTTGCGCGACCATGAAAGCAGATAGCCCAAAGGGAGATCACTTCCACCCATGACAGCAAAACCACATCACTTCTACTGAGCCCCAGCATTGATTATCCCCAAGGGTCTGAGGGGGATTTTCCCCTTCCTGACCAAGCAGTAGAGGAGACATTCAGCCACCACACACAGGCATAATCCAGCAGGCCTCCCTTGCAGAAGACGTGTTCTGAGGAGCCCATGACTGGCTGCTTGGTGGGTTTGTTTTGTTCTGGTTTTTAATATCTGCCTTTGAAACAAGATTTCTATGATGCCCCCAGCTGCACACAATTAGGAGCAGCAGCTCAGCATGGTAGAGTGAGGGACTTTTAGTGGGTGGCTGTAGGTTGAAAGCATCAAGCACCCTTTTAAATAGAAGCAAGCAGCAGAAGAAAAGTAAGTGCTAAAAGATAACTCCGAATTCAGAGTGTCCTTAGAATGGACAGATCTGCTATCCTGGAAGTTTCAAAATGCCAGGCCTTCTGAAGACCTCTGTGTTTCAGCATCACTGATAAGRAGAGTAGGAAAATTCAAGTTACTCAAAAAAAAAAAAGTGCTGCATAAGTATTTCTTAACTGCTTGGAAGGTTAAAAAGCACTCTGGCAAAAGGGTCTAGCTTAAGGTGTGTGAGGTAGAAACAAATATTTCTCCATAAAATTGCTACACTAGCATAAAGAGAAATACTTAGTAGGCCTAAGGTGGGAATTGAGGGAGTACTATTTTTATTTTTTTCTTAACAGGAAATACTGTTTAGGCATTTTATATAGGGGTTCTGCATTTGTGAAGGGATAATTTGCTCTAAAATATGTGGGCAACCAGCCTAAATTCTCTAATTGAGTAGTTTGCTTATAACCCCAGGCCATTAGGTGAACGTAAACTATTACAGGCTTAGTAAGAAAATAGTCCCATTAGGATTTTTGTATTTGTATGTGGTTGTGGGTTAGTGTGACTGTTTCCAAAATCATGGATTAATGAAAAGGCCGTTCTTTTTTTTCTGAGTTTGCAAATCCTTGCTTTGAAATTCCCAAACTCAAATTAAGATGAAGAATTATTTTCTGTTTCTGCCAGAAAATAGAAGATCAAGGCTTAAATGTGAGGTCTAGTGTGAGCTRTCTAGGATAAATCACAGGCATGACTACCATCTCTATAAAATAAAGATTATTATATATCGCTTGAGGTTTGGTTCCATATTTCATAAGCTCTCCTTAATTTTGAATGCCGGGTATTAGTGCAATAAAAAAATGCCCTCTCTCCTGTGAGAAAACTATGGTCTTTCTGGAAGGAGAAGTATTTAGCCATCATACTTTTTGCACGTTACACAGGCCACTTATACATTCACATTTCTTTAAAGAAGGAGACAACTTATGTGCAGCTTTTTTTTATACTGCTCATATTAAATCTTGTGCTTCTCCCTACACAATACATCTCACAGCTGAATTGCCTATTTCTTTTCCTATTCCTGGGCAAATTTTACTCAAGCCCATTTTATTTTTAATAGTCACTGTGTATATGTAATATGGTAATATATCGAGGAGAGGAAATATACTTCTAGTTAAAAGTAATGACAACAAATAACCTGTGTATAAATACACTAGAAGTCAGCTTGAAAATATCTGATACCTTTCAGTATTCYGTGTCTCTCTCCCAAAAAAGAGAGAAACAAGAGTAGGAGAAACTCCACAATTAATGAAAAGAGAAAGATCCTGCAATACAGCAGAAAAGATACAAAAGAAAGTATAGGAAAAGCGTGCAGGGGCAGGCAGTCGCCTAGCTGACATAAGAGGTATACATGTGGTTCAGCATATCTCAGGCTCTGGAAATACTCCTCTAGCAAAAGAAATGTCTGTTCTGAAGACTGCTGCAGTTTTCATGTAAATTGACAGGTTTGTGAGTATAATATAGATTGAAAGCATCAGGGAAGAGCAGCAGAGATCAAAACATTTTGCATCCAAAAATATTTTGCAAACTGAAGCAAAACATTCAAAAGAGAAAGCTACATGCTGAAAAGAGTGCTTTGGCGATACATAAATAATCCGATTGTTCARAGGATTAAAGGGAATAACCCAAGAGCAGCTTTCTACAGAATTAAAAGAGGACATTGGGGGGATTTATTAAAAATAGGTTGGTCATGTGGCTTGTTCTGCTTTTCTTGCAATGCCGAAAGATCATAGGCTGTTATTTAACTATTGTATCAATAATATAAAGGATTTTGTTTTGTTAGAGATTTATAAACAGGAGATAGGTATTTTGAGGATTTAACAAAGATAAAAGCATGGTGAACCTAATAAAAAAGCACAAGTTCATGTGAACACAGGATAGGAAAGCCTTTAAAAGACAGCCATCAGGGAGCACTGGATACAATGACAGGCTGCTCTGGCTATATCTAGATGATAGGTGGGAAAGAAAAGCAGTAAAACACAAAATCGAACATGATTATCTGAATAGGTTATCATGAAAATCAGTCAAGAGAGAGACTGAACGTTTCAGTTACCTAGAAATATTAGTCATATTAACATCACAAACTAATCTGCTTCAAGTTTTCCACCTTGCAGCCAAACCCTCCAGTGTGCTTCCCACATCATCCTCCTTCAGTCCAGCCTGCCAGGGTAGCACCCAAGACATACAGATTTCAGTCCTATAGCGTGGATCCACATTTACAGACAGTGGCAGTTGCAAGGAAAGGTGTAAGCACATTCAGACCCTCTCTACAGGGCTAGGGATGCAGTGCAGTGAGTACATCTGCCCTGGGGAGATGAATCATATTCACCATGTGAGGGAAACTTTAGTTAGAAAATGTCACTACTAAGGCTTTACATATTTCTACTCAGCGTGTGTGAATTAAAATGTTTACTTATTGGACAAACTGGATAAAGGTGCTAATTTTAAGTTGTTCACTTTTGTGTTTAAAGCACAAGAGAGCATTAAGTTTTGCTTTGGGMATGTATTTTTCATCAACGGAATTTTTCAACACTAAAGACAAATAGACGTTTCAGTTTGAGTTACTTAGGTGTGAATATCAGAGACAAGGGTCAATAAGGCCTTGTAGGAGGTGTTAGAAACCTTAGCTTTAAGCAGAATTATTCATACTACTCAAAATGAAGACCAGCTCATATGCAAACAGTTTGATGGTTGTAACTGCACAAACTCAAAGGCTTCCATGGAATTATTAATTCATTTTCTTTTTTTTTTCTTAATGTTGTCTTTCCTGTCAAATCTCCAACAAGTTTAGCCATTTTAGGCTCTAGTTTATGCCACAAAAATAATAAGGTTGGTCTCTCCAAAGGAGATCAGAAATCAACTCTGATTGCCACAGAATGTAAACTGRACACACTCTTTGAATGTAACAAAAAAGAAAAATACTAAAGCCATCAAATGCTCCTGGTTTTCTGGTRTACAAAAAGGTGAGAGTGAAAATGGCTTTTTTGTGAGAAAGATGATGCTGGAATAAGGTTGGGATCCTGTTAAGAGGACTCAAATTCTTCCCATTCTGTCATCCAACTTAGAAAAGAACAAGTGCCACAATGATACAGAAATGCTTTGTTTTTCATGCGTGCACCCTAAATTTGTCTTRCCATACGGAGTCAGACTTGCTCCGACAACTGGAGCAAGACACTGACACCTTGAAAATATGTGGAAATGGAGGAATTTTGCAAATGTTCCAATACTTACGCAAATGCTCTCTGGCAGGATTCACATCCCCTCTACTGTTTGCTTTTTTGAATGTCCTGCTAGGAATGTTCGCAAAACAAGGAATCTGAAGAACACATTGCAAAATGTTTGCAGTCAGCATCAGTCGGAAAATTGAGCTTCTTAAGGAAACACCTGGACATTTTCTAAGAAAACTAAAAAACAACAACCAAACTGAATTAAATAATTACAATCTCTCAGTCTTCAAAAATAAACATTATAAAGCAAAATCTAACAACAACAGAGGCCTGGAGACTGTATTTGGTTAAGAAAATAAATGGTTATTTATTACATTTAAAAGCTCTMTGAAGAAAATTCAGATATTGAATTCTTCTGAAAAGAACATATCAAAAAATTTTAACTCTGCAAAGACAAAGGTAGTTGCCTCAGTCAAAATAATTATGACTGGATGGATAGAATTTCTCAGCAAAAAGATTTTTGAGGATGAGCTAATATCAAAATGTTTACCAGCTGCTGAAAATTGAGCTACAAAAAACATGTGGCAAAAAAAATATGGACAGACTGCAGCAAAAAAAAAAAGATTCATGAATCAATTTTTTTTAATGAATCCTCTATTCTTGTTTCTACAGAATTCCAAGTTATCTTTCTTCTTCTCAACTTTTCCATAACCTCATTGTGCAGTGGTTTGAAATGAGCTTCAGCTCTCGTGTCATGTCCTGGAGAYGCATCTAGACTGAATGTGCTGGCTGCCCCGGAGAAGTCACAACCAGSCATGGGTTGGTAGCTCAGCCCCGCTGTGCAAGGAGCGCGCTTCGTGGTACCTGCTGCATTTTAGCAAGATTGAGTTGTTCTTTAAGATGTCTCATCTGGTGTTATCCCCCTACACGGATGTCACGTCTTAATCTTCTCTTAGACCTTTTGATGTTAAAGCTTAATATTATTGTAGCGTTAAACTTTTCTTTGAGATGATCCTTAGAGTATGAAGAATTCCCAAGAGACTCGATTTTAAAAGTACAGACTGGATGCAAACTTTACCTATTATGTAGACCTTTCAACRGATACAGGAATTGTATCTAGCTTAAACCCAGGAACGAAAGATCCAGGATCAAAGCCAAACTTTGTAGACATGTTTAATTATGTATTACTGGTAAAGCAATAAAAGCTTACAATATGGGCTCTATTCACAAAAAGGACGCTGTTTTGTCATGTTCTTCTTGTAAATTCCTTATGCATGACTCAAAGTGTCATTTTACATAAGATTCATAAAGACAAATGTCAGTTCTACATGGGTGTACCAATGTGTTACAGAGTTTAATCAAAAGCAAATGTGTATGTTGAAATTGTACGTGTCATTAAGAGTATTTTTGCCCATAAATTGGAGCTCCTATTATGGTCAACAGACTGAACTCCTATGCCATAAAGTTGAACTAGACCCTCTGCATTTCCTGAAAAAGTATACCAAATGATTTCTAAATGTGGTTATTAAACAAAATATTCTCCAAGGGAGCTATTATCTAAGGGAAGTACTTTGGGAAGATTCTCCATACTTTACATTCCTACTCCTGTTTAAAGTATTGTCAGAGAAATCTTGAGTAAGAAAAGAGCTAGACAATGTCCTAAGACTGTTCAGTTTTAATCTTTATGAGAAAAAGAAAGCTAAAGTAGATGGCCAGAAAACTCTGCTGAAAGAATTAGGATGTGTGTTACTGTGTTTTTAAAAAAAAAGTCAGGGCCAGCACAGCGGGCCCAGGTAGAGGTTGGAGCGCTGTGAGGCTGAACACTAGCAACACACTGATATTGGGTTTTGCAGCTATCACAGCGAGGCATCAATACATCACATCTGAGCTAAGAATAGAAATCTTGGTTTTTAAATACTGACTTACAAGTATAGTATACCCAAATAAAATGGAATATTAAAAATTTGAATTACAGTGACACTAATGTCTAAAGGTGAATGCTCAGGGAAAAAAAGAAGTGCTGACATAATTTTAAATGTGGCATATTTACTCTCCCGTGCCATGCAGCAACACACACAGAGCCATACATTTCCTAATTTCAGCTAATAAACTCCTATAGACCTGAATTTACTGCTAAAGGGATAACAGTGGATAAATAAAAATCAAATGAAGATTACAAGGAAGAAGTCAGCATCTGAAAGTCAAAATGACCCAAGGATTATCTAGGCTTTTCATGGATGAATTAGAAACTATAAGAAATGTCATACAGATATCCAGAAGCAAACTGATAACATACATTCATAAAGTAAAGGGAAGAACACATTATTGCTGACTTGTGAAATACTTTTAGATATGCATTCCACGTGCATCACCAACAACTGTTGACATGGCAGATAAAAAAAAAAAAAGAGAGAGTTCATCTGCTGTGACAAAGATACCCGGGGAAAAAATAAACCGCTTTAAAAAAGTTATTAGCACTGATTAACTATATTTGATTCTGGGGAAAAAAAGGTATTCAGAAGTCAATTCTGAGTTCTGATATACATCTCAGTTGATTCCACTATGAATTCTTCACAGCAAAACATCATGAAAATCAGATTATTGGTTTTCAACTGTTATTTCTGCTTATGYCTTTTGATTGCTCAGGGGAACCAAAGGCCAAAACTCTTCCCCATTCACTCTCCAACACACAAACACACAGCCATGTGCTGCTGGGTAAAATTACTCGTCTCCCAGGAAAGTGCCAGGCTCCTACTTCCTTTTCAYACCATCTCCCCTTTCTCCCTCCATCACTTGTGTTCCATAGACTTGTGTGGAGGGTGGTTAAAAAGAACTGTAAGGAGGAGGAAGTGTTTTACCTGAGCACAGTGRTCTCCATCCATCCAGAAGATGGACATGTGCTTGCAAGCCTTCTGGCTCCATCCATGGAGAYAGAGACAGGATCCTGGCCTTACTGCCTATGAGGGGAAGCATCAATCCCCCCATTTACTCAGTGCTATTTCTTGGAAATTCAGCTCAATCGATGTGTATTATCCACCRGAAAACCAAATAGCCCAACCATGCAGAGAGAGTATGTAAGATTGTATAATGTTGCCATAAGTTGCAATTAAACAGTCAGAAACTTTGCTTGKAAATACAACTTTAAAGAAAAGGCTAGTGAATGCTTTCTTCATCAAATGCCTTCAAACACAAAAATCTTTTTTGCCAATCGTTCTAGAAAAGTTTCAGAAGGCTCATTCCAATGTCAGCATGTTTTTCTTTTACATGGATGCAATTTTTTGGGAAACACTAATGCTTGCCTTTTTTCTTTCCCTCTTTTCCCCTCCTCCTTCCGCACTGCCCAAGTTCAAGAACATGCAAAGTAGCAGGATTCTCTTTAGGGTGAAATTTCCTCTTTTAGCAAGGACTTGCATAGGACTGTGCCTTATACCTGTTAAAGGCTTTGTTTTGAGGCTTTGAGTTGCACTTCTCCCTTGAGCTGGAGTTCTGCAAAGCAGTGCATTTAACCRAGATTCCTATTGACCTTACTAGGCTTTAGCTCAGGTCCTTAGCAAGAGGTGTGTCAGCTGTATCATGACTGACTTCTGCTGATACAGCAGTGTGTGCTCCCTGGAGCATGCCCTAGGCCTCATTCGCCTGCAACAGAGCGAGCTCACAAYGGAGGAGAAAAGACCTCACRCACAAGTGTAGATTAAAYTACCAAATACTAATGCCCAATCAGYGCGAGAGAAAACGAATTAGTTACKATTAATGTTCAATCATAGTTTACCTTGCTGTGTTCTCACTTTCAGTGCACTTCAGGACAACAGCTCACCTGCAAGAATAAGTGAAATCATCTACCATACACTGTTGAAGGTTCCCAGYAATATACACACCTTACTCATTTCCTTTTGCTACTACACCTATTTGCCAGTAGACAGATTCAGGATATTTAACAGGAAAAAGTACAGTCCACTTTCATCATGGACACCTTCTGGTTTTGTCACAAAATCTCTGTCTTTGCTTAGTCACACTGAMTAAGCATTTTTCTGACTGCATCATCTATAGAAATAGATGATGCAACTTACCTATTTTACAGCTTTATTTAATATTACTGACTTTCCTGCATTGGTTTTATGTCCTGGCTGAAGTTCTGCAAAAGAGGAAGCTCTCATATCTAAAGTGTGCATTTCTTTCAGTTATTTAATTCACTAGAATCACAACCTATTTAGATAACCTCAGAAGTTTGCAGCTGTAATTAAAATACAACAAGTACTGCACTTCCTGACTTCAATTGAGAGAAGAGAAATGAGGAAGGAATAGAGATTATTATATTTTGCATAAATACACATATAAAATATCATTAAAGGAAAAWATGCTCCTAACACACATTGTATATGGGTACATTTATTCATAGATGTGAGAAAAGGCTACTGACTTTTGAAAACAAAAAACATAGCTTTCACACCCAAGTTCACAGTAGAGTTCCCAATTATACCYGATATCTCTGCCTCTTTTGCTATGAACGCTGTGTTGTTGGGATGTACCTGCGTCATCACAGAGCACCTGCACTCCTAGTCAGGTTACTCCAAGGTGCTGGAATGACATGTAAAAGACTCAACACATCAAGTGCTGAGGCCCGGGCATTGCTCTCTCCAATGCTTTCTAAAAAGCTCCAGTTAAACAGTCATGTTACATACTCCTGCCTCGGGACTGAGCATTCAGCTTCCTCTGTGCCAGTCAGAAACCCACAGAATATGACGTTTGCCAGAGCAACCAAGCTATGCAGCAGCAGCAAGAAACACACTGCAGCCTTATAATACAATTATAATGGCTTCCCTGCGTATCTCTTTTGGGTATCATAAAATTCCCTCATTTACTGTAGAAGTAATTCCGTGAATTCTCTGCTGGGGGGCCAAGCATCACCCGATAGTAAATGGGAGAATTTTATAATACACAAAAGACACAGKCAGGGGAGCAGTTATAAGCAAGGAGAGAACCTAGCAAGGAGAGAACCTGGTGGAAGGAACCATAAACTAGCTTCCAAMCTGCTTTCATATTGATTTAACAGTCAGAAGAATAACAGTCATTATTTAAGCAAAGCTTGATATAAGGTTTATATTAAGCCCCAGATTAAATAATGAATCTTTTCCTTTTGACTGTTAAGCCAATAGGCAAGATAGCTGAAAACCATTTCCATGCTCCCACATTGGCCTCCCACCTGCCAGCGTCACAGATGACTTTGCTTTTCAGCAAGATGGCAACTATTAGCACTCAGCTGAAAAGTGTCAGCCCTAATGAAAAGTGTGAGACAGACTCCCACAACWCTTGGCAAGAGCATGCACACTGACAAAATGTTTATTTTGCCTCGAATTATTCAAATATTGATTTAGCTGTGTTGATTTTGAGACCATWTCTGATTTATTTTGAACCATGAGTTGGATGACTCGACTGGCAGAGTATCAGGGTTTCTTTTTAAGGACATGAAGACTCACGCAGTGAGCATGCTGTACTGAGGATATCATAAYATACCCCCTTAGTTTCCTCAAGAAGATATTTCACCTCAATAAACAGAGAAAGCGTTTTCAATAAGGGAGGGCAGCTTTGAGAAATCCCTGGAAGCTTCTACTCCTGCCTGCCTGCCGAGGAGATGTGCGGATTATGCACATAGCACCGACCACAAGTGCTAGGACCTGACAGCTGCATCCTACACATTTCAGGGCAGGGGTTCTACTTTTATTAGCTTCCCTTTGGTCCTGCTGACTGAATGCCAACATGTGGCTGCCATGCAGGGAGGTACCATGCACAYGAGCTCGTCTGAGATGAGCCCAGGCATGCTTCAGGGTCGCTCTGCAAGGCACGAGAAGGGAGATAGCAGGAGTATTGTAGCACACAGTAAAGCCCTAAGGGCGCACGCACACAGAGCCAAGCTGTCCTGTGCCCCAATAAGGGATCTCAACACCTATCTGCCACCTCATGTAGAAACCATTTGTGCCATGCATGATAAATCCCATGGGTCACTGCCAGCACCTTTGGCTACTGTTATCCAAAGCAAAAGACRCATCGCAACAAGTGGTCTCACCTCATAACAGAGCCCACTAGAATACAACCTTACATTACCAAGATCAGAGGCTTGCTAATGGTTTGCTATTTTGTCTCTACAGATATTTTTGTAGGGAAAGTGTTGATATTTCTGGCAAGTCAAAGTATTCTTTTCTRTAAGAAGTACCTGGAGTAAAGGTATTGCCTCAGCACACTATGAGAGTTACCTGCTCTTCAAGCCCACCCTTGTTTCCCCCTTTTTTTTTCCATACAGGGAAGAAGAGTGGAAAATTCATCAAAAAAATAATTTTAATTCAGCTTGCTACTCTGAGAATATTAATRTTACTGGGGGTGCTAGAAAAAGAAAGAGACACAATCCCAAACAGAGCATGCAACACTTCCCACCTCCAGGAAAGAGGGAAAAACAGTTCAGCTTCTGCAGCGATTGCTCCAGGGAACCTCCGTCACCACTGTCTCAGCTGCCTCCCAAGCAAGCAGCAAGCCATCAGATTCAAGACTTCTCACTAACTTGTCTTCTTTTAATTTAGCAGAAGATATTTTTTCTGCTAGGCACAGCAGCAGCATAGAAACTTGAACAACAAGGCACATCTTCACCAGCACAGCCAGAGCCTGCCAAAACATTACTGTATACAAGAGCCACAGCCCTTAAATACTCACTTATCATCAACCTCCCTCAGCTGCAGCAAGTCTGTGCAGAGGCTTTTGAGACTTCAGGGTCCCAGAAAACAGGTGGCAGCCATCTCTAAGTAATCAGAAGGGTCATCCAGACTCCTTTTTTTGTATTTTATTTATTTTTTAATTCATTCTTCCTTCTCCTCTTTCTCCACTTGCTAATCACCTGCAGTTCCTGCTGCATGAAAATATCTGCAAACATCTTTCAGTAGGATTGGGCAAAGATCATGCTAAGTGCCTGTAATCTTTTGAATAAAATCCATTTTTATAAACCAGCCATCCTGATCTTTCTGTCATAGGGATACACTTATCCTCAGGAATGTGTTCCAGGATGTACTAGCTGACATGGTTACTCTACAGTCACAATTTATGGGTTTTTTGCTCTTAACTGAATATCTCTTTAACAAGTTTTAAGACAGTTTCCCTTTTATTGTTTATCTATTGTTAGTTCTGTAGTAAATTTAGCCTCTTCGAGGATCAGAGACAACACCCACTCTTRGGAGCATCCTGAAAAGCTTTAAAGCTTATCTCTGCTTCTTAAAGAACTCTAATCTCATTTCACCTATGTCTGGGCATTGTGAAACACGTAATCAGTGTACTGTCAGTAGCAGTGTAAGGTAAGCCTATTAGGACAGTTTCCAAAGGTTTATCAGGAAAAGTCTGTTGGAAGATGAGGCAGATAGACAGACAGAGTTCTGATTTGCCCCCATAATTTGCCGCCCAAAAAGTACTGATCTGGCTAGAAGGAGGCTGTGTGCACATATTCAGCTACCATTCAAGGGTTCGCTGAAGATTAATGAAAACTTGTATGGGATTTTCATTTACAAGCTAATCACACAGACCTATCCACACAGCAATGCATTTTTTTATTCACAAATACAAACAATAGTCTGTAATTTCGTAAGTGAATTGAGCKAAATATAATAAAAGATAAATACAATTTTTGCTAAAAAAAAATCTTTATTTTAGTTAAACAAATGTTTAGTTTCAAAACATCACACAGAAAGTGCTTATATGGGATATGTGAAAGCACTGCAACATATTATGGTATACAGCATGCTACCCTTCAGGACAAAAAAAAAGCATATTGCACTCTAGTTTTACCATCTTAATCTTGATGCCCGAGTTCTCCAGAAGCTCTTTACTGGGAAGCRCTATGGATTCGTGCTGCTGTGCCTCTGAAGAGTGGAGAGAGKTAAATAGTAGATAAAACCCCAAGGAAGAGAAGCAGATATGACAAAATGCTGTTACCCTAGGAACAAGATGCAGCAATACATATAGGTCAAGTAGATRCTAGAGCTCAGCTACATTATTTGTGATTGCAACAATCATAAATAGGATAGGAGAAATGGTGAAAAATATATATCTGTCTTTCTGATGTGGCATAAAACTGACATCTTGCCCATTTCTTGACATTAAAGATCCCGTTGCTAAGTCTGCTTTTTTTTTTTGATCAGAAAAAGAGTTATTTTTTCCTGAAGCAAAATGGTAAATTTCTTGAAGTAATGCTACATTTCATAAACAGATATTTTAACAGACATTGTCAAACAAATAATGCTTTATAAGGCACTATAAATGATTCAGTGTATGTCTATTAAAAAAAAAAAAACAACTTCTATTCACTTTTATCTTCCTGAAATCTTGCTATTCTTTCTGTGAAGTTTAGTGGCTGTAGATGTGAGTTAGAAATCCTTTCTCATAGTTTTTCCTTCTCATTCACAATTCTGAGTGCATTAGTCCTCTTCAAGTGGTTTAGGACTCTGCAATGAGAAACAGGCCACTAAAATCAGRAAAGATAAGAGGGACAATAGAAATAAACCCTCTTTTCTCAAAGAAAATATATTGCTCTCAAAGACATCAAAACCATCCAAGTCAAACTGTCTTCTCCATTCCCGTCTTTTCTCTAGAAAGTATCTCCTGCTGATTCCATACTTAATTCCACATGTGTGTTTAGATAATATACCATAAATGATTCTGTGAGAATAATGTTATTAATGTTATGTACTCAGGTATATAATCAGGTCASACACTAAAATTCAAGTCTTGGTTTGCTTGCCCTCTTTGCTTTGTCTGAAACCCCACRAAATTAATTGAGTCATAATACTCACCTCCCTCAAACGTTTTCCACACATATATAGGAAGTGGCAAACTGGCAGAGGTGTGAATTTCATATTTTGACAGATTTTTTTAACTGGCAAACTCATGAGAGTAATGAAAGTGCTACAGTTTTCCAATGGCAATTGCCCAAACCCAGCRAGTTGGACAGGCCCCAAGAGCTGGAGTGACAGCTCTGATGCAGACTGATCGCTGTTTTCCAGATCCGAAATCTGAATGAGTAAAACGATCTCTGGGTTGTGTTTGGAATACTTGTATGGTGTGGCTGGGGACCGATCAACACTGAAGGGTAGCCAAAGGTAAATCCRCAATCCACTGAAGCTAAAGCAATGTGCCTGTTGATCCATGTGAAAACTATGCTACAAATTTCTGTAAGTCCTTTGACYGTGTTTCCTTTTCACATATAGAAAAGCTTTGGGGCCTTTATGCTTCCTTCTGGAAATGTCATATTTCTCCCAAATGGTAATAACAGTGTCTTTGAGGGTTTGCATTTCCTAGGTTTGGTCTGTAAAACAAAGCTCGTGGAACATAAAAAACAACTCCTGTGACCAAAACGAAATGAAAACGATCTGCTGTGCGTTCATAAGAGTCCCAGCACTGCACGAAGAGATGGTCAAGGAGGAGGCCGTCAAAAATGGGACTCGTCAGTGCTCTGTGCTGTAAGGTGGCTGAGGGCATCCTCCGTGTGCCGTTTTACATTGGGTTATGGCAGCCTCTGTCTTTCCCCAACACCCTTTCAGAGCTCCAAGTGTAACTACAGATACACCCAGAACTACAAACCAGTCTCTGCAAACTGAGTACTTTATGTGATGAGCAAATATARTTTTAATTTCCTGTAAAATGCCTCATGTCACTTTTAAATCTGTCCCTTGTTAGGACTTGCTTCTGCTAATGGAAAACTCACAGTGATAATGAGTAAGTTGAGTAAGTGTCTAACRAACTGAAACAATAATCCATACTTTACTTATTTGTATTAACAAGAACACACAAGTCTCTCAAAACTATAAATTCTGTACATAGCAAGCTCATTAAATACATATAGATACATATGCCACTTCCAGAGTTCCCTTCTTGTGTATGTCATCTAGTGGTTGTATCTTCTCTTTGAGGAACAGACAGGTTTTTGATAAGCAGCTAAAAGTGACTAACAAAAAGCAATTTGATGTTTTTTGTCCAAGCAAACCATCACAAATCATGTAGCCCACTTGCTATTAATTGGCAGGTACATTGGTCTGATCTAAATCCCACAGACTTCACTGAATTTTAGATCAGGCCCATAAAGGCCATTTGGGACTGTTGAAAAGTCTTAAGCTGCTCGTGAGCAATGAGATGAGGGGAAATAAGATTCTTACACTGAGGGAACTGGAAGAGTAGATATGAATAAGAGCAGAAGGACTCAGACTTGGTGGAAAAGCAATGAAGGGGTTTGTGACCTTTACAACACACTCAGTTTTTGATCTGGCAATTAAATTTTGATTTTCTCCTCCTGTTAGCAAATAGCCATTGAACACAATGGAAATACGCAGGCCAATCCCATCTAGTTACTGAAGGCTGAAGGTAAAGCTCCTGGTAATAACAGTGTCTAATAACAGATGGCACTGAGAGGCACACCAAGCTGATGACCTGGCCAGGGACCAGCTAGGGTCTGCAATAGGAGGCCAGCCAATGAAGTTGTGGTTGAAAAACACTCGAAACTTCAGAGCTGCCAGTGTTTAAGGTCATAGTACATTTAGACTGCACTATGATGAGGTCACGGAGAATGAGAGCCTGAGCTCCATTGCTGCGTGAACGACTGGACTCATTCGGAGCAAGGAATGAGGAGGACTTCTGTAGGTGGCTCCTTACTGTATCGAGAAGGTCTGGTAGCAACAAACGCCATGCATTTGTTGGACAAGTTCAATAGCATTGGAAATGCTTGGTGAAACAAGGAGGAGAAACGGTTCATAGAAATTGTTTGTATTGTTAGTCTTTGGAAGGTACTTGCCAATGGGAATGAGAAGAATCATAGTTAGAAAAAAGTAATTGATCTTTATCTAAATCAGGGTTAGGAACATGAGAAAAAATAGCTGAACAAGCTGGTCTAGCAGAGTAACGATACAGATTTGGGTCRCTGATGAGTCAGTACCGACCATCCCCACTGCACCTGGGCGAGACAAGCCTACTGCAAGTACCATCAGTCTGTAACATAGACCTCACTGTTGCTGTATCCCAACCTTCTGCATTTTGAGACCTTCCTCGTTCATTTGCAGCACCCCGCAGCTTAAGAAGCCTCCCAGCTCTCATTGAGTGATCCATGTTACAGCATTGCAGGACCAGGGATTTTTTTCTTTTTTCCCAGTATTTATTCAATAAAGTAAACACAATCAGAAACGTCTATCAAATATTTAAAATCCCAGTGTGCAACAGATCATTTCAGAATGGTTTCTAAAATGCTTTAAAAATCTGAAGTGCAGAACTAGTTAAAAACTTTGTCAGAAAATTAAGTTTGCCTGAAGGAGACTGCTCAGGATCTCTGATAGCAAAAGAAATGAATTCCAGACTGCTTTTCCACCTGTGTTAGTATTTTGTATGGAAAAATAAACTGCTTTGAAAAATGTATAGGGAAGCAGGAAATCTGGAGTCTAAAATATGGCAACGTACACAAACCCTTGCTTTATAATTGTGCTCACTGTAGACCATCTGTTTAGCAATTAAACACACTCCCATTTAAATGAGTAAGTACATTTAATGGACGAAGTATTAAGATCACTGAGGGGTGAAGTTTTATATTTGCAGTGTGTGTATGCCAGAGTGGAACCACTTGTACATTCCCAGTACTACACACCTTTAAAATAACTAAGAAAAATGACTACTCACCTGCTACATACCAAAATCTGGCTCCTTTTAAGCAAATCATTACAAACTGGAATAGAATGAATTGAAAGCCTGATGGTCTCATGGCCTGCATAGCARAAGTATAAATCAGGCTACAACTCAGCTACTGCTGTTCTGAACTCTTCAAATACATAGAAAGTGAAAAGTCTGGGAAGGAATGATTTAACAGCTTCACTTGGAGTATGCATTGTCATTTCAATCATCCTTTAAATAAGATAGGAGAACTTTCCTAAACACCTTAACTAATAAGTTGTCAGCATTTAAACAACAATCACCTTTCAAAAATGGAAATTAGCTGATACGATCAAGCCATATGGCTAATATAATTGATTTGATCAAATTTTTTTWAAAAAATGTGAAAAACAAAGCCAAAACAGCAACATAATATAATTTACAAATTTAACTAGGGGTGATATGTTCTATTTAATTCGACAGACATTAATATCTTCCTCGTGATTCAAAGGAAGTTTAGTGACAGAGGGACAACTTTGTGTCCTAAATTCACGTGACCGACGGAAACAGATTTTTCGGGAGGTTCGGGATAGTAACGCCCCTGGCTGTTGGCATTGACTTCGGGGAAACCGAGGGTGTGTTGGCAGCGGCAGGGCAGGCGAGCTTGCTTTGCAGGAGCAACGAGCACACGCAGCTTGTGAATATTTTCTTAGGTCGCGCCTAAAACTTTGATTCGATCTGCGATTTTTAAKAGTAGCTCACTGTCAAGCCGAGCCGATATTTTCCCTTCTCAGCAGAACACGCAGAAGCCACAATAAATCTGCACGGGGAAATGCATTTGTTTGTGTTCCTCTGCTCTGAAGTTCTTCACTCCCGTTCTAAGCGATCTTGTGTTTTGTCCTCTGTGCCTTGTTTACCACCTACTGCCAGTGAGCGGGTTTCTCGAAATGCGATGGGAACCAAGATTTTATGTCTGGGCTAGCAAAAGAAAGAGGATTTGAGGAAGGAAAAAAAACTTCGGTTTCGGGAAAGGGATTTTTTTTTTCCCCTGGCCAGTCCCGTAGGTTGAAAAGGCTGGTGTAAAAAATAAAATAAAATAAAATAAAATAAATTCCTAAGAGTTGAGTGATGTGTGCACAAGGCTAGGGCTTTACCCCTTCCCCAAACACGCTTCTACCACCCCAGAACTGCTTTTGCTCTGCAGCAAATACCCCGAGACATTTAAGCCCTAGAACAGGGTTAGCTTCTTCTGCTCGTTTTCAGGTCGAGACTTGCCCCGGTCCTGACGACCCGCCTGAGAGAGCTGAGCCTCTGAACGCCAGGATAAATCCGATTCAAGACGGTAAAAGAGTCGTTCKTGGAGGCTGCGAACTACCGGCTCGGCTCAACCGTGCACATCCCTCCTTGCGAARCCCGCTCCCGCCGCTAATAAGCGGGTCTCGTTAGGGCGCCCCGGACGTGGTGTTAATTACACGTTAATAACAACTGGCCACGGGCTGGAGCGGGCGCCTCGGGCAGCTCTGGAGGAAGCTGCGCACCCGCCGGCCTCGGTGCGGGGCGCGCAAAGTGCGCGGAGTTGCGCGCCGGAGGCACCGCAAGCCCGCGCTACCGCTGATGCTTAAATCGAAACATACACGTTTTAGGACGGAATTTGTCCTTCAGCGTAAGCAAAGCGGCTGGAAGGCGGTTTGTACTCACTGCCACGAGAGGTGCAAGGAGAGTCCCAGGCCTCTCCCCCGCGCCCCAGCGCGGTGCGGGGGCCCAGAGGCCTCCGCGTGTCGCGGCGCCGCGGCTGGAGGCCGGCGATAATTAGAGGCTGCTCGGGGATGATTGTCCTTAGCTGCAAAGATCACCCGTGATTAATGATTTATCAGGAACTTACTTTGACTCGCTCAGACCCTCTAGGCTGCACAAGGCCTTCAGAGATTGCTTTTCCAGTTGTAAAATTGACTTCCCTGCCTCATCTCCTTGGCTCGTTACTATTATCATCTGGGCTTAAATTTCTCTTTTTAAACAGTGTAATCTTTCTTCGGTTGTGCACCCTGGAGTAAAAATCGGGGCATCATTTTCACATCAAAGAACTGTCAGCTCTCTCGTATGAATTGCTGCCCCCCGCACCCTCTCTAACGCACTACCCTTGACACCCGCGCGCTCGCAGCGCTGCACAGATATATGGCTGTAATCACGRCGCTTATAATTGAGTTTCGTGCTCGGGCGCCGCAGCGCAGGGCGCCTCCGCGGAGCGGGGTCGGGACGGGGGCCCGACAGGACACGGGCTGGGGGGCGGCCGGGCCCCCCGAGGGCAGGAGCCCAGCGAGGGGACCAGGATCAGCCTGCGGGCCCAGTCCTGCCCCTGCACTGACCCCACGTGTGGGTTCGCCCCGAGAAAGGGGCCCCGAGGCTGCCCCGTGCTCGTGCCTCGAAGTGCCGCGGCGGCGGGGAAGCGTGGGGGGTGTTTGCGAGGGCTGAGACTTTCTGTCGCCGCGGTGCCACGTTGGGTGAGGGAAACCAGCGGCGCCGGCTCCAGGCAGAACGGGAGAGGTGGGAAGCGAGGTCTCCTCCCAGGAAAGCTGGCGTCCGGCGGCTCGGAGGCCGCGCATACGGACGAGCTGCAGTTTCCTGCCCTACCTCGTAAGAAATCAGCCCAAATCATTAAAAAGGAGAAAAAAAAAAAAAAAAAGTTCCTCTCGTCATGGAAAAGGAGGGACGTTTCTGGTTTTATCATTTAACGGGGATCAATTAAAGTAAAATGGTTTCGCCAGACTTCAGTGTTGGAGTGATGAGCAGGGGGTGGGAGGCGAGACAAGCGTGTCCCCCTCAGCCAGCCAGGGCCGCCCTCCCGCCTGGCAGCGCCCCTCACC
>PTEX01000034.1:3872013-3874513 GCA_003342815.1 Eudromia elegans | reverse complement strand
TATGAAAAAAAATCCAGTGTCTTAAAAATAGAAGTATTTCAGGACACTTATGCGAAATATATAATAGAGATTTTTTTCTTCTTCTTTTCATGAGATTGTACGGGTGTGTGTGTGTGTGCATCACATCCACACAGGGCCTAAACAAGCAATAGCAAGTTAGATGAGGGCTTCAACTCTTCAGAAAAATCTCATTATGTGAAGAGTGAAGTGGCTCTGTAGGGAGCATTATGGAAATATCTGGGTTTGATTTAATGAGGCTCTTCACACTGGTGGAATATCAGCTTAACGGAGAAAAGTCTACCCGGGGCGTCCAAGTTACCAAAATGAAAATTGGCAATTGAGATGATAAGAAAGTGGCTTTCTTGTGCGAAATCACTTCTGGTAACAGATATAACATTAAATAACATACATTCTATGCACCAAGAACAATGTTTTATGTACCAAGTCTCTTATCTGTCTCTTCTAATGACTTCCCTTAGCGGGTTGTTAGTACTTGACAGCAGGTCTCTGTGCGGGGAACTTTTTTCCAATTCCACATTCAAAGGAGGTCCATCAGAGAACATGATTGGCAATTTTCGTCATAATCTGCACATTATTAGCATCAAAATTGACATGGCAGTAACACCGGTGGTTTTTGATGTGCCTTTCTTCAAGTTCAAGGAAGTCCCTCCAGTAGCAGTGGTTTGCTATAGCAGGTCTCAGCTACCCCGTGGCGGCTTTTCAGAGGCAAAGGTGTGATAGGCATGGGCGAGAAATAAATCCAAGAGCCATTTTTTTTAACGAGGAAAAAGAAATACAAGAACAGGAAAAAAAATAAAGAAAAATAAATTTAGAAAAGTGTCTGTAAGGTAAATGGTTCAGGACAACATCCTACACCTAGAGAGATTCAAGTATTTCCCAGATCGCGTGGAATATGGTAGTCAGAGAGAACGAGTTTTAAAAATGCCTCTCCCAATCCTGTCAATCTCGCACTCCCCTTCCCGTTACTGGCCCGTCCGCGGCAGCCTCATTAGCCACCGTTTTCCGTACATTAAAAAAAAAAAATTTAAAAAGGGAACAAACGGCACTCGAGACTTTCCCCCTCGGTTCCACCGCAAACCGCCCGCTGGGGAAGCGGGCGCGCGGCGCCGGCTCCGCGGTTCGCGCTGCGGCGGGGGTGGCGCCGCGGGCGCGGAGCGGCGCGGATCGGCGCGGAGCGGGGCAGTTATCTGGTGAGCGGCGCCTCGTCGCGCTGCTCGGGCGACGCCACGGCCGCCTTGCCCAGCACGGCGGCCGAGTAGGGCAGGAAGCCGCTGTCGGGGCGCTGCGCGCCGGCCGCGCACGGGAAGTCGGCGGCGGCGGCGGCGCCCCGCGAGCCCAGCACCGAGGCGGCCGCGGCCGCCGCCGCCGTGTGGCTGCTGTGGCAGCTGAGGCAGGAGCAGGGCCCCGAGCCGCCCCCCGCCGCCGCCGCCGGGCCCCCTGCGGCCGCCGCCGCCGCCACCGAGGCGGCCGCGCTGCTGTTGATGCCCGCGGCGGGCGGCTGGTAGAGGCCGGGGTGGCGGAAGGTGCAGAGCAGCTCGGGGCGCGAGTAGGGGTGCGAGAGGGCGCGGAAGGTGTCGAGCGGGCGGATGGAAGCGGCGAAGGGCGAGGCGGCGGCGCCCGAGGCGGCAGCGGCGGCGGCGGCGGCCGTGACGCCCACGTGCGGGTAGTAGTGGAGCGGGACGTGCGAGTGGAAGGGGTAGGGCAGGCTGCCCGTGGCCGCCGCGTGGGTCATCATGTACGTGTAGAAGCTGGGGTCGGCCGGGTGCGGCCAGGACATGGCGAGGCGCTGCCGCTTGTCCTTCATGCGCCGGTTCTGGAACCAAACCTGCGCGGGACACAAGCAGAGCGACGCCTGAGCCCCGCTCCGCGCCCCCGCGCCCTCCGCGCCCCCCGCGGCCCCGCGCCCGACCGGGGGCCGCTCCCCGCCGTCCCAAACCGGCGCTCTCCCCTCCACACCCCCCGCCCCGCCCGGACAAGTGGCCCTTGATGGCACTGACGCCTTCACGACCCCGCGTCCCCCCGTCACACTTTGTAAAAGTGATGAGGCGGATTTTCTCTCCCCTCTGCTCTTTAGGAAATATGCGGTAAAGAATAAATGTAATAAATGACAAGGAAAATTAAAAAAAAAAAGGCAAATGAAGAGTTTTCGATGAAGAGAGGCGCCCAGCTGCGGGCCGCTGCGCGCGGCTGAGCCGGGCTTGGGGCCTCGCTGCCGGCCTAGGGGCAGCGCGGAGGGGCCCGGGGGGCTGCGCGGGGGCGCCTACCTTGATGGTGGTCTCGGGCAGGTTGAGCGCGGCGGCGAGCTCGCAGCGGCGCGGGCGCGACACGTAGTTCTCGCGGTAGAACTCCTTCTCGAGGCGGGCGATCTGCTCGCGGGTGAAGGCCGTGCGGTACCTGCGCACCTGGTCCGCGCCCGCGCCCGAGCCGCCCAGGGCGCCGCTGCCGTGCAGAGCGGCGGGGCCCGCGGGGGCGGCGGCCG
>PTEX01000034.1:3841796-3868302 GCA_003342815.1 Eudromia elegans | reverse complement strand
GAGGCCGCGGGGCCGGCGGGGCTCGTCCGCTGCTGCGGGCGGCGCGCGCGGCGGCGGGGCCGCGCCGAGGAGCGGAAGTCTGCGGGCAGGTTTATTGCTGTCGTTTGGCGCCCTCGTCTGTTTTCTTAAATGTTGTAACGGGGCTAGCATCTTCCCCCCTGGTTTTCTTTTATTATTAYTTTTTTTCCCGAAAACCACAGCTAAGACACCACCTCTCCGATGCACTCATGTGTGCACACAACCAAACAGACATAAAAGTTACTGCRCCGCTAAAGAGGAGGAAGTACCTTTCATTTTGCTCCGGGTGGACAAAGCGCGCTGTGTGAAAAGTCCCAATATGAGGAAAATAAGTTACACGCAAGCACGGCTGTGAGTGATCTTTATTACTGTTATTTTATATTTTGCACCTTTGAAATAATACTGATACCTCAGTTTATGTACAATGTCTTTTAAAATGTAGCTACATTCATCTGCAAGGGAAATTACATGTCGTAAGAGATGTTAATAATCTCTCACTAAGTAGATATTACGTAACAAACCAATGGRCTCAACATAGTCAGACATTCCACCCCAAAACGCCACCCCACTAATAAAGGAGGCACCTGAAAGTTAAGATCCAGGCAAACGAGACCCTTTACTGCACCAACRGTTGTAGTTTTTCAGGAATAACATCTCACCCTTGAAAGCTTTCAGCAGATATTTAGAGTCTTGAAAACSAGCAATAGCTCGGCCTAGCTTGGGCCGCCTTGTGACAACCATAGGCAAATGGAGGGGAAGTTACAGAGACCGACAAAATATGCGAGGTTCTGTTAGATGCTGTTTACTCAGTTGTTCCTATAACTTTAAATAGCTGCTTAGGCCTGGGGCCAGACTGCTTTTTATTCTGACCTTGAAGCAAGAACACCTTGCCCAGATTACTCAGGGCTTCAAAAATATTTCATTAGTTGTTTATTAAATCTTACTCGGGAAAGAAAATAAAAATAAAACATAAAAGTCGGATAACTTAATTGGAAGGAAGATATTAAAGTAATTCAACAACATCTCGGCCAGCATTGAGCCACTCGCAGCCTGCTTGGCACTGCGGACCCCACTGCCCACTATGGTCTCCTCCGCCTCCTCCTCGGCGGCCTCCGCGGGCGCGCAATCGGGCGCGGGGCGTCGCCTTGCACCGTCCTGTTTGCCCTGGGGGTGCCTGGGCTTGGGAACAGACAGGGACGAGGACGGGGGCGGCGGGTCGAGGCTCTCGCCCCTGGGGGGCCGCTGCCCGCGGCGCCGCTCCGCGGTAGCGCAGAGCCGTCGCCGCGCCGGGCGCCCTGGCGCCACCTGGCGGCGCGCGGGCGGCACTGCGACCCGCGGAGCCCCGCGCACCTCCGCGCCCGCCCCCCTCCGCGTGTCCTGGATCCACGATAGGGTCCCCAAACCTTCCTGCGCCGCACACAGAGCGCCGGGCTCCGCGGCCGCGGGCCCATGGCTGCGGAAGGGCGCCTGTCCGCGCAGCGCGTCACGGGCGGCTCTAGCTCGGGAGCAGGGGGAGCCGGCCCCGGTGCTGACCCGCGGCTCAAGTTCATCCATCACCCCCCGCCGAGCGGCTCCAGCGGCTCCAGCGGCTCTGCGTGAAGGCCAAGCAGGAAAGGGTGTTGGTTTTTGATGGGGGTTTTTTTTTCGGACTTAAAACGAATTTTTAAAAAGAAAAGAGAAGCCATGGAACAGTTTTACAAAAAAAAAATACTTTAACAATTATCCCTGTGTTACTATTAAATGGTTTCACTATCGTAACTGGCTACTTTAAAGGGGAAGGAAAAAAATAGAACCCCTTGTTTTTCTATTAAAACCTCACACAACTTAAAACTTAACAACAGGATGTAATGAGCATGGGGGAAAGTTTGAGGGAAATATTAATCAATTGTTTTCCTCCACCTTTTGCATTATCCATTGGTCGGGGATAACTGCAGCAAACGTTAACACGAAAGGCGGAAGAGAAGTAACTTCCTAAAGATAAAGTTACCAAGGACAAATGCTGGCAAGGAAGGTGGTGAAAAAGCTGGATTGTTTTTCCTGGGAGAGAACGGGCGCGGGGCAGACAGCAATTATTGAAAGTCTGTGCTAAAAGCCCGAGACTCCTAGCTCGGTTAGATCATAGCAAATATATTTGAGGAAATGAGATAATATATAAAAAAAGAAAAAAAGAAAGAAAAAAAAAAAAAAAAGAAAGAAAGACTTCGGGCGAGAGGGAACATGGTGACTTTGCGCGCCGCGCTGCCCAGCTCGTGTGTGATAGAGATCCGCAGGCACTGTGCAAACGGCGCTGGCACTGCAGCTCCGCGGGGCGCGGGACCTCCGCGCCGGAGCTCGGGGCGACTGCATCGCGTTTAGCTTTGATGTAAGGGAGCACGAACAGCTCGGAACCGCAGTGCTTTAGGTGCGACCATTCTTCTTTTAATTATATGTATGTATTTTTTAATGTTGCTTCGGGGGAGAAAAATTCCTCGCATTTTTTGTAAGAAGGAAACACAACGGGAGATGAGGAGCCGAGCGGAAAGACGTCCAGGGAGATAACGGGCGCCATTTCTCAGGACTTCATGGTGCTAGCTGTGCTTTCACTGGAGAGCTGAGTGCAGAGACATAAAAGGATGAGAAACTTATGTCTCGACAAACAGTCTTGCTAACTCCGCAGGGTTTCACGTCCCGAGAGTAAACACCCATTCGGCTTGTAACAGCGAAGTGCATAATCACGCCGGGCTCGCCTGCTCGACTTTTAGCTGATTATGAGAGATTAACACCAATTAGGTGGTTAGAGCTGATGAACGTGAACTTGGGTTTGCCACCCGGCTGTTCCTGTGGTTCCTGGCACCACTTGGCCTTCCCTCGCCCCGCGTTCAGAGCTGCCAGGGCTCGTTAGAGCCGGGGGCCGCGGGCGGCGCGGGACTTGCGGCCCCCTCGGTCAGCCCCGGCGAGTCCCCGGGCGGCTCCCCGCGCTCCCAGGTGGGTGAGTGGGGTCGCTCCCACGGCAGAAATCCTGGGAGCGACGAGGCTCCCCTCGGCCGGCAGCCCAGCGTTTGGCTGCCAGGACGGCGGGCCCGGCCCGAGCCGTCTCTCTGCGGCACTCCGGCGATTTCCCCTCCCCTTTCCCGGGAGAAGCCGCCTTTCCCAGCGACTTGTTGCCCTCTGCGCCCGAGGGGGAGGTCGCTGCGGGGCTGCGGCCGGGCTGCGGCTCCGGGGCCGCTCGCTCCGTTTCGGGCTCTTTGCAGCTTCCAGGCCGGCGCAGCGGGAGAGTCGAGCGAGACGCCAGAAGGATTTGTCACAGCCAACAGGGAAAACTGTCCCCGCGACAGCAGTGGCCGCATTAGACTCGCGAGGGAGGAGAAGCCGCTTGTCCTGCGCTCCAGGTTGAGCATCAGGCGACGACGGGCCGCGCAGCTCGGCGGGACGAGGGGCAGGCGGGAGGCAGCGCTGGGCCTGCGGCGAAGCCCTCCTCGTCCTCGCACGGCCGTGGAGGGGGGGCAAGTGCGGGCAGCCACAACCGCGGGCTGGGGTGGGGGCGAAGTGGGTATGAGCAGGGAAGGGGGGGCTCGCCGAGCTGCGGGGAGAGCGCGGAGGCGCGCCCGACCGCCACTTCAAAGCGGCCTCCGCTGCCCCTTTTGAAGCCACGGGCAGGAGGGCATGGCGGGGGGGTGAGAACGGCGGGGGCGAGGCCGGCCCGGAGGGCACCGGCGCCGCCGCCCATCGCCGCGCGTCGGGGCGGGAGCCCGGCGGCGGCGTGCCGGGGGTGGGGGGGCGCTCCAGCGCGGGCTGGGGGCTGCGGGCTCAGGGGGGGCCGGTGCGGGCGGCGGGAGGGTCACATGCTCCGGCGGCAGCCTATGAGCAGCCCCCCGGGCTGCGGCAAACTGATCTGCCGCCGGCCGCCCGCGCCCCCGGCCCCCCTCCCGACCTGGACTTCGTTTTTATAAACGTACCGCCAGGATCCAACCTGTTGGAGGCAAATAACAATCCCGCACCATGCCCAGCCCGGCACCGCGCCGCCGCCCGCGATGTGCAAGGCCATGAGCAAAGCAGCGAGCTGGGACATGGACGGACTGCGCGGCGACAGCAGCGGCGGCGGCGCCCCGGGGCAGTGCCGCAACTTCCTCTCGTCGCCCGTGTTCGGGGCGGCGCACACGGGCCGCGCGGCCGCCGCCGCCTCGGGCTTTGGCTACGGCAGCAGCGGCGGCGGCGGCGGGGAGCGCGCGGGGGCGGCGCGGCCCGACCCCCCGGGCAAGGAGGTCGCGGGCTCCGCCGCGCCGCCCGCCGCCCCCGCGCTCGGCTACGGGTATCACTTTGGCAACGGATACTATAGCTGCAGGATGTCCCACGGGGTTGGCATCCAGCAGAACGCCCTGAAGTCTCCCCCCCACGCCTCCATTGGCGGCTTCCCCGTGGAAAAGTACATGGACGTCTCCAGTCTGACCAGCACGAGTGTCCCCGCCAATGAAGTCTCCTCCCGGGCGAAGGAAGTGTCCTTTTACCAGGGCTACACAACCCCCTACCAGCACGTTCCGGGGTACATAGACATGGTCTCAACGTTTGGCTCTGGGGAACCGAGACACGAAACATACATTTCCATGGAGGGCTATCAGTCCTGGACTCTGGCTAATGGCTGGAATAGTCAGGTTTACTGTGCCAAAGATCAGACACAGAGCTCCCACTTTTGGAAGTCGTCCTTTGCAGGTACGAGGCGCGGAGGAGCGGAGCGCCCCCGCGCCGGCCCGCGCACGGCGGGGCCGCCGGGTGCTCCGCGGCCCCCGCGGAGATGTCGCCGCGCGCCCGCGGGGCAGGGCCCGGGGGCCGTCGCGCCGGGTCGGGCTCCTTCCCGCGCCCGGAGGTGCCGCGGGTCGTGTTTGCGCTTGCTGCTTGCAGGAGGACGGCGTGAAGGTCCCGGCTTGGCCCGKCTGGGGCTCGACCTGGGGTGCGCAGGGACTGCGAGGAGCGAGGGCACCCACCCGGCACCCACCCGGGCAGGGGCACCCGGGGACTTCTGCGCGACCCGCCCTCGCCCCCGRGCAGTGCCCCCTCCGTCCCGCGTGSTCGCCAGTTGTGCATGTCCCCGAAGTGGTGACAGTCCTCAGGGCTTGGCTGCTTTGCTAACGCGCACCTAATGCGGCGGTGTAAATAATAACAAACTGTAAACAGCCCGGGGTTATTTATTTGCCCGTGAGAAGCAGGGCCTAGCAAGTATCGGTTAAGCTTTAAACACCTATAATAAAATCCTAATTTTTCGCATAATGTCTTTTACACTAGGGGATGTTGCACTAAACCAGCCAGATATGTGTGTCTACCGGCGAGGGAGAAAGAAGCGAGTGCCGTACACAAAACTGCAGCTTAAAGAACTCGAGAATGAATATGCCATTAACAAGTTCATTAACAAGGACAAGCGGCGAAGGATATCGGCAGCCACGAACCTGTCCGAGAGACAAGTTACCATTTGGTTTCAGAACAGGAGGGTGAAGGATAAGAAAATAGTCTCGAAACTGAAAGACAATGTTTCCTGATCTATTAGTTTGCGGACAGTGATGGATATATAAACTCAATTTCCGACCAGCTAAAGACTATTGGAAAGACTTGAAAATATATTTAAATTTTTTCTTCTTCCCGCCCGCGGTGGTGAAATTTTGTGAATTGATTTTTTTTTCATGAAAGTCAGCTTTTTTCTTTCGGGCGAAAGGAGAGCTGGCAAACCTTGACTTAAAGGTCTGTTTCTTACTTTTTTAAAATAATAATTATAATAATAACTTCTGGGTTTTTGTTTTTTCACTCTAGGCCAGTATAAATGATTTTAAATACGTTGAACAGTTACAGCTATAATTTTCTTAAATGCATATCTCTTTTGATTTGTTTTCTTTTTTTTTCTTTTCCTTTTTTTTCCCCTCCGAACAACATTGCCAAAAAGAGTCAGTTTTGATTTGCTATCGTTARCTTCAAAACACGCCAGGTTAAAAAAAAAAGAGAGAGAGAGAAAGAGAGAGAAAAGCCGGGAGAAACTCGTATTCTGCACTCATGGTAGCACCCAAATCTTTCCAAAATCCGTGGAGCCCACCGGGATCCGGAGGGATTTACGAAATGCGCGGAGGGGTAATGTGTGCAGTCGGATTGTTAATACCTCTTTTAAAACATTTTTTTTCTAAAAAAAAAAAAAAAAAAAAAAAAAAGAGACAATGTGTTCCGAGTGCAAGTCCGGATATTTCCCATTGCGTTTTACGCTGTGATTTTGGATTCAGCAGGAGGATTTTGTACTCCCCAGTTGTAAAAATCACTGCGCCGACTGAGGGCAGGAAGGAGCCTCCCTGGGAGCCCGCGCAGGTCTGTCCCGGGGGCAGCGGGCGGTACCGGCACCGGGCGGCACCGGCAGCACCGGGAAGCCCCGGGAGCACCGGGGCCAGCGGGCAGAGCGGGACTGCAGACCCGGGAGAGCCTCTCTGCAAGGGCAGGGGCCAAACYCTGCCTTTTGTACGTTGTACAAAACGCTGGGTGAGCCGTAGCCTGTTTGTCTGGACAACTTCTCCTTTCTCCCCTCACGGCGCTTAAAAAACTTCTCATTGGAGAAGTTAAAGTTCACTGCTAACCTTTAAGCTGCAAAAAATAAACGGGTGTTAATGACAGAAGCAATAAATGATGATTTTCAAAAGACGCCGTAATTTATGTAGGCCGAGAAGCCAGGGGCTGTGTTGATTTTTGTTATTTTAAACCTAGTGTGCATGTTATGATATACACAGGGTGATCTGGATCAGACACTCTAGTCAGCTACCAGRAGAGAGCAGCGAAATCCTCTCTGTTAATGTGCCTCGTCTAATCATGAAAATGTGTGTGTTCCCATCTAGAATTATTTATTTTAATATCCCATTGCTCTAAACACTTTGATTACCAAAGTATGTGGGTAAGACATAAAGCAAGACTATATTTTTTCCATAAACCATGTCTTTCCCCTTTGTCGTCCTAACGTCTGCTTTTACTTTACGTTGTGCTGGAAATACGGGCTGAACCTCCGAGCTGTTAATGATGATGCCAAACTGTTTCTGGACAGCCTTTAATAAAACGATTTCTTTTTCGACATATGCAGAAATATATATTGTATATATGCAAAGAGGGAGAAATCGGCCTTCTTTCCGCAGCAGGGCCCTCAGTGGCTCCGCGGTGCGGGGACGTGCGCGGGGCCGCTCTCGGGGAGCAGAGGGGAGCCCGATGGGAGAAAGGCGTCCCCGAAGAGCCCTTTGCTGGGGGYCAGGAGGGGTCCGCGCCGGGGAGGCTCCCCCCGTGAGCCCGATGTGGCCCTCGAGGCCCCAATTCGTCTCCGCGCTGCTCCGCGCGCCAGCGCGGCCTCTGCGGAGCCGCCGGATCCGCTGGGGAGCGCAGGAGCTTCCGCCGCCTCCTCCTGAGACCTTCCCCTTTCTCTTCCGCTTGGATATCCGCAGCTTGGGGAACGCGAATTCTTCCAGAATTGTAGGAAAAAAAATCCATTTGTTCCATGCAGGTTTTTTTTTTCTTTTTTCTATTTGGCGGAAAACAAGACCGCTGTATGTAAGTTCCTCGAAGATCTCTGCTGACCCACCCTCGTTTTCACCGAATTGTTTAAATTCTTCTATTTTCCCACCAGCGTTCCCGGCCAGGCCAACCCCCCCGCAGCCTGGTACTCCCAAGGCCGGGATCGCCTCCCTGCCGGCGCCTCTCCCGTCGGGACGGATCCCTGGCCCAGCTGCCGCTCCAGCGGCCTTCACCCTTCCTCTTCCCCAGCTTAACCTTTGGCTTTGGCGGTGTCCGGCCTCTCAGAGGACACGGGTTTTGCCATGGCCARAACTCCCATCGTGGGGCAGGATGAAACTCGAACTGGCTGGCAAATCGGGAACATATGGAGAGGAGTCGGCTTCTAATTTTCCAACAACGTGCAGGAGCTTTGGGAAAGCGGCAGCCACGGCCATAGAGAGGGCGAGGGAAAACGCTGTCGGCRAGAGAAAAATCCCTCTATTTGTGTCTTAAATCTGCTTTTTGCCGGGGTAGTTTTGACCTCTAGGAGAATAAAAATACGCGAGCGAGGCGCAGGGACCCGCCGGGAATCCGCGCCCCCTTCCGCGCGCGCGCTGCCTCCCGCCGGTCTCACGCGGCTGGCTAATGATGCGGGAGGGATGCGGGCTGAATTATTAATCCATCACTGCCCATAATGACCGTGCGGCTGGACGGGCGGCCCGGCAGAGGCRCGCGGAGCTGCGCCGGGGGCCGCGCGCGCGGAGTCGGGCTCGGAGGGGATGGCGGGCCATGTCTGAGGCAATCCTGCCACCTCCTGGACGAGCCCGGGCATAGGCTGGGTCGCCCTCCCAGCGGCAGGGAGAGGGAAGGATCCAGGGCTCCTCTGTTACACCCAGCGCAACCTTCTTTTTCAATGAAATAAAGTTTATTTGTGTATATTTAAAGATACCTACGGTTATGTGTGTGTTTTACCAAAAGAAAGAAAAGAGGGGAAAAAAAGTAAAAAAAAAAAGCACGTGAAGGCAGAGCTCTGGTTGCTTCTGTTCCTCAGCAGTGATATTTCCTGTACAGGGCAGGCAGGGGGACCCCCGCGGCCCACAAACGCCCCCTCCAAACCAGAAGRCGCCTGCGGGCGGAAAACGGAGCAAAAGTCCCTTCGGGGCGACCTGCGCTGCAGAGTCCCCGCGGGGACGAACGCAAATATGTATTTCTGTTCTGTGGCCGTGAATGTCTCCAGCTACACAAGGTTTTGTTCTCTTTCTCTATCTTTTTCTTTTCCTTTTTTCCCTCCCTTTATTTTCTTTTGTATTAATTAGTAATTACAAATGAGTGGAGCATTAATTGAAAGCTTTAGTTCTTTTCTAACCCCATAAAAGCTGGTTTGAAGTGTCACCTTTCTTTCCGGTAACTGAGAACTTGCATCCATCCCTTGTGTTTATGGCAGAGGAAAAATATAGTCGTTTGAACGCGAAATGTTCCTCCTGTCTAATAAAAAGCAAAAATCACATTTTTCCCCCTAAAATGCTATTATGGGGGGTTAGATCTGTAATATACTATCCATTCTCTTCAGGAGAAAAGAAAATGACTTWAAAAAATAAAGAAAAAGAAAACAAATAAGCTAGCAAGAGGGCGATTCAATTGGTAGACATAATTCAAACAATAAAAATTAAAGGCAGTGGTCAGTAATATCCTCCAGCAGTGCCTGTGTGGTCCTGTGTGGTCTAGGGGAGAGCAATCATTTAAAGATTTCTTCCAGGGCAATGAAATTACGGCAGAATTTACCCCGAATTCCCATTAAACGGAGAGATGAATTTCATTAGGAAAATGTCAAGAGGAGCAGTGTCTCTGATCTCGATTTAAAAATAAAACCCAAATTAAAACTATGATTAACAGGACAATAACATGGAAAAATAACCGTACCTGTTAACCATGTTTGAGTTTTTAATAGAGGCAAGGAGAATGATGAAGTCTGGGCTCTCCTCACTCCTGGAAGGGCTGAGTTTGGGGACATTCCCTTGGAAAGGAAACTAAGGCGGAAATACCCACTCGGGAAAAGAAAAAGAAATCCAAAATATCCCACGGGGACGGTAACTGCCATGTCCCCGGGAGGACCCACTCCCTCCGACCTTRGGTGCTTTCTAGAGTGTCGTTTTCATGGAGAGTTCAAGCCTCTTAGACAACTGCATTTTTAAAAACACAATTTCATACCTATAACTATATTTTTAGATTTCTTGTGTTCTTGTCTTYGGGTGCAGATGGCCTAGGTCTGTCCCCAAAGGAAAAAATGTCCCCACATGGCTCGAGGAAGGACACGAGCTCTCTCTATGAGGATGCTCGCTGATGTGGATCTCTTCAGCCTGCATAACTGCAAGGAACATGGGAGAGATTCCGGGGCTCCTGACTGATCCCTCAAAAATAAGTAACTCATAGTAATAATAACAATAGCAACAAGAAAAATAGTGAGTATATGTACACGCCTCTCCAGGACAGCTAAGGCACAAGTGGCACAAATTCCTGCTGTGCCACTTARGAGCTCGCAGGGAAGGAGCTAGCAGCGAGACAGACCTTTGAGTGCCCACTACCACACTCAGACCYTCTCTGCTGCAGAGCAGACCGGGGCATTTTCCCTCTTTAGATTTTTAATTTTTTATATCCTCTGCCTGTTCAAACATCACACAGCTGCTGTTGTTTTTAAAAAGAAAACACAAATGTGGACACCGAGTTGAAAATCTCATTCGCGACTTGGAATGAGGAGGAGAGGTGGAAAGGGCAGAGGAGCCGCGCTCGGGAAACCGCAGCGGCTCCCGGTGATTAGCGCACCGGAGCGGCGCGGCCGCTAATATCCCATCAATTACGATTTCAATTGCAAGCTTATGCAAATATACCGTTGCTGGCATTCCGAGCTAAAGCACCCACAACGCCGAGGAAATAGCGGCTCTGCACACACACGTACAAGGTGTGCGGACCGCTATARGGGCAGAGATGTGAACTACGCGGTCCCTTTTACGTGGGGACAGCAGGACGAGCCCACTGAGCCCTCCGCAGCCCTCCAGGTTGTGACGGGCAGGGGCTCCGCTGCCCAAAACTACCCCCAGCCGCCGGGGCCGGGCCGGGGAGGGGAGGGAGGGCTGCGGCGAAGCCACAACGTCGCCTCTAAAACTTCCCAAATGTTTGTTTTTCCCCTCATCTTCCCTCTCGCCTTGCAGCTTTGCCAGACAGCCCCAGCCACTTTTATAGAAGTGGAGACCATGTTTTCCCCTCCCCCTTGCAAGCTAGGTATTTTCATATTTCAAGTGTTATCATAAGACTTTAAGAAAAGAAAGGGGGGGAGAAAAGGGGGGAAGGAAAAAAAGGGGGGGACTCTTCGGCTCGGTGGCTGGAGGCGGTGCTGAAATTACCGGCTTTGAAGAACCTGTCTGCAAAGTTTCGTCCAATCGTTTCAGGCTTTCCGCTTATTCCCTGTTGTAACTAAATACTGCTGTAGGAACAGCTGAAGTCCTTTGTTGGAAATGTGTGATCGCAGTCTCTACAGATCTGGCTACGTTGGTTCTCTCTTGAACTTGCAGTCTCCAGATTCCTTCTACTTCCCCAATTTGCGGGCGAATGGCAGCCAGTTGGCGGCTCTGCCCCCCATTTCCTACCCGCGCAGCTCGCTGCCCTGGACTTGCGCGAGCTCGTGCGCGGCGCAGCCCGCGGGCCACGCGTTCGGCGGCTCCTCGCAGCCCTTCCTCCCCGGCTCCGTCCCAATCAGCATCAGCTCCAACGGCARCAAGGAGTGCCTCGAAGACAACAACAAATACTACGCGCACGATGCGAGCTCCAAACCGGAGGAGAGGTGCCGGCAGAGGCAATCTTTCGCGAACGAGCCGGCTGCTGCCCACGCAGCCAACCTAAAGCCCGTCAAGTATGACCACTCGAGCCTGCAGAGAGGGCTGCACGGCTCGGCCGCGCTTTTTGAAGTGAATTCCTGTGCTTCCAGCCTAAAGGAGGACATCAAGAATTCGGTCAACTTGAACCTGACAGTTCAGCCCGCGGCAGTCCAGTCATGCCTCAGACCCTCCGTGCAGGATGGTATGCTTTACCTCTCTCGCTCTAGCTAGCAGCCACCCACTAGCTTTCTAAAAGATGTCTGTAATTGCTTTCTAAACCTCCCCGTTATCCATTCGGAATGATAAGAGCTTAATGCGTCTCGGAGCTAGATAGAAATTGTGCTGTCAGATGTGCTTTGCCAGGTTTACCGAACTAGCTGTATATAGTTGTCTTCCAGTTTTATTTTTTAATCTTTTAAATTATTTTAATTATTTTTCCGTATCCTCATAATGCACAAACCTGATCTACTAAATTATCRACGTGTTTGTTGTAGGTTTGCCTTGGTGTCCCACCCAGGGGAGATCGAGGAAGAAACGGAAACCTTACACAAAACAACAAATTGCTGAATTGGAAAACGAGTTTCTCCTCAATGAGTTTATTAACCGACAGAAGAGGAAAGAACTATCAAACAGACTGAATTTAAGCGATCAGCAAGTTAAAATTTGGTTTCAGAACCGACGGATGAAAAAGAAAAGAGTAGTAATGCGTGAGCAGGCGCTTTCCATGTACTAGAGCAGAGCCCGCCCGTTCCTGCATGAACTTGTGCCCGGAGTGTCCGCCCCTAGAGTAGAGCGTATTCGCGACTGAAACGAGGGAACTGCGTTTTTAACCGTTTAAAACAGTATCTCGAAAAGTGTAAATTGGCAAGTACTGAAGTTACGGTCAAAATGGAGACGACGAGCCAGACCAGCAATGAAACGTGTATTATTATTTTTTTCCTACCTTTCCTTTTCCTCTTATATAGAATTTCTCCTTCTCGATTTTTTTCTCTTTCCTCGGAGACTAAGTGGTGCTAAACTAAAATCGTTTCATTTTAACTGTATGTAAACATTATTTTGCAGAAAATTAATAAAAAAAATGCCTAGTAAAAATCTCAGCTATTTAAATACTCCTGGCTAGCCCCTTCATGTGTTCCCCTGCTTTTGAACGCGAGCATGCGGCGCTTGCTTGTTTTGTGGTTTGGAATAACCTGTTTGAGCACAGGCTGGAGAAAGTGGTTAACAAATAAACCTTTTTTTTTTTTTTTTTTTTTTTAAGAGCTCTGCTCGGCGCTGCGGATCGCGGCACGTGGCGCCGCAGCCAGCGCAGCGCGCAGTCTGCGCGGGGGCTCCGCAGGCAGCGGCTCTGCGGCTCTGCCCAGCCGGGCCCCCCAGCGCGGCCCGCTCCGGTCCGCGGGGCTCCCTCGCAGCCCCCTCCTGCCGACGAGCGGGGTCTGGGGCGCAGCGTCCCGCTCGCCCGCGCCGCCCCGCAGGCGGCCCCGCTCCGCGCCCGCGGTAGCGCGCGCCGGGCGGCCCCGTCCGCGCCGTCGGGGACCCCGCCGGACCCGGCCCTCCCCAACGCCGCTGACTTTGGCCTTGCCCGACCCCAGGACACCGGCGGGGCCGCGCGGCGGGGGCGCCAGGCAGGAACTTCGGCCTGGCCTGCGGCCTCGGGGAGGCCGGAGACACCRGCCCTGCGTGAGCGTCCCCGCAGCCCCGGCCCGGGGGCTTTTACCGTGGAGGGGGGGAACGTTCCTGGCGTTTTTTTCCCACCAGCTAGAAGCCCCTGAGGCCAAACCCCAGCAGAGGGGCTGGAAGCGCTACCCACTGCTCCTCCCGGAAAAAAATAAAACACACACATATATATATAAATAAATAAAAGAWTTTTTTTCCCTGCATCTCGCTGACAGAGATGCCTGCGGCCCGGCTCCCCCAGCAGCAGAGCCTCAGCCAGACTGCAGAGCCAAAGGAAAGGTGAGAGAKGTGGCCTTGCTGTGGGATTTCACAAATAAATAAATAAAAAAATCTCAGATAAATTTAGATCCAGTTTTAAAATGTCTTTTGGCTGCCATTTCCAAGTGAATCTGTTTCTAATGAAGAGGCGTTTCCACACGCGAAACCTTGGGCCGCCTCTCCCAACAGGAATAGTAATTCACACTGGCAGAGCCTGCGTTTTCCCCGTGTTTTTCTGATACGGAGGACACTCAAATATGGTTGTCCGGGACGTGTTCAATAAGACCAAACAATTACGGTGGGATAGTTTCCTACTTACATGGRATTATTGCTTTTCTGAAGGCAATATGCCTCAAAGGGCATATTTAAGCTTAGCTCCCACCCGGCCGCCTGCCCGCAGGGCTGCTTTGTGACGGGCACTGCGGTGCCCCACCGGTTTGGGGGCAGAAACTGGATTTTTATGAGGGCAGAAGCGCAGCCATCTTCCCGCAAGCTGCCAGGAGAGCCCCAGGGCTCGTGCTCGTTCGGGGGAAGGACGAAAGCCGCCCCAGCCCGGGCGCACGTTTCTCGCCGTCCCAAACGGCCATGGCTGCCGCAGTGCCCGGCGCGGACACACGCGCCGCCGCGGTGCCCTTGGAAAAGCCGGGGAGCGGGAAGGGGCTCCCGGAGGAGCGAGGAGCGCACCTAGGCGCGGCAGAGCGAGGCGCCACCCCCGAGCCCTGGAAACCCCAGTGTGAGCCCCTGCGCTGAGAACTGGCGCATTGCGGAAAAGAAAAGGTTCTCCATTCAGTAGGATCGTCCTAAATAAATAAAYAAATAAATGCAACCCCAAYGTTGCTGGCTAGGAGAAAACAAAGCAAAACAAATCAAAGCAACAAATAAAGCCTGCTTTCTTATTCCCACCGGAATACTATTCAGTCCCTCTACAGTCCTTGAGAAATGAACTCTTTATTCCATCCTTCCCCATCCTAATACGCCACCGTGCAACCATTCTCTTTATTACATGTATAATGCAAAATCTGAAGAGAAACCTTGCATGAAAAGAGAAAGATGATATATTATTTATTAAACACATCCAATGTACGACGATAGCTTGTTGCAAAGCCTCTGGCCGAAATCGCCCACGAAAGGAGATTACAAAATAATAAAAGACGGGATCTGAAAAACTAGGCTCTACAGAGGCATGTGCCTTCGGTGCCCCTACATGTGCCTGCACGCGGGCTGCACGCTTCCGCACACGCAGGCGTGGGTCTCCGCGGGCACCTCCTGTGCACACACATGTGCCGAGGCAGCGCTGCGTGGCTTCATGCATGCACATGCTTGAGGTTTCTGCTGTTGAGCGACACTATGAGCGGCCCCAGTCGTTGTGGGCATGTGGTGAGGTGCACATACATGTACCCAGCACACAGATACGACTGCACGCGGCCACATCTATGTGCGGCGCACACAGGCGTGTGCAGGCAGGGAAGATGTGCACGACTGCTGCATCCTGGCGACGCTGACTCCTTTGGATGCATCATTGCTGTGTCTTTCCAGCCCTCTCCCCGCCCTCCCCCTGCTCTGTGGGTGCATGCGTGTGCGGGCACCCTGGAGCTGCATCATGCGTGTCCTCCGCAGCAGCCGGGCGAGCATCCCCTCCTTCATCTCCTCGCACATAAACATCTTTGCATTCCGCCCGCAGCCCCAACGTGATGAACCCCGTCCGAGGGGGCTCTCCACTCCCGCTAGTTTGATAAGGCTGCAAACGCAACTCCGATCGTTTGAAATGGCTCTGGATGCCTTTGTGCTTCCTAAAAGAGCATAAATAATTAAAGTTTGGCAGGGAGGAAAAGCTTTCTTGCAGAACTGTAGTGGCAATAAATGAAATGACTCAGAATCTCTTCTCCAGTCAGTTTTTACGAGAGCTGCCAGACAGTGTCTGTTCACGTTCTCCAGATACTAGGGGCGCCATAACAAAGTTAAGGTCAAGTTAGTGTCTTATCTTGGGTGGCACAAAAATACCGCATCTTCTCCACCCGGATCGGGTATATTTTTTAAATCCGAATGTTACTCGAGTCGTCCTAATTCTCACAGAGGGCTTTCGGAGATGTCTCTTGGACWGGAATACTTGCTATTTCCAGGCAACGGTTGCAGATGTTTGAAGACGTCTAACGGTAAAGTATTCGCCTGAATCTGTATGTGTGTATATKATGTGTGTTTATGTTTCGATGCTGTTTGTTCTGTTTAAGGCAACAATAAGAACAACAAAAGGTGTGTGTATGTGTGTGTAGTGCTCAGAGCTGGGCTGGGAACCGACCCCAGGGTGAAAAAGCTCTGGCAGGGAGGACCCCCAAGTCTGCCTGATTCCAGCGGGGTCTCTGCGGCGGTATTGGACTCACGTTGCTCAAATTAGATTGCTTTTTAAGAGACTGCTTCCTAAAAGGCTGTTTTCGTATTARCAAATCGTCGCCATGTCTTTGAACTTGAATGAGTTGAAACCGGTTGGCTCCTGCACCAATATTTAATTGATGCTGGGGTTTGCTGCATCGAAAGGAAGSTGAAGGATTGGGGCTAAAGTGTAAATAGTTGCTTCAACGATGGGGAAAATGAATCCCCAGAGCTTCCCAGAGTCATCTCTGAGGATGAGCTTTAGCGAGCAGAGACCGGGGGGCACAACGGAGCGGACCCTGCGCTGCTCTGCTGCGAGCGCGGGGTGGTGAGTGACACAGGAGCCATTTTAGCTGCGTTTTTGGGGGGTTGTTCGTGTGCTGCAGCGTGTTCAAACAGGCTCGAAAGTTGCCGATAAAAGGAGGAAATAGTGGTTTTGTGTGTCTTGGTTTCTGGCAATGCCTTGCCTATCTGCTGGGAGTCGTTTGTGGCACTGGTGGTGATTTGCAAGTGAGGCACCAGAAAAAAAAAATTTAAAAAACGGAGGAGGATGTTGGAAAGAGAGCAGGAATTAGCTTAATATTGCTTGTCTGGTTTTGCACGTTTGTGTGGTCATTCGGTGTTTCGGAAGGGCGCGCTGGGCTCCCCTCAGCAGCTCCTGGCAGCCCTTGGGTGCTGGAGAGACCGGGATGCTCGAGGGCTCGCGGCGGTGGCCGTGGCGGTGACGGTGGCCGGGGTGGCGGCGGTGGCCGTGGCGGTGGCGATGGCCATGGCGGTGGCGGGCGGATGGCGGTGGCCGTGGCGGTGGCAGCCGCCCCTCGCCTCGCATCGCGGCGCCGGGGCGCGCAGCGGGGCGCCCCCGCGGAGCCCAGCGGCCGCTGCAGACCCCTGACAAAGCSCAGGTTTGCCTGATTGCCCCCGGGGCTTTCCCTCCGGCTCCCTACCTGCCGGGGTCTCTGCTTGCTGAGGGACCTTTCCGAGAGGCATCTGTGGCCTGATGCGGGGCCGGAGCGCCCCGGGGAGCAGGAGCGGCTGCGCTTGGCGTGGGGACCACAGGCGGGTTTGGGGTCGGTTTGGAGACCAGCATATGGCGGGGCTCCTCTGGCTATTCCGCACCGCGGAGGGAGGGGAAGCATTCCCATAGAGAGCTGGCAAACCTTCCTGGAATGAGGAATTGCTAGAGCATAGAGCTATTGCCGGAGCGTATTATTTGTTCTCTTTTCTTTGCAGCCTTTGTGACTCGGTTTGTGCTCATCTGTGTAAAATAATATTTCAAGGAGAAAAGGAAAACTGACCGAAATGAGCCCTCGAAGGCAGGGCGTCCGTGGGGCTTGCGGGGCTTGTGTGTGTCGCCCGCTCCCAGCCCCGCTTTTCCCTTCCAATGAAAGTGAACATTTTGGTGGGAGTTGGAGGCACGGGAACAGAGGTCACTTTGTCTGCTGCTCTGCTTCCCAAGGAAACCGTGCCTGGTGGACTTCTTTTCCTGTCCTAGCTCTTTTCTTTTCAGAGGAGCCCGAATATATCTCATTTTCATAAAGAAAAAAAAAAAAAAAGAAAAAGGGAAAAAAAGGACACTGAGAGATGTTCTGTTTGCATATTTCTCATTTCAGTTTGTCTCTGGCGCCCCTATACAAGCGCATAGTGCTTAAGCACAGTGCTTAAGCAAGGGAAAATGAGGTGATCGGGACTCGGGCTTTGAATTTCGCGAGCGATTTTGATGCCAACTGTGGATTGCTGGAGCCGAGCGGGCAGATTCAGCCGCACGGGAGGATATGTAAATGGGACTTGGCTTTCCTGAGTGAACTATCACCCTCTAATCGCCTGTGCAAGCAGCAGCCAGCAAACATCAGCGCTGCTCGCAGGGAGTGATCACATTACAGAGCCGAGGTTGTCCGGCTTGGAGCCCACACCCCGCAATGCAAAGGTTACCTTTGCTAAGGAGCCTTGTTTGCCCGAGCCCATTTCCCTGAGGCGCGGCGCGGCGCGTGGGAGCCGCGGCCGCGCGGCTGCGGGACGGCGCTGCCAGGTGACCGGCTCCGCTACCTCTGCTCGTCCCCGCCGAGAGGACGGGCTGGCGGGGAACAGCCACCACCAAAACCTGCTGCCTTGGTCCGAGCGCTCTGCTCGCCTCGGCGAGCTGGGAGGGCTCTTTGGCGAGATCCTAGGCGGCTCTCCGACGGGCTCATATAGATATAAGGACATTTCTGCATCGCGTCACGTGACATAATTACCACTAGAATCAATCAAGATGAATTGCACGTCAGCACACGGTGGGGATTTTTTCTTAGTTGATCCTGTCCAAACCCTCTTGTGCAATAGATGGATCTTGTTCAATGCATTGAAGCCTCCTGGTTGCTTGCAATCGCAAAAGGGAAGACATGACTGAGTTTGACGATTGCAGCCACAGCGCATCCAATATGTATCTGCCAGGGTGCGCTTATTACGTTTCGCCCTCAGATTTCTCGACGAAACCCTCCTTTTTGTCGCAGTCGTCCTCCTGTCAAATGACTTTTCCTTATTCTTCCAATTTACCTCATGTCCAACCTGTGCGCGAAGTAGCATTCAGGGAATACGGATTAGAGCGCAGCAAATGGCAGTACCGGGGCAGCTACGCTCCCTACTACCCGGCCGACGAGGTGATGCACAGGGACTTTCTGCAGCCCGCCAACCGCAGGACGGAAATGTTGTTCAAAACGGACCCCGTGTGCGGCCACCACGGACCTTCCCCGGCCGCCACCAACTTGTACAGCGCCGTGGGCAGGAACGGCATCCTGCCGCAGGGCTTCGACCAGTTCTACGAGGCGGCCCCCGGGCCCCCGCAGCCGCCGCTCTCCGAGGGCGAGGGCGACGGCGACAAGGGCGACGGCAAGTCCCAGCACGGCCCGTGCAGCAAGGCGCCCTCGAGCCAGGACAAGAAGGTGACAGCGGCCAACGGCGCCGAGTGCCCGCCTGGGGAGGCTGCTGCGGAGAAGAGCAACAGTGCAGGTAGGGAGCGGGAGTAAATGGGGGGCAAGGGTACAAGGCCGACACTTTGTCAAGCCGCATTTTATGTGCGATTTTATAAGCATCCAAAGGATTTTATATATCCTATAAGATTTCCTTTGCCGTTGTAAAGCGTGTTTACGATAGGAAACCAATTTAGGTGGGCTTAAGGTATTCTTGGAAGAGGATATTAATTGTTATTAAATTGTTGATCTGGAGGGGGGCAGACAGGCCGGTTTCACAGGTAGTGCTCAGAGCTGCCTTCGGTTTGGAGCTTAAGGTCTGCGTTTGTTTGGGGCAGGGGGTGGGGGGAAGAGAAGTATGAGCAACTTGGAATATTTCCAGCCCATTTAAATATCTCTCTGTGCTGCTCGGAGTGCTCTCTTTTAAGGACAAGTTGGGAAATATTCCTCTTTTTTTTTTTTTTTCCCCTTTCTTTTTCTTTTTGCTAAGTCACCCAGGGAGCAAAGAGAGCAAAAGCCCCAGGAAGATCCCCCGAGCTGCCAGAGGGGCTGCCTTCTGGGCAGGGGATATTGTCAAAGTGTCGGATCTCTGCCTAGCTGAGTGTGTTTGTAGCAGCAGCATAAATCAGTTTGTTCTCTCTTGAATTTCAGCAATTCCTCAGCGATCCAGGAAAAAGAGGTGTCCCTATACCAAATATCAGATAAGAGAACTGGAACGTGAGTTTTTCTTCAACGTGTACATAAACAAAGAGAAAAGACTACAGTTGTCCAGAATGCTCAACCTCACCGACCGGCAAGTCAAAATCTGGTTCCAGAATCGAAGGATGAAAGAAAAGAAACTGAACAGAGATCGACTCCAATATTTCACTGGAAATCCCTTGTTTTGAAAATGGAAAGCGGAAACAAAAGAGAAAGAGAGAGAAAAAGAAAAGGAAGAAAAAAAAAAAGGAAAGAAAAAGAAAAAAAAAAGAGAGGAAAATCTCAGTCTCTCTGACCTGCCATCTGAATGCAAATGTAGCTTGGTTTACATGACACATCCACCCTGCGGAACTCAAAGTTTCATTTTCACGTGCAACTCCACACACTGAATGGCCACTGGAGATTTCGGGGCTTGGCGGAGCAGATTCCTGCTGAGGGGAAGCTAGGGTAAATCCAACAGTGCATTCTCAAGGTTTCTCGCCAAAGGTGCTTATTTTTTTTCCTCCTACAGTACCAGGAATGGACCTGCAGTGTGTCTGGTAGTTTTTGCTTACAATTCATTGAGTTTGGGGGGCTATGTTGTTGCTTTTGAGCTAGGGAAACACTTTCCTCCCTTTAAGTGAATGCGGTTTATTTAAGAGATGGTAAATGTACGTTCGCTATATATAAATATATATATATATGATTCTATTGTCATCCGAAAGCATGGGCCACTGTCTTTTTCATGTGAATAAATGGTTTCTAGTAAAGTTAAGGTTATATCTTCCGTGCACTGTATGGATTTCCACCTCCAAGCGATCCTGGCGTTTCCGGGGCTAGATCCAAGTTCAGCTAAACGCCAGTGGGAGGAGGTCCGGCCGCATGGTTGAAAACGCGCCCTGGCCACACGCGCGCCGAAATCCGCGGCGCCGCTTGTGTAGGTGCGGGTCCTCCCGCGTCGCCCCTTGAGCGCGGGCAGAGCAAACATGGCTGTCCGCAGCCGGGGCCGCGAGTGCGCTGAACGACGCGGATTTCCCCTTTCCTAAGCGCCCCGGCTCCCGAGGAGCCCCGGCTCCCCAGCGCCCGTGCCTGTTTACTCGATCGGGAAGGATGAGGCAGCGCGAGGGCCATGCGGACCAGAGGGAGCTATAAACAATCGGCGCTAGTGGAATGAGAGAGGGGGGGGAAAGGAGAGAAAAAGGAAAAAAAAAAAAAGCAGGCCCAAGTTGCGGAGGGCTGGATGTGAGAGCGGCGGCCGAGCCGCCCCGGCCGCGCTCGCACCCGGCGGAGGTCCCCGCGCTTCATGCGGCGTGACCTGCAGCGGCTGTTTACAAAACCTTGAACTGTCTAGACAACACCATAAAACCCGAGGGTCTAAACAGCTTAATTGGGTTATATTATACACCTTCTGGTGGGCGAAAAAGAGATTTCCGCAATGTGCAATAAAGAGAAGGAGTGAGGAAAGAATTTGCCTTTTTTTTTTTTTTTTCTTGAACAGGGCGAGGCGGCTCTCCCTACGCTTGCATCCAGCGAGTGCAAAAGCTTGCAAATAAGTGAAAAAAAAATAAATAAAATAGAGAAAGGCAGGTTTTTAAAAATCGAGACATGGAATAGGAGATGCACGGCTAAAAAGAAAGAAAGAAAGAATAAGACTCCTTAGCAAGAAAAACTTAAGTGTATGCCTTTGAACTTCCAAAATGTCAAGGTCATCACCTTTAACCTTTCTGAATAATTAGGCGCCTTAAGGTTCCTCTGTTATTTTCAACCACCACCCACCCTCTCTCCCTCGCCCTCTCTCACACTCACACACGCAGCACCGCAGACCCGGCCGGGGCGGCAAACGCTCCGTAACGCCCGGAAACCCGCGGCCGCTTCTAGGTGAGCCTGTCGGCAGCGACCCGGGGAGCCTGCGCCGCTCCCGCGGCAGCAGACACGCGCTCCGCTTCCCTTCCCGCTCCTTCAGCCCCCCGCGTTTAGCCAAATACCGCTCTTCTCCTTTTTTAAAAAGAAAGAAAGAATTAAAAAAAGACTATATATATATGTGTGTGTTGCTCTAAAAGTAAATGCGGGGGATGTAGGAAATACCGAGGGGAAAACATGATATTTTTCTCCGGATGTGCCTTTTCCCCCAAAGCCTATTATTCTGACATGCGAATAGGCGCAGGGACTACCGAAAAGCGTTTCGCCGGATCTTATAGCAAAATTCTCGTGTCTCTTCTGAGCCTTAATCCACAGGGTAAGACGAGTTGTTTGATTTTTCTGCTCCCTGTACTGCTTTAACAGTTTATTTTAAAGGATTATTTTCCCTTTAAAAACTTAACATGCCACAAAACAGGGCCATGGAAACCTAAATACGCGCATATTAATCTCTCAGAAATGTCCAATTATAGTAATTTTAAATTTCTATTTAAAAAAAAAAAAAGAATAAACTCGCGGTTGAAAGGCAAATTGAGGCAAATCTTGGTGAAGAGAAAGGCAGGAAAGTGGAAGAAATTCCCTGGTGCTTGGCCCCGAAAAGCCACAGGAGGGCGCGCTCATGCGCTGTAATGCTCACAATACTCCTGATGTTCAAGTATATTTTCCTCCTAATAATCATTCCACTGCTAATAAAATATCTAATATATAAGTAACGATAAGATTTCAGGGCCTTCCAAATGAGAAAATAAAGCATCAAAAAGATTTATTAAACAAATAACCCATAACCGTGATGTGCTTGAGAAATATGCCACTTTAAAAGATTTTTTTTTTTTGGTCGTAATCTTTTATAATGCATCGGAGCTTTAAAAATGCCCATATTTTTAATAAAGAAATGATATTCAAAATTCGTTCTCTAGAGTGAGGAGCTACTTACACTGCTCAGGACAACCTTAACGCGGCTAGAAGTAAAGAAATATACGAATGCATTTTCACGATTTCTCTTTCAATTCGTATTCAGAGCCTTTAATAAATAAATTCATAGGCACAGAGAGTTTCATTTTTTAAAATACTAATGTATTTAAACACGAGATTGACATTAGATTCTGACAAAATCTCCTTTTTTAAGGACAGAGAGAGAGAGAAAAAAAAGATTTTAATATCCGAATATTATCTTGCCAAGGAATTGCTGAATGAAATCCCTCGCCTTTAAAAACGCTATGGAGATCTATTAAAATGGAAATAGATATTACAAAATTAAAGCGAAGCTTATGAATTTCCTGGCCTTTCTCCAGTGACCGAGCGTGTATGTCTTTTTTTTTTTTTCTTTTTTTCCATGTTTATTGGGTTTTGGTTTTTCCTTCTCCCCACCAATGCGCACTTTTAATCGCAATCCCACCAARGAAAGGCGTCGCTCCTTTCCGCCGTTTTGCAGCTTTCGTCGGAATCTGCCTCGCGCTGGCTCAGCCATATTCCGCGTTTTTAAAGCCCCGTCTCTCGTGAAAACGTTTGTTGGCACTTTGTCCGCCGGAAGGTTTTTTTTAGAAGTTCATTGTTAAGAGTTTCCTAGAAATAGCCTTTCCGTCTGCAATAAAACCGCTTTGTACAATCTAAAATAATTGGAGGCTTTGACGCTGAAGGTAACGCTTTTACCCACATCCCGAGCCCGGAGGAAAAGCTGCCGCTCTCTCCATGGGCTCACCTATTTCCAGAGGGAGATATTTAGCGCAGCGTTTTGGATTGTTTGTTTTTCTTGGCGTTRGAGAGTCCCCCAAATCCACGGGGCTGCCGCGTTGTGATGCTGCAACCGCTCGCAACTACAGTGAGGCCGATCTCAGAGAGCGTGGAGGGGTGATTGCAGCCGGTCTGTGGTGTTAATTAAAAAGAAAAAGAGAAAAGGAAAAAAGAAAAGAAAATAAATGGAAACATTATTCTGCGCTATTTTGGAATCCTCAAGCTAATGTGATGATTCTCCTGGAGTCCGTAATCTCCCCTGTTCCCCCCTCTGCTCACTTTCTGCCTTAAAAAGGACTGTAAGCTATCTCCAAATGTCTTTGGGCTTGTTCTTCTTGGAGAACGAATGGAACATTTGCTTATTTTCAGATTAAATTACAGGTTTGGCAGGAATTTACCAATAGATAAATATGCAACCCAAAAGCAGGGGCTGTGTGCAGATTCCTCCACCGGTCTTCATGCTATTCCCCCCCCCCAGTCTCGCCCCAGCAGACACGCATTCCTGGGTGCTCAGTAAGAGAGAAATGCGGTAGGGGACGAGGAACGGCGTGGAGGGAACCTGGAGCACGGGCTGCGCGACCGTGCGAGCCCCGCGCTCGGGGACACCTTGGCGAGCTGGTCCTATTGTGTGCTTCATAATACCCTGTGTATTAAACGTGATAATGCCATCAGTATGTTCCCACTTTCCTTCTGCCCTCCTCCTCCCCCGCCACTGAGAAAAAAAAAAAAAAAAATCCCGGGTATTTGAGCCCTCGACCCAAACGTCGACTCTTTCTATGAAAATATGGCACATAGAAATCTGGGCAACGTGACAGTTTCATTATTAAAGGAAGAAAGGTCACAATATTGCAGCCAATTTTTTTTTCCTTAAATAAAAAATATTCTTAAATCTCCCTTCAGTTCAACAGTGCAGTATAAAATATACAGCCCTCGCGTTAAAATATAGCTTAAATAAATYGCTGAATAAATTGCTGAAATCATGAAATCGACTAAATGAAAGTAATATTACTTAAAGCTTCCTCGGTTCCGAGCTTTTTTCTTTTCTTTCTTTTTTTTAAAATTAGATATTTCTCTCAATACCTTTGTTACTGGAGGCATCTGCAAAATATCTAGGCTTTTTCCTACCTCCCTCCCATCCCCCTCCTATAATGAGGCACAAACACAGCAAATTGCAAGTATGGGAATCGTCAGCACAGCCGAGGGAAAAAGAAAAAAAAGAGAACATATCACGAGTAATAAGGTTTAGGGAGATAAGGCAGTGAAAATTAATCCTTCCAGCCACGTCTTGTAACCTCAAGTTTTTAGCCCTGACATTTGCTAGAGGAGAAAACTGTAATGTCCACCTATGCTTTATGGCAAATAGTAATTTACATCTGCATGGACCCCTTGGTTGGCTTTTTTTTTTCCCACCCCCATTCGGAAAAATATGGGACTCTGAGAGCAAAACCTTTATATTAATGTGCATTGTATATCTCATTTATTGCACAATATTGATTTATTTATTAATGTTAATTACTTGATTCCATTTTAATATGATTTAAAACAACAGTGACATTAAATGCCCAGAGCCTAAGTCCCCAGCTCCCTAGTGACTCTTGTATGTTTATTCAACTTCTATTTACATCAAACTTTAACTTTCCTACTGTTCATTTCCAATAAAATAATGCTGCCCGTTTTTAAAGTAACTCGTGATTTATCGTGAGCGAAGGGGCTTGCGGATCTGTTCGCCAGCCCTGGACGCGATATTTAAATCATGATCATCAGAGCCATCATCTGAGTTTCCGTGTAGTGACATGCAAGAAATTCATATTTTCAATTAGAAATCAAAGAGCCCTCATGTATAATGAGGAGCCGAGGGCTCAGCGCCGCGGAGGCGGCGTGGAGGGCGGTAGAGCTTTACCTTAACGCTTTAACTTTCCTATGGGGCTGAGCCCACAGCAAAGCCCTGGCATAAGCCTGACTCTGGCATATTTCTGGGACCCTCTTYTCTTAAAGTGTAAATAAAGATTGTGAAAGCCCCTTTTGATGGGCATAAAATTCCTGATTAGATCTAACAGCCAAGCCTTAAGCTGCGTCAAGGAAAATAGTATTTTGCTGCTTTAAACTCTGTGGGTCGCCCGGGCTGTTGTTTAAGAAGAGGAAATTGCCAGAAAGCGAGGGGGGGACCCGAGTCCTCAACGCGGCAGCGTGGCGAGCTGCGCGGCCGGCGGTTCCTGCGCGCGGGCGCATCTTAGCCATGGCTCTGATCGTGATCTCCAGCGCGCCCATCCGCGGAGGCGGCGGCTGCGCGGCCGCGCCGGGGCCCGCGCAGGGACAGGGCGCTCTGCGGAGCGGCAAAAGAGCCTCCGAGCGGCGCGGATTGCCGAGGTAAAATTTAAACTCGCCGGCAACACAGGAGCTGGAGACTGCGGCTGTAAAAGGCACTGGCTCTTAACCTGACAATGATGTTGTATTTGAACAGCTGCGATAAGGTTTTAAAAGGTCTGTCTCATTGCCACAGCGAAATTTTAAATGGGGTTATTGTTTCCAGCAATGTAAAGTGTGCGGTAAAGTGCAAAACATTCAAATACCCGGAAACGGGAGAAAATTCAGATTCACACCCGTGGAACAGGCAAGTTTGCAGCCGGCTCAAAGACGCGTGTTAAAAAATTGTGAAATCCTTTCACGTGATGCCTCTTTCTGGGGGTCTTGAAGGCTGTTTTGGTGTTAGAAAGGCCCCATATAAACAGCCGGATGGACCCGAAGGAAAGAATTTCAACAAGTTCACATTGCAACCATCACAGTCCCTGATAGCACTAATCCCACATTTTTTTTTTTAAAGCCCAGGTTAAGATGATTTCAAAAATATAAAAAAGGTCAAAAGTGATAAATAGTTTGTGCGATCGCTATTTAAGCTTTACCAGCTTCGGATGTAAATATGAGTACGAACAGGGAGGAAAAATCAGTAAAACACTTTTAAAGTATCGGAACGGAAAAATCTAATTTGCCAGCGAGGCAGTTACCGTTGCCTTCTGCATTTTTTTTTCATTTTTAATATTCCAACTGCATTTATCATCCATCTGGGGGAAGAAAATATACAGGGAAATAAAAGGAAAGAGCAAAGAGAGAAAAACAAAGCAGAGAAGTTCCTCGAGCAGTTGCAACACGACTACGAGGTTCTGTATGTTTATTAATGAGCAATAGTATATGCAAGAGAAGGAATTATCTGGACGGCGCTTCCCGAAACCAGGGCAAATAACAGACATTTTGGTGCTTATTTCACCAGCAGCAGGGCGAGAGCAAGCCAGAATAATTTTAGGAACCCAGGGTAACTATAAAGGCGAAGTCATGACAAAAGCCTGGCTTTTAATATTTGACGATTCGTGTTAAAACAAAAATTGACCTTCTCGGTGAGCAGCGAGGGGGAAAAAAATCAATAGCATAATTTTCAATAATTCATAACGCGCCCGCCATTATGCTAAATCCCCCCTATTAATCTTACCCCTTCCAAAGTCGCGATTGATTTGTTAATAAAACACCCCCCCTCCACAGCACCCGCGCGTGGCAGCGGCGGCGGGCATAACTCTCGGGGAACAA
>PTEX01000034.1:3831263-3841566 GCA_003342815.1 Eudromia elegans | reverse complement strand
GCCGCTGCCATTGGCCCGCCTGTCATGTGGTCGCGCGGAGGCATCCGCAATTACACGGGAATGTTTTCCTAGAGATGTCAGCCTACAAAGGACACAATCTCTCTTCCTCAAATTCCGCCCCAAAATGTCCTTTCCCAACAGCTCTCCTGCCGCTAATACTTTTTTAGTAGATTCTCTCATCAGTGCGTGCAGGAGTGACAGTTTCTACTCCAACAGCGCCAGCATGTATATGCCACCTAGCACAGACATTGGGACTTATGGGATGCAAACCTGTGGACTGCTTCCGTCTCTGGCTAAAAGAGAAGTTAATCACCAAAATATGGGTATGAATGTACATCCTTATATACCTCAAGTAGACACTTGGACAGACCCGAACAGATCTTGTCGAATAGAGCAACCTGTTACACAGCAGGTCCCCACTTGTTCCTTCACTACAAATATTAAAGAAGAAAGCAATTGCTGCATGTATTCCGATAAGAGAACAAAACTCATTTCTTCAGACGTCCCTTCCTACCAGAGGCTGGTGTCTGAATCATGCCCCATTGAAAACCCCGAGGTTCCTGTCCCAGGATATTTTAGACTGAGCCAGACCTACGCCACTGGGAAAACCCAAGAGTACAATAATAGCCCTGAAACGAGTTCAACTGTAATGTTACAGTTAAACCCTCGCGGCAGCTCCAAACCGCAGATATCTTCTCAACTTCAGATGGAAAAGAAAATGAATGAAAATCCGAACAACCAAGACAGCACAGCTAAAGTCTCTCAAGTGGAAAGTCCCGAGCCCAAGTCCACGTTGCAAGACGACAGGAGCTGCCTGCCTGAAGGCTCTGTGTCCAGCCCAGAAGTCCAGGAGAAGGAGAGTAAAGGTCTGTATGCTCGAGTTTAAACCGTAACGTGGTGTAACTCCAACACGCCAGCATCATAAAACACGCTCTAATATACTAACAAGCATCACAGCCATCACATTTAATGATAAGGAGTATCGGGCTGCAGGTGCTGGTCTCGCTGAAGATTTTGGCAGGGGGAAAAAAAAATTGCTTCACGAGAGATTACTGAGATTTTCTTTATGTATTTGCCTCTCTCTGCATGCAGGCAGGCTCTGGGATGCGGAGAATACGCGTGTGTGCTCCTTGAGGCACTGCAGCATCCGAAAGCAGCCAAATACCTCTAAAAAAGCAGGTCTGGAGGTTGTAAAATACGACCAGTTCAACTTTGCTCTTGTAATATTTCGCTGAAATATTTTCGCTGAGCCTAACTGCGATCTGATTGCATTTAAAGTTAATTATGATCCTATTAAAATAGGTGAGAAATAGGTGCTACCAAGCTGGGTAAAGTTTTAAAGAAATGTACAATGAAAACAGCAGCCCGCTGGCCGCTTGATCAAAGCGTGCAATATTTGAATGTAGGGCTTTAGATAACCTGGCTTTTTGTCTCAAAAAGAGCAGCGTTATTTTGAAATGCGGTTAAAAGCTAAAGGTGCTGGCTATCTAATTTTATTTTCCCTTTAAAAGTGCACTAAAGCCTTTATTTCGAACGGCGTGTGTTGAAGGAGCCCAGAACGGGAAATATTTACCTATAAAAATGTACTTTGCAACCTCTAGGTCCATTTTTATTCTGTGTGTGCATGGGGGTTCTCTTCATATGAATTATATTTCATAATCCAGGTCTAGGATGCTATGGAACAGGTTTCTTTATGATGGAAAACAAATATAAAAGGAAAATGGGGGAGGAAAAAAAATCCGAGGTGGAGGGTATTAAATTCAGACACATCCTTTTGGCTGGGATAATGTGCATGTCTCTTCCTACGGTTGTTTGTGCAATTCAATTGATGATTTAGGGCAAGGTAATACAAAATATACTGCGGTGGTATTTTGTAATTGAGAGATTTCCGTAGCCAGTGCCGTAGGAGCCCGAGTCAGCCATGGCAGGGCGAGCCCCGTTAAAATGCTACCAGTGCACGGATGGCAGGTTGAGTATCGTGCAAACGCTAAGCACCACTCGCAAACTTTAGGTACCATTTCTAGAGGAGCCAGGAGAGAGAGAGAAGGGGGAAAAAAMCTGCGAGACGGGGTGTCGTGTTAGGGGACCCGGTCACCGTGAGCCTGGCAGCTGCTAATATCTGTACCTAGCTCACCCAGCGATGTTTAATACCCACATTGCCCATATCTGCCAGCCGCCACAGCTGAGGAGGGTTCATGGCCAAGGGTACACTCTAACAGCCTGAGGTATTTTTGATTTTTTTTTTTGTTGTTCTTCTTCTTTGATTTTGATAGAGGAAATCAAGTCTGATACTCCAACGAGCAATTGGCTAACTGCAAAGAGTGGCAGAAAGAAGAGGTGTCCTTACACTAAGCACCAAACACTGGAATTAGAGAAAGAGTTCTTATTCAATATGTATCTCACCCGAGAGCGCCGCCTAGAGATCAGTAAGAGCGTAAACCTCACTGACAGGCAGGTCAAGATTTGGTTTCAAAACCGCAGAATGAAGCTCAAGAAGATGAGCAGGGAGAACCGAATCCGAGAACTGACCGCTAATCTGACCTTCTCCTAAGGTGCCCCGGGCGGGCAGCGAGCAGGGGCCCCAGCACCGCCCGCCGCTGCCGCAGAGACTCTGGCAAATACCCTCCACTTTCCATTTTATTTTTTTTTTTTTTCTGATAGAATGTGACTCTTCGTCCTTCTTTTAGCGCTGCAAGTGAATATGTATTACTATGATGAGTATATATAAAACCTAGCACGTGTAATTTATTTTTGTTCTCATCGTAATGCAGGGTAACTATTATTGAATATTATCATTTGGTCTTAACTTATTGGAACTGTCGAACATCCAAGCAATGTGACTTTTACATGTTTTTACTAACAAAATGGTATTTATGTGGGGCTATTACACGGGCCATAACATTTTGAGTACATTCAATACCTTAAGAAAAAGAAAAAGGGGGGGAAACTTTGGGGAGGGGGGGAAAGAGAAGCACATTATAATGTAACTATCCTCTCAGATGAACTTAGAGATTGTCCTTCATAAGACGGAATATTTCAYTCTTCTCCATTGTAGACATTTTCTTGTGGTGCATATGTGGAATAGTAGTCGTTCAACAGCAATATGTCCTTCTGTGCATGTTCTATTCGCATGTATAATGCAATAAACTCTGTAAACTACTGCGGTCCCTTTGGTTTTCTACAAAAGTTTAAAGTACAGATGCAGGCCGGCTTCCTGAGCTTCCCTTATCAGCAGCTCTTTGGACTCGTGTCCTTTTTTTTTTTTTTTTTTTTTTTTTTTTTTTTTTTTTTTTTTTTTTTTTTTTTTTTTTTTTTTTTTTTTTTTTTTTTTTTTTTTTTTTTTTAGGGCTGAGGGGGAGACTGGGGAGGGAAATGATGTAAACCTAATTCAGATATATTTGGGCCTGTAAACAAATGGTTAATTGATAAAATGTTGTGGGATGCTCGCAGTGTGATAAAGAGATAGAGAGAAAAAAAGAGAAAAAGAGAGAGGAAAAGAAAGAAAGAAAAAAGAAAAAAAAAGAAAAAAGGGGGGGAAAAAAAAGAAAAAAAAAAAGGGGAAAAAAAAGCGTAGTAAAATATTATGACCTAAACTGGACATCCTCATCCAATCAACTCATAAATGGTAAGTGATAAAAAATCTTTCTAGTACAAGCTGTCAGCAATATGTGTGTCATTTTATTTGACGTTAGCATGTTGATTTAAAAAATAACAGTCACTGTGTGCTTACAATGTGTAGACTTGGAGTTCGTGTCTTTCCTCGCTATTAAAAAAATCCCCATGCCAAAAGCAGGGCTGGGTATAAACAAACGCTAAGGAGTTCAGCTCTTGGTCAGCCCAAGGGCTCTCAGAAGATGGTGGATGGGGAAATAGCCCCTCAAACATCTGGCAAGGTTGGGCTTTGGGAGCAGAAATGCTGCGAGGCGGCCGTGCAGGGGTGCCCCAGCCTCTGCGAGCCTCCCTGTGTGACCCTGCACCATTTTGCTTTGCTCGGGGATCGTTTTATTTCACGCGGTTTCGTGTTTGCAGCACATATCCAGAGAATGAAGTTCAGGACTCTTAACCCTTTCCGGCCAAAGCTGGAAAATATTAWCAAGAGGGGAGCCAGGGAGGGTGCGGGTGTGTGCCGGGGAGCCCCGGCGTGKGCGAGCAGAAATCCCACGCGGAACTGCAAAGGGCTTGCAAGTGAACCTGACTCCAGACTGAAGTGCAAATGCTTGGGCATGCTTTCACCTTCAAGCCGTGCTGGAAAGGAAAATAGTGCGGCTGCTGTGTGCGCTTGGAAGCCAGCTTGCTCGCAACCAACGCCCAGTGCGTCCCCAAAGTGTGTCTAGACCCACGAATTAGACACGAGGTAGTGCCAATGTTTTCTGCCTTGGTGGCACTGATACGGCTCGTGTTGCAGCTGGTGGCGTTTCATTTTGCTCCATTGTTGCGGATATTTCCTATGGGGAAATTATCTCTCTCTTTTTTTTTTTTCCTTTTTTTTTTTTCCTTTTCCTTTCCTCGTGTGCACATTTACTCGTAGGAAGAGCTATATTTTTTTTTTTTTTTTCTTTTTTCCTTTTCCTTTCCTCGTGTGCACATTTACTCGTAGGAAGAGCTATATTTTCCTCAAACCGAACTATGACTATTTTGAAGGTGCGGGAGCAGCGAGCGCGTAGGTACCGCGGTTTACTCTGGTTAAAAAAAAATAATAAAAAGCCAGAAAGGCGAACAAACAGAAAACAAACTGCAGAAGTGTGTGGGTTTCTTTTTTCCTTTTCTTTTTAGAAGGGATATTTATCTCTTTATATATTACATATATTTGAACCATCCTTTTCCTTCAAAGATACTCGCCACACATCGCCAAAGAAGTTTCAGCAGTGGGAACTAATTAGCTGGCTCCATACCAAGCGTTTAAAGTATATAAAAAGGAGGTTCGCTTTAATCTGCCCGCTTTATCAATTTATATCTGTGTGCAGCGAGGAGCGATCCCTTGCCACGCACCAAACCCTGCGTCTAGGGGAAAAATAAAGGAGCAATATGAAAACGTAAATGAAAAGGCTAAAGCAAGATGGGGAGAAGAAAAAATAAAGATAAAAATAAAATAAACACATAAATAGAAGGCAAAAGAAGGGGAAAAAAGAAAGAGAACAACCGAAGAGAGTAATAAATCACGAAATAAACAGGAATTTGAGCCCCTTCCTCATACCGGCCCTGGCGTAGGAAGTGTTTTCGCAGCGCCGTTGTTGTCCTCGCTCCGCGGGCTCCGCCGGGCTCCGCGCTAACCCTCCGCTTCCTCCCACCCCACAGGCACCTTCCCCCGCTCCGCCGCGCCGAGGGGGACCGAGGTGACACGGGGCTTCACATCACACCGGCAGGGCGTGCACGCCGGGAAGGACAAGCGGCTCCGGAGCAAGGGGAAAAGGGAGGAAAAAAAGGGGGAGAAAAAATAAGGAAAAAATAAAAAGAGGTTGGGGGCCGAAGCCTCARCCAGAGCGCAGGTCGCTCCCTCCGCGCAGGCATTGAACGTGGCCGGGGGCCGTGACTCCCCCAGCAGCCCCGCGCCGCTGCGCGGCCCGCGGCCTGGCCGCGCACAGCCCCAGGCTCCGCGCGCGGAGCGGCCAGGCCGGCCGGGGCCGCCCCGGCTTGGCGGAGCGAGGCCGCGCCGAGCAGCTCCCGAGCCGAGACACGGGCTCCGCTGTTTCCATCCGTCCATTTTATTAGGGACACATTAATCTATAATCAAATGCACCTCATAAAATTTTTATTGAAAGGCATAAAATCATTACAGAGGTCTTCCACCTGTTTTAAAACAACACAATGGACATCTCTCTTAAAAAAAAAAAAGGAAAAAAGTATATTCTTTCCATGGAAACTTTCCGCGGGGGTGGGGGTGGGTTATAATACCCGCATAGGCTCTGAAATATGGAAGTACCGCAATGTGCTTTTACAGTAACATTTTCCTGTTTTATGAGAAGTCGTTACAGTCCCAGCTTGCGATGGTTTGTTTTTACAGGCAAGAATCCCCCCTTCCCAGCGGGTTTCCTCAGCAGCTTGGAGTGTGATTAGCAAGCCAAGGCTGCGGGATTTATTTAAACACCCTGCCTCGCATTGATTAAGAAATGAATGGCAGAAATCACTCCAAGGAGGTGAAGAAATAGTCCGCGCTCGCGGCTGCCCGCGCGGACCCGCCTGCGGCGCGCGGGGCAGCGCGGACGAGCGCGGGGCTGCGCGGGGCAGCGCGGCGGGCGCGGCGCGGGCGCGCAGCCTTCGGGCCGCGCTGCGCGGGTGCCGTTGTTGATGATGATGATTTCTTTTTCTTTTTTTCTTTTTTTTTTTAATCACAGCAGCCCCAGTTTAGCGGATTGATTTACTCGCAGTATTGGTAAATATGATCACGTGGGCCCCGCGACCAATGGTTGAGGGTTGCAGTCTGCAAAATACTACGATTGTTCTCAGGGAGGGTATCATATACAGTTAACAGTGTAACCTTTTATATGACTAAGAGGGGAGCCTAAAATGTCGTCTAGTGGCACCATAAGTAACTATTATGTCGATTCTCTCATAGGCCATGAAAGCGAAGAAGTTTACGGGAGTAGATTCGTCCAGGGAGGTCACAGTGCGACCTCCAGGCCATCAGGTGTTGCAGAGAGTTCAGATTTTTCCTCCTGTAGCTTTGCGCCAAAATCCACCGTGTTCTCCACCTCCTGGTCCACGGTTCACCCTCAGCCGTCTGCGGCAATGACCGGGATCTACCACCCCTACATGCACCAGCCCCACTTAGGGGCCGGCGACACCGGCCGCTACGTGCGCTCCTGGATAGAGCCCTTCCCGGGATTCCCGGGCGGCGGCGGCGGCAGCGGCGGCGGCGGCGGCGGCAGCTCCGCGTCCAGCTCCGGCTCCTCCAACGGGCGCCACTACGGGATAAAGCCTGAGACGGGAGCAGCCGCCTCCTCGTCTTCCTCCTCCTCCTCCTCCTCCTCCAAAAGGACTGAGTGCTCCTCGTCCCGGGAGTCCCAGGGGATCGCTGTGCCCGAGTACACGTGCAGCTCCTTCCTGCAGGAGCCCCGGGAGAAGGCGGCTGCCGGCAGCGCTAAGGACCCTGCCGCCTGCAGCCACAACGGCAGCCCGAGCAGCGATCTGAAGGAGGAGAAGCAGCAGCAACTTGACCCAAGTAAGTGGGGGGAAAAAACGGAGAGAGGCAGAGGGGGGGGAGAGAGAGACGGAGAGAGGGAGAGAAAGAAAAGAAAAGAAAGAAAGAAAGAAATTGCCCCTTTGATTTATTGCCGAAACCTGTAAGGCTCGAATGTGCAAAACTGATAGTTTTACTAACCTATAAAAACGTCTAGACGCCTACCCCAGCGCAAGCAGCAACAAGCACCCATAAAAGACTCCACATAACCACCTACCATCAAGACATCATTTGTACAGTAAACAGACTGGGGCATTAAGGCTTTTATGATAATTCCTCCAAAGTTGTGAAAACAGTCCATCCTTCGTTAAATTAATTTAACGACCTTTCTCCCCCCCCCCCCCCCCTTCCCTATATACTTCCCTTCTTCCAGATAACCCTGCAGCAAACTGGATCCACGCTCGTTCAACGAGGAAAAAGCGTTGTCCCTATACAAAGTATCAAACTCTGGAACTGGAAAAGGAATTCCTCTTTAACATGTACCTCACCCGAGACCGCCGTTACGAAGTAGCTAGGATTTTAAATCTTACAGAGAGACAGGTCAAAATCTGGTTTCAGAACAGAAGAATGAAAATGAAAAAGATGAACAAGGAGAAAGGCAGTAAAGGAGACTAACGCTGGGCTAGAAATATAGTTGGGGAATATTGCTTTGTGAATTTTTTTTCTGGTTCGGTTTTATTTTCCCCCCAGCCCCCCTTAGATCCGATGCGTTTCTCCTCCTCCTGCGCCCCCCACCCCAGGAACTTTAAATCAATCTGGTCTTTTTTAGGTAGAAGTGAAACGTGGTCTATGTCAGGTATTTGGGGAAATCTTGTCTTGTTCGCCAACGTGTTTTCCAGAGTCGCTTCATTCTCCCCTCCTCCCTCCCAGACCGTCTGGTTGATGATATTGTGAGTGCACGTTAGCTTTGGGAACTGTCTCCGATGTTTAATGTTTGACATGTTTCTTAAAAGTGACGTAGTCTAGATAGATACTCTGCCAAAATAAAGGTAAGGGGAATAATTATAATTATGATAATAAAATATATATTAAATTACAGTCGCTTAAAGCAACGGGGGTGTCGTGTTGTCCATGACTTATTAAAAGGAAGCGTTATCCAAACCTACTTCCTAGGTCTGAATTCTGCTCCTTTGCAGTAAAAGCCGCCGCGGGGACAGGAGTCGCTCCCTGATTATCCAGGGCGAGGCGGCCGCCGCTCCCGGGAAGCCGCTTCCAGAGGCCCCGCGCGTTCCCGGTGCCCCGGCCGGCTGCTCCGGCTCCTCTCCGTTATTCCATAAGAATAAAACCCGCCGCCGTGCTCGGAGGCTCCGCGCTGCCGTGCGCGGATCGCCCCGCGCCCGCCGCCCCACGGGGCCCGCGCTCACCCCGCGCGGCCTCCCCGCGCAGACCCGCAGCCAGCGTTTGGGGGGAAATCTCGTGTTTTCTGTTCTTCTCTCCTCTGCTCCGGGGACACACGTTACTCTCGGAGGGGCCGCCCGGGCCGTGCGCGGGAGCTGCGCGGGGCGCCCCGAAGCGCGTAACGTGCGCGCCCGCCGTCCATCCAAAGCAGCGCGCTCGCCGAGGGGACCTCTTGGGATAATCTAGGGATAATATTCGCGGAAGGGAAATGGTGCCTGCTCGCTGGGGAGTTGTGTGTTTTTGGGGCCTTTTCTGCGCTCTTTAATGTGAACCTTTGGAAGCTGTGGCAGGAGCCGGCTCCTTTGCTGGAGAGGACTCCTTCCGCGGCCCGTCTCATACCCACAGCGTTTATAAACACACAAGGCTTTATCAAGATAATTGAGATGAAGTTCATTGTAAAAAATGCTTTGTTTAAAGAGCAACCATTAAAATGAAGGACCCGTAAATATTTACGAGGGGTTCGGTTAATTCAAGATTAAGGGGAGAGCTGAAACTTGGTGTTTAATGTCTTTTTTATTCTTCTTTACCTCTAAAAAAAGAAATAAAAAAAAAAAAAAAGAGGAGGGCAAAGGCATATAGTGCCAGGAAAAGGTGTTGCATTGCTTCCCATCCATTGTGGAGAAGATACCTATAATTCTTTTAAAACAGGAAGAACCGCGGTATAATAAAACCATTGAGATGGCTAGACGTCTGGAGCTAATGAGTTTACGATATGCTGTGGTGCTTTGCTTTGAAACCACCTTATTTTGATGTTTGTGTTTGTTAGAGGGGAAAAAGACAAAAATGCAGACAAGCTAGGTCTTAAAATCTTGAACTATAAATTTCAATACGTCAGCGTTGGACCGAGGCGACAGACGCAGAAACCCGAAGGTCACAAAACGAAGAGATTTTACAAAGTCGACTGGTTTGTTGAAACGCGTTTTATTGGATTTCCCCCCGTGATGAAGCCTACCGTGATGGCGTCCATATTTTTGAAAATAACCATGTGGGGGGACTGATCCATAAGTAACAACATGTAAACAATACTCTTGCCACAGGACACTCCATTATGGTGATTCTAGCAGCGGCTATGGTAGGAAATAGGCACCAAACAATACCAATCTCCTCTTAATATTTTATCTCAGTCACCGTGACAGAGTAACCTTGTATGTATTTTTTTTCGCTCACTCTTTCCCTCCCTCTTTTTTYCCCCTTCCTATTTCTACTTCTGCGCGTGTTTATTTCAAAATGGCAGTCAGAGAATCAAGCGTCTCGAAGCAGGCAGAGCATTTCTTGCTCTAGGATTACTCTTTTTGCGTCAGTCTAAACACTAGAACGCGATTCCTGCGTTCTGGGTGTGATAATGTGTTTGTACAGAGCGGCCGTGTGCATCGGCACCCGCATCAGACCAAGCAATGCCGAGGCATGTGCGAGGAAGCTGGGGCACAGAGAGCCTCGTCCTTACTTTCATTTCCATCAATCAACCCATAAACATATTAATGCGAGGGCGAACAAAATAACAAGTTCAAGACAAAAAAAAAAAAAAGGGTTTAGCTCTGCAACTGCCACACATGGAGAGGCCGTGGTGTAATATGTGGGGAAACATGATCGAAAACGCGATAGCAGCGGTCTTCAAAGCCCCTGCGCCCGAGCTGGCTGCCATGTGTAAACGAGGCGCATTCTTTGTATGCAGTTAATTATGGCACTGGCAGCAAATTAAAAGAGGGTCACCGAAATGTGCTTAGGAAA
>PTEX01000034.1:3806613-3829326 GCA_003342815.1 Eudromia elegans | reverse complement strand
GCCGCCGCCGGCTTCCCGCAGCCCGGCGGCCCCGGGGGCGGCGGCGCCGCCGGCGACTTTTACCCGGCGGCCGGGGGGAGCCCCACGGCCGCCTACCAGCAGCCTCCTCCGCCCCCCGGCGCGCCTCCGCCTCCTGCCCCCTGCAGCGGGGTTACCTGTCACGGGGAGCCCGCTAAATTTTACGGATACGATAACTTACAGAGACAGCAGATTTTTACGACACAGCAAGAGGCCGAACTGGTACAATATCCTGACTGTAAATCGTCCAGTGCTAATATTGGCGAGGAACCAGACCACTTAAATCAGAGCTCGTCTCCTGCTCAAATGTTTCCCTGGATGAGACCACAAGGTTGGATGCAGTAAAAAAAAATTTGCTTCCATCTCACGTCTGAGTTTGAAACTTTCTTTCCTCCTCCTGCTTCTGCCTCGCTGCCTCCCGCTCTCCCCCTCTGCCTCCTGCTCTCCCTGCCGCTCTCCCCGCGCGCTCGAGACCCGCGAGGGCTCCTGAGAATAAAGCAGCGCAGGAGCGAAGGGGCAGCCGGGCGGGARGCGGCTGCTCCCCACGCGTGCCCTGGGACTCGCTGCTGGGGCGGCCCGGCCCGCGCTGCTCGAGTGGAAATGTGGAAATGCTGCAGGGCCGCGGGCGGGGGGCAGTTACCAGATAATAAAGTGACCCCGTAAACTTGGTCCCGTAAATTCCCGTGGAGGCGCTTAATGCATCTGCTGCAGCTATTTTTTTTTCCTGCGCATATGTGTATGGCTCTGGTTGTCTCCGTATCCGCTAGATTTACTTTTTTCTTCTCTCGCTTCTCTCGAGAGGCTTCGCGGGGGCACCCGAAYCCTCACTCGCTGCCCGGCTCCGCCACCCCGCACGCCAACGGCAGCCACCAAAACCCTGTGTTTTTCTTTTAAACAGCAGCGCCTGGTAGGAGGAGAGGAAGACAAACATACAGCCGATTCCAGACCTTAGAGCTGGAAAAAGAGTTCCTTTTTAACCCCTATCTGACCAGGAAGAGACGGATCGAAGTGTCCCACGCGCTAGGACTCACCGAGAGGCAGGTAAAGATCTGGTTTCAGAACAGAAGGATGAAATGGAAAAAAGAGAACAACAAGGACAAATTCCCCGCTTCCAGGCAGGAGGGAAAGGAAGGGGAGGCCAAAAAGGAAGCACATGATCTGGAAGAAGAAAGAGCCGAAGGCCAGACGAATTAAAATTTGCCTTAAAAACCTTGGTGAATGTCTATCAAAAATAACGAGCGCCCTTCGGCCCGATCCTCTCCCTGCCAAAGGCCCTGCCCTGCAGGACGAGTGACCCTCGTGTCCCTCCGCGTGTYCCTCCGCTTCGGGTGCTTCTGTTGTGTGTTTGGTTTTTATTTTTATTTTTAGCCGTTTTCGGGGCAACATCTACATTTATCGGTTTATCTGGTCCTATTGAAAATTTGATACAGAGTTTGTAGCAAAACGTTTCTAATGATATAAATATATATGCATACAATGTTAAAAGACGGTGATTACGGGCAACGACAAAAACTTCCTAATGATAAGTACAAATAAGCGACATATATTTATCAATGCGTTATTAATCAAGACAAGTGCACTTGTACTATTTTAATTTTTGTTCTTATGTGGGGTAAATTAAATAAATCTAATGAATTTTGAAGAAAAGATCATAGAAATATATTTAATATTCTACTATTGACATTTGATTTAAATAAACTGATTTTATTCAGATACAAAATTAATTAGCTTCTTGATATACTTCTTTTTTTTTTTTCTTTTTTATGATCTTTCCCAATAACCTCCAGCGGCTCCTCGGTGCTCTCTTCCTCTCCCTGCGCCTTCCCCGGGTATTTCAACGCGCGCTCGACCAGAACCCTTGGGCGGCCCGGGCCGCGCCTGCCGCAGCCGGCGGTGCTTGCGGAGCGGCTCCGGGTTTGCTCCGGGCTGGCTCCCAGCACGGCGGGGCAGCTCGCGCGCCCTATGTCGGGGACCCGGGCCCTTGAGCGGGGCCACTGCCCTGGCCTTGCGCGGCCGCGGGTCTCCGCGGACGCCGGTACGAGACAGGGCCGAAGCCAGGACTGAGTCTCGGCCCCCGATGGGCCAGAAGCGGAATCCAAGAACCCAAGAATCCATTATTTTTTTTCTCTCCTTGCACGCTCATTTCTCAGGTGCTCAGAGTGTTTGTGGTCAGAAAAGACGATTATTTTCCCCTCGCACAAGTAGAACCGCCGCGCTGGGGCCGTTTCCATGGGCCTCGCGTGTACGTGGGGCCGTGGGAGCTGCCCCTGCGCATCGCTGCGCGGCCGCGAAGGCCCGCGGAGGCCCGCGGAGGCCCGTGGAGGCCGTGGCACCAGCCCCATTCGCGCCCCTGGCCCTGCTCCCGCTGCCCGCATACCGGGCGAAGGGCGCTCCGCTTCCATCAGAGCAGAGCTGGATTTTATCTCCCCCCTCTTTTTTTCCCTCCCCTTTTCTCCTGATCTACAGGCAGAGTTCTGTGGATCGCGTTATCTGACAGGAGGGCAGGGAGATCTTTTTTTTTTTTTATTTATTTATTTTAACACCCCGCAGAGACACGAGGCATTATATCTCACCTAGATTCCTGCTTATTTTTYCCCCTCCTCATCACGGCTCCAACGTGCGCGGTTCCACCAAAGGAACGCGCCAAGGAGGCCTCGGCTTTAGGCGGCCTGCGGGGAGACCCGGGGCTGCGGCCCACCCCGCCTCACTAGAAGCGCCCACTAAATCACCAGGGCTGGTTGGATTTGGGGTTGCTAGGACTGACTGCGTTCATTATCCTCCCCATTTCCCTTTTCCCCCGGCGGAGCCCAAGCGCAATGCGGGGCCGCGCTCTGGTCCCTGCAAAGCGCCGGCTCCGTGAGGAGGAGGAGGAAAAGTCGCGCTTCGGTTTTATTTTAATCACGTAATTGGGCAGCGCTTGTAAACGCGGGGTACTGCGGCAGAGCTGCGGAGTAAACATTTTGCTGCAGGAATTTGCATAAATGCACCAGCCGTCCGAGTGTCCAGGAGCCATTTTAAGGAAACGCAATCGGTTGGAGAAGAAAATAGAGCAGCCCTTTAAAATAAGGCTCACTCTGCGGGAAAGGGACGGGACCGGTCACCGGGCGCCAACAAACAGCTTTTCCCGGCCGCGTTAGTGGCCACAGGGATGCAGGGCAGTCTTGGAGCAGGGAAAGCCATTTTGATTCCTCCTCCTGCAATTCCCAGCGAGGGAATTGCTGGCTCTACGGGCAAAACGTCTATCGGGGACGGTTGCATCCGAGTGAAGGACCGCTTAGGTGAACGGAATGAGCTGATACCGCAGTTTTCCCAGAGCAGGGAATGAAATAAAATATTCTCGATTAAGTTTCCGTTAGCTCTGCTTTCCAGAGCTAGCGGCCGCAGAGAAACAAGCTCGCAGCCTGCGCACACGCCGCTAGCACGGGCCTGGCAGCACCGCAAGTGTCCGTGTCTGATTTCTTCGAGCAAAAAAAGCTCTCTTTCCCCGCACTTATTGCGACACTTGCCACCTGGCAGCGATATTTCTCTCTCCTTTCTGCCTGATGTCCTGCAAAGAAGAACAGGGCAGGAAACGATGCCCCTGGTAGCCCCGGAGCCGCGCAGCGCCCAGATGCGCGGGGTCCCGGGCTGCGGTGGGAGACCCCGCAGCTCCGTGCACGGCGCGGGCCCTCCGCGCCTCTGCAAAAATCCAGGCCTCTCCACTAGAAATGTAGGGTATTAAAATTCAGTAGTCTGCTACAAATCTTTTTTTTTTTTTTTTTTTTTTTTTTTTTTTAGGAATATTTATTTTATTTATCTCTTTTTTTTTTTTCCAGACACGAAAATGTGTAGGGTGTTAGGATTTATACTGTTCCTATGGATGCTCCCGTTGTAACGCTGGGGCTGCTCTTCCCTAAAACAACAGCAGCACCTGGGACCGTGAGCCCGCGCTGCGGGCACCGCGGAGCCCTGGGCTTTTTGCGGCATTTGCTGAGCAGCAGGAGTCGCTCCCTCCGTTGCTCCCTCCGGCTCCGGATGTTCCTCGGGACGCGACCCGGGCAGGGCGCGGAGCTGCCCAGCCCGAGTCAGGCCCAGACAACCTGTGGGGACCGCGACCTTTCCATTAGGATAAGGCATTGCTGCGGCCCGGGCTGGCTTTAGGTCGGCGGAGACAAGGGCCTCAGGCGCTAAAGCAGACCGGATTCCGCGGGGCAGGGGCAGGACGGGCTGCAGACCTGCTTTGCGTGGTGGACTCGGTGCACGGAGGGACGCGGCGAGGCCGGGGGCTCCGTGCACGACACCAACCCTTGTCCCTCGCCCCGCGCGGAGCCCCCGCGCCCCTTGCGCGCCCGCGGGGCCCCTGCCGCGCGCGGGGGCGCGCAGGCCGCGCGAGGGCGGGCGGGCCGCGCGCGGAAATAAAAGCGCAGCGCGCAGGCGAAAGAAACATGGCGCTGGGAAGCAGTATGTGCAAAATCCGCAAGGAATTGCAGTAAATTCCTTTTTGTTTGAAGAAAATTTACAACTTGGTAATAGACCTTTTTATGACCTATTTGGGCTCGCCATTGGCTGCGGCTGGTCATGTGCAGGCAGCGAGCGCTTTCATGGCCTTTTCCTGATTTCCCTGGCGAATTTCCCCCCGCATTCTGCCTTCGGAGAGCCTCGGCCCCTCTTTTCCTAACCTTTGTCTCCGCGGAGGTGCACGGCAGCCTCCGCGATGTTTGCGCCCCGCGGCTGCGCGGCTGCCCCGCGCCCGCGACGTGTCCTCGCCCGCGCAGGGTTGCGCGGAGCACTGAGCCGCTTGCAGCCCCCCGCGGCTCTGCTCCCGCGCCAGTGCGCTCTGCTCCGCGCCTCGGATTGCTACGCGGGCGCAGCAAATATGGATTACAGCGACCCTCCAGGGCTCCTCCGCGGGCGCGCAGTGCCGCGAGCCGGTAAGGACTCACCTCTCCCACCGCCCCCGCTCCCGCGCAACGGGGCCCCGCGGGCGCCGCTCCCTGTCCTGCCTAGTGTCACCTGTGTCCCCCGAGCCCCCCAGCGCGGCGGTCCCTGTTGCCATCCCCGCGGGGTTAGAGCTGCCGGCATCGGGGTTATTATCAGCAATTAGCGGCGGGTGCGCCGCGGGCGCCGTKTCCAGTGCGCGGTGCGGTGCGGAGAGGGCGCGCTGGCTACGCGGAAAGCCCGCTCCTGCGCACAGAGCCGCGCAAGGCTGCAGGGCGCGCAGCACCTGGCCCGGAAGTTTCTTGCAATAAAGACGCCTTTCTATTTATTTTTATTTCTTTTTTTCCCCTTTTGTTTATTTCAATTATTGGTATTCTTGTTTCTGTGCCTTTCTTCCCCTGACAGGGCGAGCGCGGTGCTGCGCGCTGGCTCCTCGCGGCGGGCGGGCGCTCGCGTAACTTTGGAGCCTGGCAGGTGTTTCGGGAGCAGGATGGGGCGCGCGGTGCCGCGGCGGCGCCGGCCTGCTCGGCGCGGGGGCGGGCGCGCTCCCGCACCCCCTGCCAAGGAGTTTTACGACATCCTTCCTGGCCCCGCACTCGGCCTTCCCACCCGCAGCGGCGGCGCTATTCAGGAGGCTCCGGGGCGGGGGGGGCCCCGGGGCAGGTTGTGCCCCCCTCCGAACAGAGGGCGAGGTTGTTTGGGGGCGAAACGCGGCCCCAGGCGCTGCCTGCTCTGTGCGCTGCGTGTCCGTCCCGCGCCACTCGCCCCCGCGCAGCGCCGCCGTTTCCCACTGCCACGTGGAAAACGCGCGTGCCTCAATCGGGGCGAGATTTCTAAGATAAGGCTTATTTTGAAACTTACACGTGGGATTGCACAGTCTATATGCCTTACTGATGTGTCTGTTTATATCTCGTATCTGCCCTGCCTATAAATGAGGGTATATGCATAGCTGCATCTCTGTTTCATCCTGTGGAACGGATATGATTTCAAAATACGCATTTCCTCTTCATTTACGTATCGGAAATGTAGAAAAATAATAATACTTTGTATTTTGTGCTTACAACTTTGGTCAGGGATGGAAATGCCTCGTGCCACGATTGGCGCAGAGCCTGTGCCCCTGCACTAGAAAAAATCATCCTTTACCTCCAAAGGCACCGCTTACCCAACGGCAAAGCAAAATGTGATATTAAACTGTAACCAGAGAGGCCCGCGGAGGTGGAAAAGCGTGGGGCATGTCTAGGATACATAATCTGAAACCACAAGAAAAAAAAAATCTTTAATCCAGCCTTGGTTGAAAGCCAAAGCCCAATTAGAATAAGTTTTAGGGCATCTTTTCCATCATACTCCTTTGCTCGAACTAGCTGCCCTGAGTTGCCGATCGACTTTGGAATAMTTTGAGAGGAACCGTTTTCAGTACAGCAACAGTTTTCAGGAGTAGGTGTGCTACGTTAGCCCTCATTCGAGACTCCCTCCTGGGTGACATAGTAATTATTACAGCTTCGTGGCAATAAATCTCTGCAAAAAACTTCGGAAAATCTTGTCCTCGAGGTGTTTTCAAATTATTAGTAGCCTAGGGAAAGAGGAGAAAACAAAAGCAGGATGTTCTAACGAGTTCGTGTGTGTGTCCATGTGCTGACACACACGGATCCGCATATGCATTTGTGAGCACGCTGCTTTATTTGAAAGTTTAGCTTCTTTCCCTCTCAAACCGCTTCCTTCCTTCCTGTCTTCTTGCGTTTCTTTCCTCCTCCCTTTCTTTCACTAAAAAATAAAGCACACACACATGTGTAGAWGCCCTTAAATACGCCTATATATATATATGTATTTTTGTAATATGCTGTGTATATATATAATGTATATACGCTGTRTATGATACCTATTCATGTGTGTGTATATATGTATATTACATACATACATAATGAGAGAGCATGTGTCTGCGCAGAAGTGTTGGTGCACTGCAATCTTTGGAATACCGTTTTCCCACCCTGCTTTCTCACACCTGCTTCATTCCGTGATGCGTTTGGCAGAATTTATGACTCATCTCCCACTTTTTTTTTTCTTTTTGAGGAAACAGGCGATTCCTAACCCCTGCTTTCCTGACGTGTGTGCTGCAGGGGAACAACAACTCAAATAGGAGCCAGGAAATGGCAGGGTGCACTGCCTGGCAGTGCCCGGTAGCCCTGGGGCTCCCTGCCCAGCACGAGGCTCCTTCTGCTGCCCCGAGCGTGGTGAGAGCTGCGGAGGAGAYGTGGGTTGCACCCCACGACCCCCATGAGCTCGAGCAAAGCAATGCACGGTGCTTTTCTGCTCCTGGAGCCGCGAGCCCCGCGGATTCGTTTTCCCAATAATATCGTTCTTTTGCACACAAAAAGACTTTTTTTTTTTTCTTTTTTTTTATGAGCTCTGGGGCAGGAAAAAAAAAAACTCCGAACAAAGACAGTATTTCACCCCTTGGTTGGCAGGCAGCTGTTAAAGGTATTTACGGCTCAACTGCAGTGCGGCACTCAATGCTGCGGGTAGTGGGAGAGGAAAGAACAGGAAGTGGAAGGAAAAGATGAGGCACAATAAACGTCGCGGAGAGTCATCGGGGCGGGCTTGGAATGGAGGAAGGAGCTCCACAAGGGGCAATAAAAGCGCATTCAGCGCCCTCGGCCCGGCATCGCCTCGCGGGAGGCGGGGGGSCCCTGCGCACCGAGGAGACCCCCGGGCTGTGGAGCCGCCGGGCAGCGGGCAGGACGCGCCGCCCCTCCCGCGGCCGCGCAGGGCTGCGCGGGACCTCCGCGGCAGCGAGCGGAGACGCCCCGTCCAGCATGCGCACGGCAGCCGCCTGGGCCCGCCTGTAGCTGCGCCCCTTTCCGCGCCTTTCCCCGACGGGGAGGCCGGACCCMTCCCAAGGGCCAGGTCTGAGCCGCCTCCTGGCTCAGACACGACGGGGACTTCGGCCGCCCCGTCCACTCCGCTGTTTAGCCCGGGCCTCGCCACGGGCTTTCGCGCCCCGACGGCGCCGTCCGTGTGTCTTGCTCGCCCTGGACGTCGCGGCGGCCGCCGGGGGCGCCCCAGCGCCTTTCCGTCGCCCCCAGCCCCTCTCCGTCGCCTCCGACCTCCCGCCCGCCTCCCCCACCCGCCGCGGCCGCCCCCGGCCCTCGGCGCCGCCCGCTCCTCCAGGAGAAGGCGCTCTAGGACAAGCCTGGCGCTMGCCGCGCCTCCGCACTTGCCCTCCGCCTCGCCCGCCCCCCGCCGTCCTGCCCGCTGCCCTGCCCGCCCCGCGGGGACACCCGCGCGGGGGCTGCAGCCGCCGACCCGGCCCGCCCTGCGCCATCCCACACTCTAGGGGGGCCAGAGCCGTCCCCCAGCCTCCCGGGGCCCGCAGCCCATGGCCGGACCTCCTGCGGCTCCCGCCCCGGGCAGGGCGGGCGCCCCGAGGCGCGGGCAGACCCGGAGGAGCTGCCCGCGGCCGCCGCTCTTTCATGTCGGGCACCAGCGTGTCCTTCGCTGCCGCTTTGATGTCGRTGCCAGCGCCGCGACGCTGCCCGCGCCCTCCCGTCCCGCAGGCAGGGCCCAGCCTGAGGCTCCGCGCCCCCGTCCCGGGCGCTGCCCCCCGCCCTTGCCCAACGGGACCCCGTGGGGACGGGCGCTCCCACGGCCCCGCGCCCCCCGGCGCCTCGTGGCCCTCGGGTGGCCACGCCCGCCACTTTGATCCGCGGTCGCGGCCCCCCCGCGGCTCCCCGCGCTGCTCTGCCCCGCGGCTCCGCGAGCCTCGGGCCCCGCGTGTCCTCGGGCAGCCTCCCCTTAAAGCCCGGACGGGACCTGGGTGCTCAGGGCGTGTTTAAGCCCGGGCTGGAGACTCTCATTTCACAGCTGGCGCTCCCGGGGGACCTGCTGGTGCTTGTGGTTGTCAAGCGGCTTCCCGGGGTACGGTGTTTCACACGCGCGATTCAACTTTCCCTTTTATCGCAATGATAACCAGAGGGAGTGCAGTTATTTAGGGGTTGCTTCAAACCCTATCTTATCCATCTTGAGACCGTCAGTCCCCAAAATGACAGCAGCCGTGAAAGATTAGTGAATGAGCTAGCCAGCRCTTCAAAGTCAGCTTGCACATCTGCATTTTAGAATAGGAAATGTAAAGATCCTCGTAATTCCCTGCTCTCCATCTCAGGGCTGCAATTACTCAGTTGCAGAAACTTTCATCTTGCCCCTTGATCACAGGCGTTCCTATCTCTGTGATCAGCTCCGCACCAGCTCTCAACCTCTCYTTTTCCAGTCCCAAGCATAAGATCTCCAGGACATTTGGGGGAACAGCCATTGGCCGGGAAAACCKTTCCCGGTGCTGCTGCTCCCACAGGGATTAAAGCGAGTGTCGAAGTGTCCCGGCTGCGACACCTGCTCCGCGCGCAGGACCCTGCCCTGGCCCATTCCCGGGGGTCACTCAGGGATCCTCCCCGCGCTGCCAGTTTATCCTCCTTCCCAAGGCTCCATCTCTTCCCAAACTCCCGGGAGCGAAGCTGGGGATCAGTGCCTCATTCCCAGGGCCACTCTGTGCCCGGCTCCTCACTCGCTGTGGAGATTGGCCAAGAAAGCTGAAAGCTGGGGACGCATTGAGGGAAAAGCCACATTTTCCATAATTAAGTGACTAGAATCAACCTGTGACCCCAGCCTGCCACACGCCCAATCCYCTCCGAGGGTTTTTGTCTTGGGGGGCACATTCACCGTCCAGGCCGGTGACAAACRCGTCTGATCCTGCAACTTGATGCATCAGAATCTGCAGTCGCCACGTTCCAGCTGACTTTCCCACTTCATCCTGCCCCCTCACGCTGATCCCGTCCTCGTCGCCTCCCATCCTCCTCCGGCTGCTTCTGGCAGCGGCTGCCGGGGCATCCCCGAGGCCTCTGCGCCCTGGGGAGTGGGAAGCTCCGGCCGCACGTCGGGGGGACCGCAGAGCTGCGGGGCTTGTCTGGCTGCTCGGGGCTGCCCGGCCCTCAGGTGGTTCCCCTGGAGGCCTCTCAGGGTGCTGCAGGTGCCAGGGTCGTGTCCCCCGCTCCAGGCTCTGTGCGGCTGCTGCCAGGCCCGGATTACGGGGAGACTCCCGGGGCCGCTCGAGGGGGCTCCTAGCGCTGCAGCGRGCAGGACCCCGGGAGGCGCAGAGGGGTGGGACGTGGCAGTGGGGCCAGGGCTTTCCCTGTGCTGCCGGGCTGCAGGTGCAGCCCCTWTCCCCGGCGTCTCAGCAGCCGCCCGGCAAGTTTCTACCTTCTTCCCCTGCTGCCCGCTCTCTGCTGGGCACAGCGGTCATGGGAGGCAGGGGCCATCCTACGGCTCTGGCCACTAATAGTGCATGACRGTGGTGCCTTTGATGGAAGCATTTGGGCAGAAAAGGGAAACCCCAAACACCCTGTGTCRTAATGCAGGAAGGAGGGACTGCTCTCAGGTTCTCAGGTGACCTCTTGCTCTCCGGGGAGAAGCAGGACAGAGCAGCTGTGACCTGAGCAACTTAAAGACAGTGGCGAGAGTTAGACTGGGGCAACGGCAAGCCCGCCCTGCCGGATTTGCTCCGAGGCGAAGGGAAACGGCCACGAGTGGGGTGTGGGGGTGTCTAACGTGTGCATTGGGCGAGTACCAGGCAGGTGCTGCCACTCCAACGAGGGCGGGGGTGGCTCTGTCCCGCCGGACAGCGGGACCCGACGGGGCGGGCGGCGCGGCGGCCCCCRGCCGGGCCGCGGGACTCCCGCTGCRAAGGGGGCTCGGCCGCGGCCACGTTTGACTTCCGGTGCTTCGGCTCCTTGAAATTCTCATTTGCTAACTCACACCTTCCTCCCTTCGCACCGGGGCGGTTTTATTGCTTTATGGCCCTCCTTAAAGTCCCTGTCCTCAAAGGTCTTATTGTGGCAGGCTTCACACTCCCCTCCTTCCCGGAGCCCGCTGCCCTGGCCCTTTTAACAGTTTGGTCGCTCGCAGGCGTCGGACGGGAGCCCACAGTCCCGGGCACAATCCACCCGAGCAGCAGTTTAGGAGGCGAAAGGGACAAAACCTTTAAAACCTTTTTTTTTTTTTTTTTTTCTTTCCAAAACCGTCTGACCCAAATGTCATAGGCTCTGGGAGTCGGGGGGTGGTGGGGAAGAGGGCATTCTTCCCCACAAGGCATTGCCTCCCTCTTTTCCCTGGCGATGTGCTTCCGCATCCCCTAAGAGATGCAAAGGGAGCCTGGATTTGGTACCCAGGGCGAAAGGCTCCTCTCGCTCTTTGCTGGGGAGCTATTGGGGAGCCTCGCCGCCCTCCTGCCCGCTCGCCCTTCCCCRGGGCGGCCGGCAGCGCGGAGCTGACCCCGCGCGTCCCCGCCACTCGCCAGCAGCCTCGTTTTATAGGGCAGATGCAGCGAACCTTTATTTAGCGAATAAAAGTTTAACGCTGAGGGTTATTTATGGTTCCACAGAGATAGGTCCTGAGTGGCTATTTAGGAGCACGTGATTCCAATAAACTTTGTTTTATGGCTTGAGAGTTGACAAGCCAAAATATAATTCCCACCATAAATTAGTTTAAGAGCATACAAGTGCAGATGCTTTCGTCCCTGGAAGCAGTAATCGGGGAAGTGTTAGCGAGGAGCCTTCTGCGGGAGCGCGGCCATGGAGACCCCTCCGCTCGCGGGTCCTTCCTGCCGGGGCGACGCTCGCGGTAAGTCCGCGCGCCGGCCTCGCCCCGCCGCCCCCGCCACGAGCCCGCTGCCCCCGCGTCCTTGCGCCGCTGGGGTCTGTGCGCGGGGGAGACGCAAGTGCCGCCCAGCCCGGACACGTGGCCCGAGCTTTGCTCCGAAAAATGAAATAAAATGCGAACAGGTAGAGGTCGGACGGCGAGGGAAAGGCTGCAATTAGGCGGCTCTTCCCTGCCCCRGATTTCTAAATGCTATGGGGCATCTTATTTGAAAATAACCATTTTTAAAAAAGCACAAATAAAAATAAGTAAGGAAAAGGGATGGAACGGCAAAGAATTGCTTAGTCCCGAACCACCAATATTATTCCACTGTTCTGGCAAGCTCTGAGTGTTATCCAGAGTAGGGAGAACTCAAAAGAGAAAAAGGCAGTATTTGGATGCTTTTTGCAGTCAACTATTTTTACCTTGGCAATTGCTCTGCCTGTAATACAACAACTGTCCAGGATAACGCAGGAAAGAAAAAGAAGAGGCGAAAAATTGCTTACAGCAAAGGAGCCTAACATTGGTGTTTTACCTTTAAACATATATTTATGTGTTGCATTTCAGGGGAACGGAACTAAATGTGTGGTGATTTTTCCCCACTTTTCACTCCTGTGTGATCTTTGAATGTACTTGTTACAAGATTTGAAGCCAAGTTTGAGTCATGTCTATCCTTCTGTAACGCAAACAAAGACGCACGGCTCGTGCTTAATGGCTGGACAATTATGTGCTCTTAAAGCCTATCTGTCTTGGAGCAACCCGAGACCTGCTCCTGGAAAAATGTTTTTCTTTCTATGCTCAGCATGGAGATGATGCTGCATGTCATCTTGTGACATTTTAGGGGTGGTGGTTTAGCAAAGGTGATCTGCATATTTAATTTGTAAGCGATTGAATTACCACAAACAAGCAAACAAAAAGGCCTTTGTTATTATTTTGCATTTTTTTTTCCCCAGTAGCGAAAGAGTCTGAGTTTTCATCCCTAGAAATCACCCGCCATAAACCCGCTATTACGAGTCCTGGAGGTGTGAGACACAGCCCGGGCTCAAGGGAAGCCCAGCAAAGCCCTGTGTCCGGAGGAGCTGCCGTGGGCGGCGGGGTCCTCGCTCGGAAGGGGCTTCCACCCCACCAGTGCGCCCGCTCGCAGGGCTTGCCACCCGCTCTGCTCCCTGTGCATCTGCCAAATGTGCTCCCTAGCCGCCCTCGAGAAATACCACCCGTGTGCGGAATATAACAGTAACAAACGTTTTTATTGCAACAGGTTCGGCAGCATGGAGAGACATCCCCGGTGAGTAGCCTATTTTTTTCCCTTTTTTTTCTTTCCTTTTCTTTTGCTTTCTTTCAGAATTAGCGTTGCTTGCAAATGTTGCTTCTTTTCCTTGTATTGGAGCAATTAAATCAGACCTATCCCTGCTGAATATTGCTATTAAAAAAAAAAAAAAAAARAGAGAGAGAGAGGCTGTGTCAGCCTGGCAATGCTGTAAACGCTCCTGGCGGTTCGGTTCGGTTCGCGGTGTCACGTCCTGGCCGGTCCTGGCGAGGGTGCCGAGCCGGGCTCGGTGGGGCGGGACCGCTGGTGGGTTGTGGGGCTGTACAGGTGTCAGGCTGCTCTGGAGCAGCAATTAGCAGCGTTTCCATTTTAACTCGGCSGAACTATACAGCGCCTCCCCGTGCAGACACCGCATCCCTCACGCTGTATCGCAGCGCCTCATCATCCAGGCTACTCCTTTTTATTTATTTATTTATTTRTTTCCTCCCAGAAGGGATTCAGAGCCGTGGTTCTTATCTAATTTTAACCTCGTTTGAAGGAACGGAAGGTGGGCTGGTGTTTGGCCGTTACCAGCATCAGGGATGCGTGCAGTTATCCTAGCGGGGCCGTCATGWTATTCCGAGCAGGATCCTCTGCTCTGCGGAGTCTCTCTGGGCGAGAGAAACCCAAACATGGCTTTAAAAGCAGTGAAAAGGATACCTGAGCTTCCGAGGGGAACCCTTAGTGTGTGTCGTGTGTTTGGTGCTGCAGAAGGAGCTAACCCAGGGACGGAGGGCGGGTGACAAGAGGGCAGCTACATTTGGGGCAGGAAATGCTGCTGAACCTCTCTGGCTGCGCTAAGGAGTTAAATGCATTAGCCCTGGTGCTTCACACTGAGGCTGGCTTGTCTCTCCAAGAGGAAAAGAAAGCCTGCGATGTCTGAAGGTTCATTAAAGGCGTATTGCCCTCGCTGCTCCTGCACACTGTGCCCTGGCTAGCAGGAAACCCAGGGATGCTATTTTGATTCGCGTTTCTCACGGTCTCCTCCCCACGCTTTCTAGAGGGCAAACAAAATCACCAATTTCTCTGCCCCGTGCCAGGCTGCTCTTTCTCTCTTTACCTTTAGTAGCGATATTGGTTTCGAGCCCTTCAAAAACGAAAGCAGCAGTTGCCTCCAGCGTCGTGTTTTTAGCGTGGCTCCGTAGGTAACGTTCGTGCTCAGCCCTGCGTCACATCGGTGCCCTTGGCATGTCACCCCAGGGCCGGCCCTAAATGTATGGATTTCTTGCTTTCTGCCAACGTACATCTAGCATACTGATTATGAGGCAGGGCACAAAAAGGCTGATAGATCAAAAGCATTGTGTATGGGCAGTTGAACAGGAGGTGAATATATAACGCTTTTGTTCATCAATAACTCTTTGGCTTTGACCTGTCTGAGCAAGTCTTGCAATAAGGTGAAACGCAGGTCACAGCGTCTAACAAATATGAAAATGCGCAGTATTAGGCAGGGCAGGAGCTGCTGCTTCTCCAGCGCCCACGGGGCTCCGGAGGGGGCTGCCCGCCCCGTCCAGAGGTGCCCCCGGCCCGGGGCACAGGGGGGCAACGGGGCTCTGCTCTCCCGGGGCTGCCTGGAGGTGGGAATAGCCCTGGGAAGGGAAACCGTTGCGGGCTGCACTTGCTGCGGAGGAGCCGTCGGAAAGCAGATGTTGCAGAGCAGCCGGGATGGGGGAGAGCCGCGCACGCCGGTGGGCGAGGACGGCACCCCCGCGGGCGCCCTCCGCATCGCCCCGCACCATTATGTGCCCTTATGTCCCTCGGCTTAAAGAGCCGAGGAGAAGGGGTTGAGCRCGGGACAGCGGAGAGGAGCTGGGTCAGGCACAATTCATGAACTTTTGTACTCCTGTGTGCGGCTGTCGGCAAAGCAAAAATAATGAAACTTTGTGCGATGTTTGTAAATGATTTCGGGTGACCTCCCGCCCTGCCCTTCACCATAAACGCTACGGCGGGGGAACCTGGGGAGGGTGCGAGGCTGCGGCTCACACGCGGCCGGCGGCGATAAAAACTAGACCGGCGTAATGTGGCCAAGGTAAATTTGGAAATTCTCTTCTTCCCCAGAGCAACTAACTCCAGCCTTACTCGCGTCTTCTTTTTTTTTTCTTTTTTTTTCCTTCCACGAATTGCTCTTTCTGTTGTCGGCTGTTTTACTTCTGTTTCGATTTCTAAAATTTCTTTCGTGGGGGACATTCTATTTAGATATAATTTCTTCTGAGATTTTATTATAGACTAGATAGATAAACCCTCTTTTGTATATGATTTCTATACGATTTTAACTATGATTGTTCTAAATAGCGCAGTTGTACTGATAACATCCATGATCTGCAGCAGAGAGGTAAAGGGCAGCGCATTTAAAGAGATCAGCAGGTCTTATAGAGAATTTGTTATTCGAAATTCGTCGTTGTAAATTGGGGCAGAGTCGYAGAGCTCTATTTCATCCACAATAACAACCACCGCGAATCTTTTCGAAACCCCATCTTTCTGCAAATCCATATTTCAGAACTTTAACCGACAGAATAGTTTGCATCCCTCAGAAGACAGTGAGGAATAAGAGAATTTCAATGACCTGCTGTATTGTAGGTGAGAACAGAATGTTATTACGTTGTCTATATATACCCTGTAGAACCGAATTTGTGTGGTATTCATATAGTCACAGATTCGATTCTAGGGGAATATATGGTCGATGCAAAAACTTCACCTTTCTGCAAATGGTTAGGGGTTTAAATACTGACGGAATCAAAATACTCGTGCACGTTGAACAGTRAGAAATTCTAAAAGTTTTGCTGCCTCCCTCATTTTTCCCAAACATGGCAACATTTCTTTAAATTTCATTTGTCGTTCAATGGTAACTGCCAGTAACAGACTGTGAATTTAAACAGTTAATCTCGAAAGAGCTGCATTTTTTTTTTCTGTAAAAAAAGACAAAAACAATCAGCGCATAAATCTTTAAAAAGATACTTATAAATTAGTTAGATACGCCAGACGTTAGCAAATTTTTCCTGTCAAGTGTCCAGATCTCATCAAAATATTTACGACAGCAGCAAAAGCAGCATTCAACTCTTTGGAATGTATTTACTTGTGCTCCAGGAATGATACTGGTGAATGAAGACCGAATTTATCTCATTAAACCCGTACTATTTTTAACGTAATTAAATGCCATTGTCAGTTCAATTGACTGAAGTTTCGCGGTTAAAAGTGAACAGTTTCCTGTTATCTGCGTGGGTCTATTTTACCCATGTAGGTATATATATGTGTGTGCGTCTGTGTGTATAGGCAAACACACGTATATTTTGAGGCTTGCAAAGTGAATGAGAAGTTACTGATTGCCTAATTTTATTCAGCAGAACTAAATTCTGGTAACTTTTGGATGACCCCTGCGAGACAAAGACAGGACAGATCTTTTGTACATCATATTACCCTCTTCTTTGATGTCTTTTCTTTTCCTCGCTCCTTATCAGATTCCTCCCTGTTTTAAACCCCCTCTTGAGCTCCTCGATCCCTGCGTCTTTCGATATTTGGTTTTAACCAAAGTAGCAGAGCCCGGCGGGGATTTGGGCTGCTGGATCGGAGGGAAGGGCACCAGAGGGTAGCCAAGGGAGCGCAGACAAAAGGCTGGCGATACCTGCGGCTCGGGCGGGCGCCCCGCGCTCGAGGCTTCTTCCTAAAACGCTGCTCTGCACTTAGGGGAGGGGGAGACCTGGCTGGGGGGGGGTCTCTTGATTACACGTATGTTATTTAGTTAAATTTGTGGGAATTATGAGCTGCACACGGATGCGGTGATGAGCTCGCCGCCTCCCCATTGGCCGCGCCGGTCACATGCGCGCCAACTTTATTCAGTTGACAGCAAGTAGGAGGGCTCTATGGCAGGGGGAAAAAAAGACAACACGAGAAAAATTAGTATTTTCTACCTTCAGAAATTAATGGCCATGAGTTCGTATATGGTGAACTCTAAGTATGTGGATCCCAAATTTCCTCCTTGCGAGGAATATTTGCAGAGCAGCTACCTAGGCGAGCAGGGGTCAGAGTACTACAGCGCCTCGCAGGGCGCTGATTTCCAGCACCAGGGAATCTACCCACGGTCAAACTACAGCGAGGCGCCCTTTAGCTGTAGCAGCGGCCCGGGCTCRGCCGGGCAGCCGCGGGGTCACGGGCAGGAGCAGCCCGGGCCCGCGGGCCCCTTCCCCGGGCCGGCGGAGCCGTGCGCGCCGCCCGCGGTGCCCCCGGCCCGCGCCTGCAGCCAGCAACCGGCCCTCAAGCCGCCGAGCGGGGCAGCGCTTAAGCAGCCGGCGGTAGTTTATCCCTGGATGAAGAAAGTCCATGTTAACTCTGGTAAGGATCCTCTTCTTACTTTGCTCTTCTCCTCCCCCCGCGCTTGCGGTTGTCCTCCGAGGTGGGGGCTCGAGTCCTCCCGCTCGCAAGGCACCCGGGCGAGCATTTTTTTTTTTTTTTTTTTTTAAGCGAGGGAGCCAATTACACTCGTCATAAATTTTTATTGCCGAGGAAATAGGCCGCCGGCCATGCGGGGCTTCTCTCGGCTCCCTTTAGCCTCTTGGAGGCTCGCAGCCTCCCGAGCCCGGCGCGTCCCCGTGCTGAGCACGGGTGGGAGCAGCACGTCCATTGTAAGGCACCGGGATGAAGCCACATGCTCGCAGCCCCCAAGGTTTTGTTTGGGAAAGTAGAACCGGAAAGTCAAGATTAGCTTTGTAAAGTTCTCCGTATTTTTTTCCCAGTGAATCCCAATTACAGCGGAGGGGAACCTAAGCGCTCCCGAACAGCTTACACCAGACAGCAAGTCCTAGAACTGGAAAAAGAATTTCATTTTAACAGGTACCTGACTAGGCGCCGCCGCATTGAGATAGCCCACACTTTGTGTCTCTCTGAGCGCCAGATCAAGATCTGGTTTCAGAACAGAAGAATGAAGTGGAAAAAAGACCACAAACTGCCCAACACTAAGGGCAGGTCTTCTTCCTCTGGTTCAAACCCCCATTTACAGACTGTTTCCAAGGACCATCAGACTGACTTGACAACTTTATAGAAGAGGTGAAATTTTCCATTTCATCCTTTGCTTCTGATCAGTACTGTACATAACTGACGTTATCCAAGCAGAACCTGCATGTAGCAGCTAAAGAATCAAGAAACTGTCATCTTTTTTTTAAGGTACTGTCGTACAAAGGAGACAAAATGACGCTACTCTGGACTTTATTTTATTTGCCTCTACTAGCACAACCTAAAAAAAGAAAGAAAGAACGAATGAATGAATGAAAGAAAGAAAGAAAGAGAAAGAAGGAAAAGAAACATCATGCAGGCAGTGGGAATTGGGAAAATATTAAAGGAGACCTTCTGCCCATTAATAGTAATAAATCATTGAAAATGAAACTGTCCTGTGTATCAGTTTTGAATTTGGAAGTGAAGGTTAGATGCYTTATTCTGGATTTTTTTTTGCTTTTAATTGTCTTTTTATTCCATGCAGTTTCGGGATGATGCATTTGGGCAAGTTGAGGTCAGGAAAATTATAGCATAGTCTTTTATTTAACCACGAAGACTAGTATTTGTGAACTTTTTGTGCTGCTTTACCTTTCTTGGTGTAATGAAAATACTTGCTCATTTCCATACCATCTCAGAACATATGCATAGGAATTAAGTGAAAACGGGTTATTTTGTGTTCTGATTGTGTTAGTGTATTTATTTATTTGTTATGTAGACGAATGAAGCTAAAATGAAAAGAAAAATAGTCAAACCAAAAATGGGAAGGGGAGCTGAAATGCAGAGCTTCTCCTTCCCAGTTTCATGAACACATGTATGATGTTTACTTGTCTTGAACGTACACAACTTTCTTGTCTTTTTTCTTTTTTGAATTTCCTTCTCTGTGAATAGAAAAAGCGTCCCTGCTCCTTATCCTGTAACACCCAGGGCTAACAAGCTAGAAAATCTGTTTCCAAAGTCTGTTCTGCTCTGTGTTGTACTTTAAACCAACGATACCTCATTAAAGAAAAAATATTAAAAAAGGAAAAATAAACTGAGAAGAAATCCCGAGAGTGAAAAGCGATTTCCAGTATCGTTTGAGCCGTTTTTTCCTCTCCAAGCTGAATCTATTCTTTCAATCAGATTTTAAATTTATTTTTCTGTCGAAAAGAGAGATGGTCTGTGTGGGTTGCTGCTTTGTTCTGTTTTGAGTTATTTGGGTCACTTTATTTTTTTACTTCTTTATTTTTTTGGCGGTGGGGAGGAAGAAGACTGTGTGTCCATGAGCAAACCACAACCCTAAGGTGAAATACTTGGAAATCTCAGGCGGTTAATTGGAGGGAAGGAGGAAGGCTGGAAGGGGAGCAGAGCGGGGCTCACATCCCGCTTTTGTCCGCGGCCGCAGCTCGCGTCGCGTCGAAGTTTGGGGCCCGTCGCCCTGCGACCCCCGCGTGGCCAACTCGGCCGGACCCCCTGCCCCTGCCCGGGGCGCCGCGGGCTCCGTCCCGCGCTCCGCACCCTCGGGCAGGGCGACCCCGACGGTTCAGCTAGACGAGCCTGGGAAAGAGAGCGGGGGAAACAGAAAAATAAATAAATAAATAAATAAATAAATAAAATAAAGGAGAGGGAAACCCGGATTTATTATTTATTTATTTATTTTTTTTTTAAAGCAACGTGCTAGTCCTCGTTAAAGTGCCCGGCTCCAGGCTGAGCGTTTCCCACTGATTTCTAACTCTTTCGAGAGAAGCACCAGGAGAGCCGGGCCAACATAAACTGGAAATAAAGGGCAAGCTCTCCAAAACGAGCGAACTCGGCAAAATTGCCTGTGGCCAGCGGTTAGTTTCTGCCCTTTTCTCGTCCCTAGAAGTCTGCAAAGTATCTTGCAGGACTTGGTCTTTTGTTTTAGAGCCCGGAGCAAACTCTTTGTTCTTCCTCGGGGTTAGCCCAGTTCTCAGACTTGCACATGGCAATCCTTGAATATCCCCACGTCGTGATATTAAAGATGGATATTCCTGCATTATTCCCATCATTGTTTCTATGACAAAAAGCACAGAGTTCATACATAGTAAAGACGTCTTTTTTTCTGACGCCTTCACGTTGAGAAGCTGAAAAGGTATTTTACTGAAGTTCGGCTAAATTGCAGGAACAGGTTCACCCAGAGGACAAATTTTCTATTCGATTAGTTGTATTTCAGCCGGGAAGAGTGACCTCTAAACCCTTAACCTTTTGGACCCAAACTACTCTTCCCTTTCTCTGCCATGGAGAGCAGCCAGCAGCAGCGCTTGAGGAGGGAATTCCTTAGGCAAGTTTGCAAGTTTTGTTCCATCCAGTTCTTGCAGCAGCAGCCCTCCGTCTCCAGACTTGTCCAAAGCCCTGACTTTGCTCTTCGTACGAAGCCATGGGAAGGAAGAAAAAACAAAACCAAACAAAAAACTCTTCTAGTTGCTCTTCTTGAAAATCCCCTTCGCAGACTCCCACTGTTTACTTAACGTCTGTGATAAGCTCACTTGGAGCAGCTCAAACATGTTATTTGAGAGATAGAGCTACTAACTTTGTCATCAGTGGGTACAACTCTGGAAAATAATGTCCGTGGATAAGCAAATCTTTGCTTTGTGTTTCTTATCGCCTGGGATCGCTACCTAAGTTAAAGGGCTAAATCCTGCTCCCAGATTTCCTCCCTCCGCCCACTGAAGTCAAACAGGGATGTAGCTGCGAGCAGAATTTGTCTCCCAGCCTTTTGAAATGGAAATGCGGCCGGGACGGGCGCTGAGTTCAGCAGCCCCGTCTGGGGGTGCCCTCCGAGCGAGGCCGGGCGCCGCGGTCCCCGCCGCGGTCCCCGAGCGCTGCGGACGGGGCGTCTGGCGGCAGAAAGCCCCGGAGCGGGTCCCTGGACGGGCGGGCATCCGTGCGGGAGCGCGCCGGGCCTCCTGCCATGCGTCCCGCTTCKCCTCTTTCTCCTGCTCCTCAGGAGTCGCGCCGAGGAGGAAGGGAAGCTGTTTGYGTGTGTTTACCACGGGTAAAACGTTGTGCGCGGAAACCTTTTGTTAAAGGGTCGCGACTGTCCCGTAACGCCCTCATCTCTGTCAAAGTGTGATGYTTTTATAGACTTTACCAATGTTTTTGTTGCCAGTGATTAAAACATTATTTATACTAACTGTCGCYTGTAGTTTTAACGTAAGCCCTCCACATATATGTGAAATAATAAAAGGTGTAGAGAAATAGAATCTGTTTTGTACCTTGGACAAACAGTCCTTGCCAGGTGGGTCTGTCTCAGGGAAAATGCTTGTCCCTCCCATCATTACAGTGTTAAGAGATGAGTGACTCCGCATAGCATCCTCCCAAATGTCCCTTTGAACAGGTTTGCTGATTGCCCTGGCCGTAATGGTGTGACTGTGGGCCAAGCTGTAGCCTATATTTACACGGAGGCTGCAGTTAAAAGTGCCTATCACCCATTTGCTCCTGCTTTGCATTTAACAAGCCCTCCTGGGATGACTCCAGGATTTAGGCATGGGGGATAGAGCCAGGCCGGCGCACCTAAAGCCACCTCCATCCCCACACAGATGGGTGTCTTTTAGAGGAGTCTAAGGGGAAAAAAAATCCATTTAAGAAGTGGAAAATGAATATGCAGTGGGTAGTTTGGTCTGAGCAATAAGTTTTGCTTTTCCAGCTGATACGAATGAAAGATCACGAGAAAAAGCAAACTTATTGAAAGTTCCACGTGGTCCTAAGGCGTACACTGTTTGTTTGTTTGTTTGTTTATTTATTTATTTTCCTCCCCGTGTGCGCACCTCAGCCCGTAATGCCCGCCTCGCGCTGCGAGGGCTCTCCCGCTCTATTTTTGTCAAGGCATTTGGCACCGAGGACTTGTCCTCCCCGAAGCGTGGTCGAGGCACGTGGCCAAAAATACAGTATCTTGCCCAGACCGTGAAAGGAGCCTAATGTACGAAATAAGGCAGTGTCCTTAATGCATGGAGCGCATGGGAGGGGGAGAGGGCGGCGGGGAGGGGGTACGTATGTAAGCACACACCAACTTTAAATATTCAGACACATTTTTTGATTATTCTTTCTCTGTCTCCCTTTTAATGGCTCCTCCTGTTACTACCAATACATCAATACGCTTCTGTATATTATATCACCACTAGTCGTTAAGGTAAGAATGAAGGGGAAAGGCAGAGTCAATAGCACACCCCCCTCACTGTACAGTACAGTAAACAGGGACCTCTCGGTGCGGAGCCACCAGCCTCCACCGGCCATGTTGCACAGCCCTTTCCCCTGATTTTTTTTTTTTTTTTTTTTTTTTTTTTTTTTGCAAGCCTAGAGACCAAAATAATCTTGCTAGGAACAGTCATAACAGGCAGAATTTCAAAGTGCAAGGAAGATGATAAGAATAGATTTCTACAAGTCCTGACCACGTGATTTGCGAAATAATTAATTCAGCACGTCCCTTAAGAAACACGGAGTCGTCATTAATCTGCCAAGCAAAGGACTCTATCAGACTTGAAAACTGAAGAGATCCCAAGAATATAATATACAAAGGGTGTAGTGCCTCTCTCTGCACACCTGGCTCTTTGCTAGCTGCCGAAAAAAAAAAAGAGACGCCCGGTATGTAAACATMATTATTATTATTTTATATATTTTTAAAAACTTTTATTCCTCCTTATTTCAACCTTAATGAACTTAGCTGTCAAGCGCGTGACAAATAGGGCACGCCGCTTCCTCCTGTGGGGCTCGGCAGCCGCGCTGCCCGCACGCGGTGACCTTTGCTTCCCGGCGGAGGGAAGCGGGAGAGCGCGGGGCGCCGCGGAGCGCCGCGCAGGCGGCGGCGGGGAGGGGGGGGG